>JAAGEH010000226.1:8893403-8906896 GCA_011751065.1 Lasiurus cinereus
CGGCGCCCCGGGCCAACACACCACACGCCCCCCTACCCGGGGACGGGTGCACGGGCCGGTCTCGGGTGCGAGGCGCCGGGGACCCCGAGGACCTGGCGCCCACCGTGCGCCCCAGGCAGGGCAGACGCCGGGAACTTTTCCGCCCCCGCCCCCCTCCCACCCCGACCGCGGGAGGCCGGCACCCTCGTCCCGGCGGCGCCTCTCTACAACCCGCCTCGGTGAGTGCTTCCAAAAACGAAACCGCCGCTTCTTGGAGGCCAGAGGAGTCCCCACGACGCGGGCATTTACGACAGGAAGCCCGGCTTTCGTGGGGCGCCTCTCCCACGCGCCCAGCCCACCCGGAGGATCGGGGCCCGACGCCCCTAAGCGGGCCTCCCACGAGCCCCTTACCTCCCACCCGGGCGCTCCAGAGCGGTCGGTGCGCACGGCGCAGGCGCGGGCGCCACGGGGCGGGGCGTCGCGTTGGGCAGGCCGGCGAGGCCCCGCCCCCACCGCCCTGTCCCAGCCTTGCGGGGCGTGGCCAGCGCGCAGGTGGGAACACAGACGGGGCGAATTTTTTTTTTTTTTTTTTTCTCCAAAAGTGGTCTTGATTTCTGCAATGGGGTAGTGATACTGGAACCAGAAAGTAAGAGACACATCAACGCTTTTTAAGTCGGTTTGTTGTGTTCTGCATATGAGACAATTCACATTTGTATGATCTTCTGCATTTTGCAAAAATGTTCTGTTCCTTTTCCTCTGTTTTTTTTTTTTTTTTTCCCCCAGGAATTTTACTGGCGGGCTGGCCGTGTGTTCTTAGAAATTGAAGCTCAGAAAGGTTGTGTCTTCTCCCTCTCGCCACCGTTTCTCCGGTCCCCCCGCCTCAAAACAACAACAACAACAACACACACACACACACACACACACACACACACACATACACACACACGCACAAAAAAATCCCACAACAACCGTGAAGTGAGGAGGGCGCAAGACTTCATTGTAACAGACGCAGAAATTGAAGCTCAGATAAGTTGTGATCTCCCCCAAAAAACTGGTGGAGGCCTTAATGCCAATGTCCTTATTCCAATTTTATAGCTAGTGACACTGTGGCTCAACAAAAAGCGTCAAGTGACTCACTCCAATTCACCCGGTTAATGGCAGCTGTGAACTTCAGCTGGGTTTGCTAATGTCCTTCCCAAGTTCTTCCTGTTATACCAGCTGCCATCAATGAACATGCAGATGGCTGGCTTTGAAGCCAGGTCCAGGTTATAGGTGATGGCCTAACTTCCACACCCAGCCTTTTTTTATACATGTGTTTGTGAATGTTAAGATGACTTGCTTAGTTAGAATCTATTCACTAATGATATTGTCCTCACAAGTCATAAAGGAAACTCAGTTCTTAGAGTCCGCCAGTGGAGTGGGTGGAGAGGTAGAAATTGTAGATCAAGGAACATTAAGAAAGCCTTGAAAAGGCAATTTCTAAAATAAATTTTAAAAAATCTAGCTGAAACCGGTTTGGCTCAGTGAATAGAGCGTCGGCCTACGGACTCAAGGGTCCCAGGTTCAATTCTGGTCAAGAGCATGTGTCTTGGTGGTGGGCACATTCCCAGTGGGGGGCATACAGGAAACAGCTGATTGATGTCTCTCTCTCATCGATGTTTCTAACTCTCTGTCTCTCTCCTTTTCTCTCTGTAAAAAATCAATAAAACATTTTTTAAAAATCTAAGCAAAGAACTTGAAAATTGTCACTCATATTCTTACCAAGAGAGAGAGAGAGAGAGAGAGAGAGAGAGAGAGAGAGCTGAAAATCTATTACTTTTCTTGGAGTCATCAGAGAATTGAGATTGTAGGGCAAACTTCCCCCAAGAATCGCTAGAGATAGGCAAATACAGAGAATTATAGCCAAGATCAGCTTCCCTGAAACAGAAACCCTTGGAACTTTAAGCTGGTAAGAACATTTAAACAGGAACTTTGACAAGTTATCAGAGGTTGAGTGTGTGAATGAGAAACGCTTGGGAGCTGCAGTCTTAGGGGGACATGTCCTTGGATTTCCCTCCAGGAACCTCATCAGATTCTCAAGGTGAAGAGACAATGAACAAACCCTCATGTTTCTGGCAGAGGAGAAGAAGAGAAACCATTTCTTAAATATACCCAGTCTTCTTAAGAAAGGCCTGCTCAGCGGGGAGGAAAAGATGTAGCCAGATATTTGAGGGGGGTGGGAGTCATTACCAAGCTCCAGCCCCTCCTAGCCTTCCCGTTTCTCCCAAATGGGGGAAAGGATAAGAAATACTTAATGAAGGTCACCGCCCAAGGACACAAGCCCACTAAAGACTGAAACAAGATTATAGAATGCTGCCCCTCACCCTTCACCTTACCACCACATCCACAAGGCTCCAGTAAAATAACTGGGTTATAGTTGAAAGATCTGCAGGGTGAAGTCTCTACTAGTATATAAGAAGTTTTTTAGGAAAATCCAAAGAAAAGAAAGACTCTGAAGGAAATTGAAGCCTCTGATATCTATCTATATGGCAAACATTAAACACAGATCCTGAACAGATTAACATAAAATCTGACCTTAAAAGCCAATTCATCTCAGTTCCCATATACATTATATTTGGATTTTAACCAAAAATTACAAGGCCTATTGTTACTGTTATAAGTAGCTAGTGATTAATAACTAGAGGCCCGGTGCACAAAATTTATGCATTCGGGGGTCCCTAAGCCTGACCTGTGCCCTCTCACAGTCCGGGAGCCCTCGGGAGATGTCCACAGGGAGTGGGCCTATGCTGTCATTCAGACATCCTTAGCCCTGCCATGGATGCAGGCTGTGCTCACCAGCCATGAGCCTGGCTCAGGGATTCTGTCTGAGCAGCGCTCCCCCTGTGGGAATGCACTGACCACTAGGGGCAGCTCCTGCGTTGAGTGTCTGCCTCCTGATGGTCAGTGTCCATCATAGCAATGGGTCGTTCTGCTATTTGGTCAATTTGCATATTAGCCTTTTATTATATAGGATTCTTATATAGGATAATAAGGAGCAAAGGGAAGGCCAGACTTTATAAGCATGACCATCTGGGGAGCTTCATGAGGAAGCTGCAATTTCACATTCCCCAGGGAACCACTGGTCCATTCCCTGCAGATCACTGGAGGAAGGGACCCGACAAAGGGGAAGACTGATACATGCTCAGTAAAGTTGGGCTGAAGTAGGGAAGGTGCTTGTCAGTCTAACCTGGCTAGAGAGGGTAGAGCCACTGCAAGCTCATGAAATCTTAGAAGGTTAAAATCCCCAGACAAAGGGATTCTCTCTCTCTCTTATTCCTTTGGCTTTGCTCCTGCTTCTTTGCACTCAGCCATGTTACCTACATAGCTATGTGGCCCTAGAATCTGCATGGCCCGTGGCCATGAGGACCCCACACTTACTGGGCTGCAGCTGGGGACATATGTTAAGCTAGCCTGATACTAGACTGTGCAAATAAGGAATGGGTAACGCCTTTCATCCTAGCTGTACTTCTTCTGTGGCAGGATGGAGGGAGAGGGAACCTGGAAACTCGGGAATTTAATTCCACACGAATAAATATCATTCATTTTCCTTTGCAAGTCTCAGAAAATTCCTTTCCTTTTGACATTGCAAGAAGCCCACTTTCACTGGCCACAGGTGGGGATACCAAGAGTTCCTCACTGATAACACTATTAATAGGCAAGTAAAAGCGTAGCCTAAAAAAACAAAGCAAGGCCCTAGCTGGTTTGGCTCAGTGGTTAGAGTGTTGGTCTGTGGACTGAAAGGTCCCCAGTTCAATTCTGGTTAAGGGCACATGTCCAGGTTATGGGCTTGATCCTCAGTAGCGGGTATGCAGGAGGCAGCCAATCAATGCTTCTCTATCATCATTGATGTTTCTATCTCCCTCTCCCTTTCTCTCTAATACACACACACACACACACACACACACACACACACACAAAGCAAGGGTCAGATATTTTGCTACGGCATAGCTTTTGTAATTATCAGACAGGGAATTTTAAATACTCTGTTCTAAGGTATTGTACCACCTGTAAAGTAGACTTAGATTAGTTGAAAATATGTATTATAAACTCAAAAGTAATCCCTAAAAAAAAGTTTAAAAAGAAGTATAATTGATATGCCAGAAAAGGCAGAAAAGGGGCAGGGGGAAAATATAGAACAAGTACAACAAATAGAAAACAGTTACAAACATGGTAAATATTAGGCCAACTATATCAATAACCACTTTAAATATGAATGCTCAGAAACACCAATTTTTTTTGTCAGTTTAGTAGTCAAAGTGAACAAAAAAACATGACCTAACTATGTTTTCTGCAAGAAACCACTTTAAACAGAAAGCTTAAAATTAAACAGATAAAAAAGGGATACCATACACTAACACTAATCAAAAGAAGGTGAGGGTAGTAGATACATGAATTTCAGACAAAGCAGACTTCAGAAAAAGGAAAATTATCTGAGATAAAAAGGGTCACATTGCTAAAGGGGTTAATTCTCCAAGAAGACCTGACCGTCCTTAATGTGTATGGGCCTAACAACAGAACATTAAAATAAGTGCAGCAAACGCCAATAGAACCTCAAGGAGAAATAGACCAAGTGCTTTTGCAAATAGAATATGAGAGTAACAGTGCAAAAATTAAGTTCATGAAAGTTGCCATTTCTTCCAGGGACGGCAAGATGGTTATAGAAGAACTAAGAGAGTAGAACAATAGACCAAAATGATTTCCAAGATGCCAAATATTTCTAGATTCCTTTTGGAGAAGCTGCCGGAGCTCTCTTTTATAGGATTATAGAATCTACTTTCAATCCTTTGACAATTGACACTCTCGCCAGGAAACCTTTTAATCCCCCAACTAGTGAAATACGTTTCAAGAATTGAAAATCAACAAAATTCACAAAGAGCCCCACCTTCCCTCTTCGAAGCCCAGCAAGCCCCCAAATCCCATTGTCACACCCCCTAGGGGATTGTTTTCCCTTCTGAGGGCCTCAATAGATTGCAGGGGCTTTTTGAGCGATACTAGACAAAAACCACATTAACTTTAATATTTCTTTCACAAATTATTACTAAAGAAAGAAATGTTGCTATATGGAAATAAATTGATAGATTCAGCAACTGTAACTTTGCTTACACAAGTGAACACTTCAGAAAATAAGTGTTCCAAGTCTGAGCAAATGGTTTTAAAGATGGAAAAAAATTTCTGAATCTTTGTACTCAACCATTAAAGGACATCATTACTAAGTTTGAATCTTTCCAACACCTGGTAAGTGCTTTCCCATTTATTCATTCAGTAAGTCTACAAGGCCAACGTGCCAGCCACTGTGCTGAGTCCTGGTGATTGAAATTAAAAAAAAAAAAATGTCGTTCCATGTCCCACCCAGGGGCTCTATAAGGCCTTTGAAATCATTTGATCTGGCCCTGCTATGGCGTTAGGGGTGAGTTGATTAAATATTTGGCCAGATATAGCAGGCTAATGGTTAAGTTGATAATTTTGTGTGGCCTGCAAATGGCCCTTATAACTGTCCAAATGGCCCTTGGCAGAATAAAAGGTTCCCCACTCCTGCTACATGCTCACAGTCTGGAGGTAAAGGCAGACATCTCAATAAATACAGTACAATCGACAAGCAATATTATTAGCTATCTCTGAGAAAAGTGCTATACGAAAAAGCACAGAGACGCTGACTTCCATACATACAAGTTATGAAAGAAAGGAAGAAAGAGCATTTTGAGGAGAGGGAACTTATGTAAAAGGCACAAAGAATACAATAGATGTGTGTTCAGGTCACCAAAACAGTGGGGGCAGATAGGCAGAGAGAAGGTTGCCAGAGGGCAGGATGGGTAACTACCGGAGATGTGTTTATCAAAGTTCCAGTTGATCATATTTCTATGTGTTTTAGATCTGGCCATAGCACTATTTTGTTTTAAACCGCTATTGTGGTCTCTTCATCTAAGACATACATTATTCAAGCTCACATAATACCTCTGTGTCGATTCCTTGTGGGGGCTTCTGAGGCCTTCCAATTTTTCGTTAAAAATTCCAGCCTCATAGTTCACCATTTTCTGAAGTGCCCCTGGGTTCCTATAATTCCCTAGCATCCCATCCACTTTCTTGCTTCTACGCCTCTGCTCAGACTTCTCCTGCCTTTGGAATACTTCTTGCCTCCTTTCCATTGATCAATGCTTGACTCTCAAGATCCACATCAAATCCCTTCTTTCCCCCAGAGCCTTTCCTTTGTCCTCCAGCCGTGCTCCCACAGCACCTCAGTGTAATGCTGCTCAGCAGAACAGTCGTTCACATACCTGTCTTCCCATCAAGAGCAGAAACTTACGGAGGGCAGGCACGTTGTTATTTATTGTGCGTTCCCAGCACATGCCCTGGAATGTGACCCTTGGTAAATATTTGTTTTAAATGACATGTCACATCGCTTGTGTAGTCCCATTGGTCCCTTTTTCAGTTTCACAACTGAGTTCTTCCAGCTGGGCAAACATTCTGAAGCTCTGTCTGTCACTGAGGGTGAAGAATAAGAAAACCACCTGAGGCACAGATTCGCAACCCTTGATGGCACAGCAAAGCCACTCGGGGACCTTTTAAAAAATATAGTTGCATCAGAGATCATGGTTAAATTGTTCTGACATAGAAACCAGTCACCAATATGTGTGTGTGTGTTTTTTTTTTTTTAAAGTTCTCTAGATAATTCTAAAGTGCAGTCAGTTTTGAGAACCACAGTGCTAAAGGACAGGTGCGAAATAGTTGCCAGGCACCAGATATGAATTAGAGTAATGTCTAATTCACTTTTCTCAAAAGGTGATGCTTTCTGCAGAAAAACATAGCTACAAGAACGGAGGTCACACCATCCGTGTGAAGCTGACCTTCTTCCGAGTGAATCTTTGTCCGAGTCATGCTGTGGGAGGAATCACACATTGGACATGGCACTGGGCCTCTGTTCCCACTCAGTGTGTCTAAGAATCCCAGTGTGCCCCACACCTACACAGACATCTTTGACAGGAAGTTACAGGAAGTGATTACATGGACTGAAATGAAAGCACCAAGCACTACATCATCAATGAGTTATGGAAGCCTGAGAGTTTACAGTTTCATTGAGGATCTCCCCTATGGCATTCAGTCAGTGCAATGGAGGGAGACGGCCAGACACGGAGGTTAGGACTCAGTGTTGCGCATTTCCAAGGGCACCGTGCACATTGTATTCTATGGGAAAGGGCCCCCCCCTGGAATTGTGGAATGCCACTTCTTGGCACAGACACTTTCCTGTCCTTAGACCCAGGAGATTCCCGGTAGTGGCCTCCATCTAGGTTCTGTTCCCCAGCCCTACCTCTACTGGCATCTTTTCCGACCTGGTGATCATCAGAAATTCCCCCAACTGACAGCTCTCATCAACACATTCTTGATCCACCCTATGTGTTACACCATCCTGCTGAGCTCCAGCCAGAACTGGTCCCTAAATGAGTCACTGCAGCGGAGTTTCAGAAAGGGTGTCAGTTTCTCCCCAGCATCACTATCCTTTTCCCTCATTAGTCAAAGTATCCACAGAGATGGAAAGCACGTGTTTTCTTTCTAGAATTTGTGTGTTGTGTTTGTTGTTGTTTTTTTGAGGGAGAATCAAATGTAATAGTCTACGAGCAAAGAAAAAGGTAAATTGAAGTAGTATTATCTTATCTCTAAAGCACCTGGCAGAGAGTACGGACCTAAAAAAATGTTAGGTTTCTGTTGTCCTTGGGGGATGGTAAAATTACTGTGGTAGTAGTGTGGTTTATGTAATCTCCTGAGTAGCTTTTACTTTTTATATTTTTAGAGAGTGTGGAGAGAGCAGCAGGGTCCTCAAGGTAAGGAGAGGATTAATTATTTTTCTCTGAAAGTTGTGAGAAGGAAAAACAAATAGGAATTTAGCATGCGAAAAGGTGTTTTATAAACTGTAACATGCCATATAAAATGTATAGAGCTATTTGTAAGTATCACAAGAAATGTATTAATCAAATGCCACAAGGGTTTGAAGGAGAGGAAGAGACCACATCCTGCCATGGACATCAGGAGGAAATGGCATCTACCACTTACTAAGGAAGTACCTTTTACAAGGCTTCTGCATTGTAGAGCATAATCATGATCCCTATTAGACCACAAGGCAAGCTGGTTTTGAAAATAGGTTAAAATGTTTGTGTCAGCTATAGTGCACTGTACAAATGCAAAGAGCTGCTGTTGTGGCTATTCTTGGTGATGGAGATATTGTCGTCCACTTTGAGGATACTGGTCACCATGCAACTGGAAGAGCTGTCAGAGGAAGGCCTTATAGGTAGAAAGATGAGGGCTGGAGAAGTTTCTACAAACTTTCTTAGCTGATCCACAGTCCTTCTATCTTTGACACCTACTTTGTCACAAAGGCCTGTTACTGATGCTAGTTTTGAATAAGAAATGCAGTCTGGCCCTGACCAGTTTGGCTCAGTGGATAGAGAGTCAGCCTTCGAACTCAAGGGTCCCAGGTTTGATTCTGGTCAAGGGCATGTACCTTGGTTGTGGGCACATCCCCACAAGGGGATGTGCAGGAGGCAGCTGATTGATGTTTCTTTCTCACTGACATTTCTAACTCTTTCTCCCTCTTCCTTCCTCTCTGTGAAAAACCAATAAAATGTATTTTTTTAAAAAAAAGAGAAAGAAAAAGAAATGCAGTCTGCCTTCAGGGAGCTCTTCTTGATTTGGTTTTGAGGATGACATCAGATATTAGAACAAGATGTTTATAGTTCATTTATAGCCAATGGGAAAAATCCTAAATTTTTCAGAGCAGAGAAGTGAAATGTCCTGAATTATATTCCAGGTACTCCTGATAAATACACAATTCCATTTTCAACCAGCTCAGTTTACCACCAGGACATATTTTAGATTAGCAGATGATTGAGCTTCTCCAACTTGGACTTTTTAGAATGTTTCTCCCTCTAAATAGACTTTATTTTTTAAAACTTTACGAATCACAGATCTGATTGTGTCCTTCTTTGCAATGGCTCTCAGATGCCTAAGTCAAAGTTAACAAGTACATAAGACATCAAAGCATGAATGTACTTCAGTCTGGCTTATTTTTCCCACATTCAATTTCTTTTTAATCCTTTTTTTTTTGCCTTTAAAATAGCTTATTGAATTACATGTAGTTTTATAGGTCATCTTTAATCCTCCTGGAATAAGGTTAAATTATAAATAAAGATTCATTCTTATTTTTTAATTTCTTATTCAATTAATTGCCAGTAAAGAGTATTTAAAATGTCTCCTGAAGAAATATGCATGCATAAGGTATATTGGAAAAGTAACATTTCATGCAGTTCTTTCTGGTACAATTGCTGATCTTTTAAAATTTGGTTAAAGTCATGTATAACATAACACGAATATAAAATAAATCTATTGGTAACTGAATATTTTTGCATTTCGTGTTACAGTTTGAATTTTGTTTTCAACAAAATTGAAGAAAAGGTACAAACTTAAAACTACCTAAACCTTTGTTCCTATGTGTTTAAAAATTCAATTTAAGTTTAAATAAAAGAGGTAAGATTCATAGCCTATCAAAACATTAGAAGTTAAAGTCTGTTATACTAATTTTTAAAACTCATATGAGTGAAACATGTTCTGTTACTAAAAGATATTGTTAATGCTTGGATTACATTGCTAGATAAGAAGAAAGGAAGATATAGAAAAGTCTACATATATTCCTATATTCAATCTCCCTTATCACTTTAAGCTTGCATTTTTAAACATCTGAAAGCAAAATAATCTTTAAAAATGTAAAAGTAGCCCAGCTAGTATGGCTCAGTGGTTGAACATTGACTTATGAACCAGGAAGTCACAGTTCAATTCCCAGTCATACACATATTGGGTTGTGGCTTGATCCCCACTGTGGGGTATGTAGGAGGCAGCTGATCAATGATACTCTCTCATCATTGATATTTCTATCTCCCTCTTCCTCTTCCTGCCTCTCTGAAATCAATAAAAAAAATATATGTATATATATATTATTTTATATATATATTTTAAATATATTTTATTCATTTTTTACAGAGAGGAAGGGGATAGAGAGCTAGAAACATCGATGAGAGAGAAACATCGATCAGCTTCCTCCTGCATACCCCCTACTGGGGATGTGCTCACAACCAAGGTACATGCCCTTGACTGGAATCCAACCTGGAACCCTTCAGTCCGCAGGCCGATGCTCTATCCACTGAGCCAAACCCATTTTGGCAATAAAAATATTTTTTAATTAAAAATTCAGAAGTATTTTCCTCCGTTAAAAAAGCCCTGTTGCCCTGGCTGGTGTTGTTCAGTGGTTAGATGTCATCCTGTGCACAGAACAAAAGTCACTGGTCGGATTCCCAGTCAAGGGCACGTACCTGTGTTGCAGGTTCAATCCTCAGCCCTAGTTGGGCTCCTGCAAGAGGCAACCAATCCATGTGTCTCTCTCACATTGATGTTTCTCTCTCTCTCCCCCCCCCCTTTGTCCCTCCCTTCCACTCTAACTAACAAAGCAAACAAACACAAAAAGCCCTGTTTAGCCCAACTTGAACTTGTGGTGGCCCACCCTGCCCAGCTCCAGCCCTCCAGGTCAGGGCAGGATCCCAGACTGACTGAGTTGTGTGAATCTAAGACAGGGCCTGTTTTTTTCCTCACATACCCAGCCAGATCATAGTCCTCTCTTCTGTGGCCAAACCTTGGTCTGTTTGGGCCTGATAAACTAGGCAGGCCTCACCCTGATGACTCCCTAACACCCCTCCCACCCCAAAGATAACCCTCCTTCCCGCACTTCACAGTAACTCACAAACTAAAACCCTTCGGATGCCCATTTCCACACGCAAACATCAGGTCTTTTTCAAGGTAAAGTCCCACATTTTTTATAGAATTAAGAACTTCTCAGTCACGGGACAGGTGTAAAACTGCACTACTCTCACTCTGGCTGGTTTGGCTAGGCTGATAGAGCATTGGCCTGGGGACTGCAGGGTCCTGGCTTTGATTCCAGTCAAGGGCACAGCTGATCAATGATTATCTCTCAGCACTGATGTTTCTCTCACTCTTCCTCTCTGAAATCAATAAATATATATATATTTTTAAAACCTGCACTACCTTTTTGTTATGCTTCTTTTTTTTTTTACCTGTCACTGGCAAAGTGTTTGAATGTTTTGCCTCAGCCCTATTTTTTGCTTAAGACTTAGGATATTTGCCCAAACTGATTTGGCTCAGTAGATAGAGTGTTGGCCTATGGACTGAAAGGTCCCAGGTTCTATTCCAGTCAAGGGCATGAATCTTGGTTGCAGGCACATCTCCAGTGGGGGGTGTGCAGGAGGCAGCTTATCGATGTCTCTCTCTCTCATTGATGTTTCTACTTCTCTATCCCTCTCCCTTCCTCTCTGTAAAAAAAAAAAAAAAAAGACAATGTTTATTGCATGATTTTGCGTGGCAATGTGATGAAAACACCAAAACAAAAGCAAACAAAACAAACAAAAAATCCTGTTTAGAGATTGCTTTTAGGGCCAATTTATAAGCTCCGACCCCCCAAGTAAATCAATTTTCCTAGTTCATATACTATATTCCCTTAATCTTTGCCTTTCTCACTTCCCTACCCCCTCATCCAGTTGACTAGATGATCACAGTTTATCTTTTGTTTTTAATAGACTTAAGTATTTCTAAAAAAATTTTAAATTTATTCTTCAAAGGGCAATAATTTTCAACCTGTGAAGACAGAAAGCAAACTTCAGGAGGGAATGAAAAAATAATTCTATATTCCCAGTAAAGACAATGTTATCAGAACTAAAGTTTTGCCCTCAGGGGTGACTACAGGAGGTCACATACAGTTTTATCCAGACTTCTAAAGAACAAAGAATTGCTGCTGTGTTAATGGGTTTGGAACACAGAAAGAACATCACATGCCATGGAGTTGATTTTATTATTTATACTAGAGACCCGGTGCACGAAATCTGTGTAAGGATAGGCCTTCGCAGCCCCGGCTTTGTCTGGAAGGTTGTCCAGAAGATCATCCGTTCAGTCATTCTGCTGATGGTCCATTTGGTCTATTTGCATATTAGCTTTTATTATTATAGATTTCAGTTTGGTCTTAAACCTGATAAACCAATAAGTAAATATATCTGCTAATAACCCAGCCTAGAATATGAATTGCCTGATGAATGGCTGGTGCATTTGTAGTGAACTCAGTATTGCTTCCTAAGGGTCCCTGCCTTCTTTTCTATGCTCGACAATCTGCCAAAACCTTTCCAGAGGTTTATGTTAGACTTACATTTTTTTTTAGGCTCAAAACATTTCTCTATTTAGTAAACCAGAGCATATGCTTGTTTCTAGAATTCAAACACCTCTTCTCAACTCTATAATGTCTCAAAATGTCTCAGAGACCATAAGCAGTACCTGTGTTTCTTGTATGTTATGGGATAGGATATATCTGGGTCTAGAGATTTAAGGTGTGGACAAAAGGGGCCACATGCTGACCTGACAAGCTCAAGGGAGGCTTGCATGGCAGTGTTTCAAACCAGAGACCTAAAGTAACCACAAAGGATGGTCTGAAATGAAACTTTAACTAAAAGCAGTTATGGTGGGTAGTTACATCCTAGGCTGGTATCTTCACTGACAAGACCAACCTTTACCTTAACTGAGCCTATCTGTCTTTTTGCATCTATGATAACACATCCTTGAAATGTCTGGGTAACTTGTAACTTCCCTTTTTCTGGACCCCTTGAAGTCCTTCATTGTTATTGTTATCATGTTGACTGCTGACTATTCTGCACCCACCTAAGTGTGTGTCTATCATTTTATTTTTTATCCAATCCCAGGGATTCTCCCTCCCCCTCACCTCCTTTTTGCTTTCTCTTGCCTTTCTAATCTATCACCAGTGAATTTCATGTAACCCACCTATGTCCCCTCCTTTGATTGCAATGTATAAAAATAGATGAAAACCTGCCTTTCTCTGGAGCGTTATCTTAATCCGTTAAGGTTCTGCTTCTCAGGAATTGTCAACAGTTTGGCTCAAATAAACTCACAAAAATTCTTTACATGTTTTAATGTTTTTATGTTAACAAAGTCATGTAGAGTAATTAAGGGCACTCTTTCTTTCTGCTCACATAACTTGAGCCACAGTTCTCTACTGTTGTGGTTTGTCTGACCCTTTGAGTTTCTAATATTCTTCCATTTGCACCAGAAGAAAATGGAAATCAAGTTGAAGTTGAATATAAAGGGTCAGAACTAGAAAAATTATTAGATCAAGTCTAGATAAACAAACTGTGAGGGATTTCATCTGTCTTGTTCCTTATGGAGACAAGTGTGTTAGGCTATATTTTTTACTTTTTTAAAAATCTTTATTGTTGAAAGTATTATATATGTCCCTCTCTTCCCCCATTGACCCCTTCTAGCCTGCTCCTATCCCTTGCCCCAGGCCTTCACCACCTTATTGTCTGTGTCCTTGAGATAAGCATATATGCATACGAGTTTGTTGGTTGATCACTTCTCACCCACCG
>JAAGEH010000226.1:8910777-8954117 GCA_011751065.1 Lasiurus cinereus
TATATATATATATATATATATATATATATATATATATATATATATATGAGTGGATTGGGCAAGGACAGGAGTGACTGGTGAAAGAGGCTGATTGATATCTACAAAACAGGTCAGCTTGTCTACATGGACTTCATCTCATTAAAGCTACTGCTGAGTCTCCAACTGCTAACAGCAAAGATCAACACCAACTGGGGATATGACACTGCTTTTCAGGCCACCTGGCATCAGGCTGATTACATTGGGCCATTTCCATCATGGAAGTGGAAGGGCATTGTTTTTACTAGAACAGATATTTTTTTTGGAAAGAGATTTGCCTTTCCTTCCCATGGTGTTTCTTTCAAACCTCCCATCCCCCATCTATAGACTTACAAAATGGTTTATTCATCATCATGGTATCCATACAGTCTCTCTCTTTTTTAAACTACAGAACTTATTTTACAGATAATGAGTGGTGAAGTACTAGTCTTCTCATCACCTGAAAGTAGCTGGCTTGATTGAATTATGCAGTAGTCTTTTGAAGACTCAGTTTGTGCCAGGTGGATGGCAAAATTTTGCCCTTTAGAATGGACAATGTAGGACTTTGTGTATTCTTTTATTAGAATTTTGTGCATTTTCAGTTGTACCAGTATAGACAGTTGAATTTTGTTATACAAAAGAATAGTCTTGTTGGTGTTTTTATTTGGAAATTATATATATCTACAGAAATGTGTGTAGATACCTAGTTGACAAGGGGTGGACTGTGTTGGATTGTGTCATAAAAACTTGGATGAACTGAGAACTACATTTCCTATAATTTCAGTTTTGTACGATTCTGAGTTAGAGTTAGTCAACAGAGAGCCTTGTTCTACATTTGAAAGACAGAAGTAAAAGTAGTGACCAGGTATGGTCATGGACAGAGACAGAGCTGCCCAGCAGATTCATTTTATTCTTTCCCATTAACACTTAAACATGTCTTTCCTCTCTTTAAAAATCTTTCACTGGGCTTCATTTCCCCTTCCATACTACTCTCTATTCTTTTCTGCTGTGTCCATTTTACCTCCTTCATCCTCTGCTGTTGGTTTCTGTTGGATCCTTCTCCCTGAAACTGTTCTTACTGTTCTTCTCATGATATTCATTCTTTCTGGATTTCTATTAACTGCTGTATGCTGATGGTGTTCAAGAATTTGCCTTCTCTGAGTATCCAATGGTCTACTCAACACTGCCACCTGGATGATAGACAGGCATCTACAACTAGGCATGTCCATAACTAAACTCATCATATTTTCCCTCAACACTGTATCTCCTGCACATCTCAGTAAATAGCATCATTATCCACTCAGTTGTCTAAGCCAGAAACCTGGTTTGAAACTTTCCCACGTTTTCCTCTTCCCACTGTCACTCTCATTATTTAGATTTCCTTTATTTCTTGCCTGGATTACTGCAACAGTCATGACTCCTGAAGTTGTGAAGATTCAATTAAATAATACAACTGGAATGTGCCACAAAAATGCTATGGTTTATCTTCAGTGTAGATCCTAAGAATATGGGACGATAAATCTACTTTATGTAAGAAGTTGCAGCCCATATTGGGTAGCCTGAAGTGAACAAAAGGTAGACACACTTGCACAACAGTGGACATTTTTTAGTTTGTTAGACCTGGTTACAATGCTATTCATTCCACAGATATTTATTGATTTCCTATCATGAGCTAAGAACTGTGTCTGCAGGAGGCACTTCCGAGGCTTCATTGTGTACTTTTTGGGTCCAGCATTAAGGTTCCTGTTCTTAAGGGGCTCTCAACTTTCTTCAGTCACTACCCATGTCAAATAGTCTCTCAGATGGCCCTATTAATGTTGAGCTCCTCCCATAGACAATGTTGCACTGTAATTCTTTCCATGGCCCATGATTTTCAGAGAATAGATGAAGTGCAGAGGAAAAGAAAAAGTCAATCTAGGGATATATGTAGACTATGGTCTAGATGCAAAACTTATATTTTAAAATTATATTTTATTGATTTTTTTACAGAGAGGAAGGAAGAGGGATAAAGAGTTAGAAACATTAATCAGCTGCCTCCTGCACACATCCTACTGGGGACATGCCAGCAACCAAGGTACATGACCTCAACTGGAATCGAACCTGGGACCTTTTAATCTTCAGGCCAACGCTCTATCCACTGAGCTAAACCGGTCAGGGCCACAAAACTTATTTTTTGATGACACATAGGGACCACTTCTTTAGGATCCGAATTAAATTGCAAACAATTTCAGTAATGAATTCAGCCTTGTGTTCAGCCCATTCCCAGAACCTCTGGCTTAATTATCAGAAGAAAATTTATTTATTCTGGGACATCACTACTTTGGTATAAATTCCTGGAAGCCAACCGAAAAGAAAAGAGAAGAGCTTTCTCAGAGTCTCTTCTCTGGATTTCTGAGAAAGAAGTGTTTCATGTTTGGCCTGTCAGGTTGCTTTTAATATCATCTCACAGACTTATCCCTTATTTAATTCTTTTTGAGCTTTGGTCTCCCTGTCCATCCTAAAGCTGAGGTCTCTGATTGGGGAGTAAGTCCATCTTTCTTGTGCCTTCTTCAGATATCATCTTTCTCTGAACACATTCTTCATGCTATTAGTTATAAAATACTAAAAAGAATAATACTTATATAGTAATTTACATTTTACAAAACTCTTTTCATGGCCCTAACCGGTTTGGCTCAGGGGATAGAGCATTGGCCTGTGGAATGAAATATCCTGGGTTTGATTCCGGTCAGGGGCATGTACCTTGGTTGTGGACGCATCCCCTGTAGGAGGTGTGCAGGAGGCAGCTGGTCGATGTTTCTCTCTCCATTGATGTTTCTAACTCTCTATCCCTCTCCCTTCCTCTCTGTAAAATAAATAAATAAATAAAATATATTTTTAAAAAACCTCTTTTCAAGGATTTTAGTTAATTTAATCCAAGAGGTGTGAGGAACCTGAGGCTCAGAGAAGAGTAATTAGCTCTCAGATGACAGATATCACAAAGAACCCAGATATTCCAACTCCAGTCCTCCACTTCCTCCTCCTTCTCTTCCTCCTCCTCCTCCTTGAAAATATATATTTTGTTGACTTCAAAAAGCAGGGAGAGGGGAAGAGAGAGAGATAGAAACATCAATGATGAGAGAGAATCATTGATTGCTTGCTTCTTGCATGACCCCTACTGGGGATCGAGCTCACAACCTGGACACATGCCCTTGACCAGAGTCAAACCTGGAACCCTTTAGTCCGCAGGCCAATGCTCTATCCGCTGAGCCAAACCAGCTAGGTCCACCATTTCTTCTTAAATCTATCTGGTAGCCAAAATAATTTCTAGCCCTGATCCATTTCTAAATTATTCTGAAATATGAATAGTCATGTTGATAGTGGGGGCCAAGGAACATGATGTTTCTCTTGGGGCCTCACTTGGTTGTGGGGACCCATGGCCTACCAAGTGCAAGGAAATGCAGAAGGTCTCCTGAGACAATGGTTCTCAACCTTGACTACACATTGAAAATGCCTGAGAGCTTTGAACACTATTGAAGCCAGGCTTCTAGCCCCAGAGATTTCTATTTAATTGATTTTGGGCTGCCTGGTCACTGAGATGTTGTTAAAACTCCCCAGGAGATACTAATATGCATCCAGATTGAGAAACATTGCCTGAGGGCTTCCACGGGTTTATTTGTTCCTTGTAGGACCGGTGGACTCATTCTCTACCTCTCTTTTTTAAATGCTTTTTACACCACATATAGTCATTGAATAAAATCTAGAAAATATAGACTAATCTTTTTGGAGGTTAATCATAATCATTTGACAAATAAATAAGAATATAGATTTTCAGACTTTTTTCTATGTAGAGACACATAAATAAGCCTACAATATTATTTTTAAATCCTTATCCATGGATATGTTTATTGATTTGAGAGAGAGAGGAACATAAAGACAGAGACACACACACACACACATACACAGAGAGAAATATCGTGAGAGGTACTCTAACTGGGATCAAACCAGGAACCTAATGTGCCCTGACTGGGACTTGAACCTGCAACTTTTTTGTTGTATGGGATGACACTCCAAAGGACTGAGCCACTGGGCCAGGACAAGCCTATAATTTAAAAAAAAATCAAAATGACACATACTGCTGTCTTTGCCATTTTTTTCTATACCAGTACATTCAAATCAATATTATTTCCAAAGCTCAATAGCATTCCATTGTTTGGCTGTCCCTCATTTAGCCTTTAATAACAAATAGGAGTTTTCTCTTTATCTCTATAGCCACTTCCTTTCAGGCAAGGTGACACTTGAAATCCTAGAATCTAGTAAGAATGATCAGATTCCGTACTTTCTCTTGGATCCTGAGCCAACTCCAATTTATCTGGAAGAATTACAATTAATCAAACAGAGTGCCAATGTGAGAGTCTCTTTTTTTTTTTTGTGGGAAACTATTAACACTTAAGCCCCAATAATCTTAAAAAAATAAACTTTAAAAAAGAAAGAAAGAAGGAAAGAAAGAATGAATGAAAGAAACAAACTCTGGGCTCTATGACCATGAAGGTCCTCTATGTCTTCAGTGGTTTGGGGTCTTTTCTCATATTGTTAACAACTAGACAATTACTCCCTTGCTCAATGAGAGAGTGTATGAAGTAATCCTAAAAATAATGACAACTAACATTTTTTGTGTGACAACTAATACCTGATAGTATTTTAGAGTGGTTAATTCTAACATAAAAGTTAGAACTGCCAAAACCGGTTTGGCTCAGTGGATAGAGTGTCGGCCTGCGGACTGAAGGGTCCCAGGTTCGATTCTGGTCAAGGGCATGTATCTTGGTTGCGGGCACATCCCTAGTGGAGGGTGTGCAGGAGGCAGCTGATCGATGTTCCTCTCTCATTGATGTTTCTAACTCTCTATCCCTCTCCCTTCCTTTCTGTAAAAAAAAAAAAAAATCAATAAAATATATTGAAAAAAAAAAGTAAGAACTAATTACTATTGGTTAAGTACCCTTATTGAGAATCAATGTGGAAGGTGCTGAACTCGGCAGTTAATAGAGTCCTCTATCTGGTATCTCATAGTCAACACAGTACCATTTTATCCCCATTTTACAGACGAGACATCTAGGTTTTAATGAATTGCTCTTGTTGACCTGTTAAAACATGGGTTACATCATAGTTTTACTCAGCACTGTATCTCAGAGCCTAGCTCAGTGTCTTGCACTGTGTCTAACAGTGGGTAGGCACTCCATACACAATTGATGGAAGAAATGTATAAATCACATGCTGTTTCATTCATTCATATTGCCTCTGACTGATGTGAAAGAGATTTGCTTCCTGGATGTTCAGTCTTTGCCAGTGAGTACTCACATAGACATAGAAATGTGCCTGAGTTCTTTTCATTCTCTAGGGCAGTGGTTCCCAACATGGGGCACATGCCCCACAGGAGGGCAATTTGATTTTTAAAGGGGTCAATTCAAAAATGAGTTATTAACAGTGACTTTTTTTGCATTTCTTATGGTTCTCAGGGGCCCATATACTGTATAAAAACATACATTGTGACATATTTATGCATTTCAGTTCTCTGTTATATGTTTTGAAACTCTGCTACTTTTTCATATCACTTCATATTATTATTATTTTATAACAATTTCTTAGTGATTTCTTCCTCAGTACTTCAACTGTCCTTTCATTCTTTTATTTTTCTCTTTCATGAATGCCATGTTCTTTGGAAGCTTGTTTAAACCAAGCTAATGGCCTTTTAGGCTTCTTCCACATGAATAGGAGTTCACTTTTTTAATAATAAGAATCATATGTCACAGGGAGGGCATTAGGCTTTTAGAGATGGAGCATGGCCAAAAGAAGGTTGGGAACCACTGCTCTAGGGCAATTTTCCTCAAAATGTGGTCCCTCGCCCAATAACATTGGTATGTCACTCATGGGCTTGTTAGAGATGCAAATTCTAAAGATGGCAAATGAGAATTTCTGGACATGAGTCTCAGAAAACTGTTTTAAATAGGTTTCTGAATGATTCCAGTGAACATTAAATTTTGAGAACCACGAAGAATAAATGAGTACCTTCGTGTTCTGAAACTCACAACAATCATTTAGCTTGGAGTAGCGATTTTTAGCCCTTTTCATCTCCTGGCACACATAAACTTAATTACTGAAATTCTTTGGCACACTAAAAAATACATTTTTTTTTGCTAATCTGGCAAAATAAATAGGAATAATTTTGATTCATTTACACTGGATAGCTATTGTTGTGTTAGGTGTTGTCATTTTTTTTAAAGTATATTTTTACCAATTTTAGAGAGGAAGAGAGAGAAAGAAACATCAATAATGAGAGAAAATAATCGATTGGCTGACTCCTGCATGGCCTACACTGGGAATCGAGCCCACAACCTGGGCATGTGCCCTGACTGGGAATTGAACTATGACCTCCTGGTTCATAGGTTGACGCTCAACCACTGTGACACACTGGTCTGGCTGTTGGCATTTTTTAAAATTAGATAATCAAAGGGAAAAGAGGTCAATGCCTCTGACTAAATAGTCAGTATTACATGTTTTAAAAATTCTTGGAGCACACCAGTTGAAAATCTCTGGCTT
This sequence comes from Lasiurus cinereus, assembly GCA_011751065.1. Taxonomy (NCBI): domain Eukaryota; kingdom Metazoa; phylum Chordata; class Mammalia; order Chiroptera; family Vespertilionidae; genus Lasiurus; species Lasiurus cinereus. Next base: position 8,917,363 of record JAAGEH010000226.1, read on the forward strand.
GGGCCATTGGGTGAATAGAGGAACTATTTACAGAGATTGGGAAGACAGGAGGGGCAAATTTGGATGGAGAGCACAGATTTGGGTTTGGTATGTTAGACTGAAGTATCTGTGGGATATGCAGGTGAAGATATCTGGAGGCATCTGGAACCTCCAAGTTGGGAGCTCAGAGAAAAGAACTGAGTTAGAGATATAGATTCAAAAGTGGTGGTTGAAGCCATGCATAAGACTGCCTAGGATAATGGGAAGCATTAGAAGAGAGGCAAGCCATTGACATCCCCTAGGTCCATGGCCAGCAAACTGCAGCTCGAGAGCCACATGTGGCTCTTTGGCCCCTTGAGTGTGGCTCTTCCACAAAATACCCCAGCCTGGATGAGTCTATTTTGAAGAAGTGGCGTTAGAAGAAGTTTAAGTTTAAAAAATTTGGCTCTCAAAAGAAATTTCAATCGTTGTATTGTTGATATTTGGCTCTGTTGACTAATGAGTTTGCCAACCACTGCACTTAGGTAATAGCATTATTTAAGTAGAGCAGATGAATCAGCTGTGATTGAGGAAGATCATGCATTGACCCTTCAGAAAGGAGAGATGCTCAGAGAAAGAAGAATGTGGGTACAAGCATTTTTTTTTCTTACAATGACTTTCATTAGAATGTTTGTCTCACTTTCCCCTCTGGATTATAAACTCTTTAAAGACAGGGACTGTGTAAACTTTAATAGGTCTCTCAAATAAGAGTACATTGATTCACAATCTGTGAATAATCAGTGAGTTCCTGCCAGGATTCTGCTTTGCAGAAATCCAGTGTGATCAAAGCTACTAGCAAGATGTTTTCCCCCAAAACTTACATAATTCCCCAACGGGCAGTATGGCAGATTAAAAATAAGTGAATAAACAAAGGGGATCATGTATAATCCACTGATATCCATGCTAATCACATTAACCACAGTGAATTAATTATACCTGAAAACAGATGCAAAGTTAAATTCCTTAGAAAATCAATTCATTAAACTCATATTGGAATGCACAGTCAACAGCCCCATGTTTAGAAACTATCAGCATGATTTGTGGCAACTTCTGATTTACTAAAGAAACTGCTTAAAATATTTTTAAAGGCAATTACAATTACTGTCTGGCATTTGATGGAAAGAAATATCGTCAGCACCGTCCCTCGTGTGTCAACTGTCACAATTTTCTAAAATTTTTGAGGCAAAAAATAGGCAGGCTCTACTATTTGCTAGCCTCGATTAGGGTTAATTCAATGTGTGTCTGCAAATAATAGTGTTTAATGTAATCTCTCTAATTACAGATAAAACGCATTTTCAGTCATGCTTATCACTGACAGTATTTTGGGATAAGTTAAACTGACAGCTGCTTTCTAAAGGAAAGAAAAAAAACCAAACCTTCCTTGAGGTTGTTCTAATTTTCACTCTCTCTGTCTTTTTTTTTTTTTTTTTTTTTTTTGCATTGAAGTTCAGAAAAATGTGAAACTAGACACTTTGGCTCTCGATAGATACCAACTTTAGAAATCATGACGTAGTCTCTCTCTTGAGAATTTGGTATGTTTCCCATCTCCCACCCACATCAATAAATATTAACTTTTTAAAAAATATATATTTTTTATTGATTTTTTTTTACAGAGAGGAAGTGAGAGAGATAGTTAGAAACATCGATCAGCTGCCTCTTGCACACCCCCTACGGGGGATGTGCCCGCAAACACATCCCCAGGGGATGCACGGACCCCTCAGTCCGCAGGCCATTGCTCTATCCACTGAGCCAAACCGGTTTCGGCAATAAATATTAACTTGAATGTACTCAACAAGCATTTTCTAAGGGTTTCAGGGAACCAGGCATTGTGCTTAGGCACTTAAGAGGTTGAGAAAGAATGATTCTACCCAAACCTCTACAACTGGCCCCATGAGTAAGTCAAGCTTCCTACTATACCAGACATGTTAGTCACAGTGACAATCTGTAATCACAGCCCCTACAGACAGAAACTATTCCAGTTATAATATTTTCCAGAGGGTCAATGCATATTCTTCTTCAATCACAGCTGATTGGACCAGCCATGAAACCAGGGCATCAGATTGTTCAGGGACCTCACTTGGCCTGGCATGAAAAATTGAGCTTGACTGATTACATTGTCTCTCTCAGGAATAGGAATTGGAAAATACTGACTAAGGCGGCGAGCGGCAAAAGTGAAATGAGACGGTGATAAGAGAAGAACCACAAGACAGAGAGAATTACGACCATGAGGGGGCAGGCTGCATCTGGTCTATGAGGTTATTAAGAAGCAGAAACACAGGACCTAGTTCAATGGTAAATGAATCGAGGAGTTAATAAATGAACAAATAATTGTAACTTAAGGTGTCTTTGGGTGTTTTTGGTAAGCTCAAAACATGACTGATTCACACTGAGTCATTATCTTTAATACTCCTGGTACTTGAAAAAAACAAACCCAAAACCCTATGCCACAGATGGGCTATTTTTCTTGCATCCTGTGTATCTTAGTTGGGATTTTAGTTCAGCTTTCAGTAATGGAAAAACTCAAAATAACAGTGATTTAAACAAGGAGTTTCTTTCTCATGAACAGTTTATTATAAGAAACGGAGGACTTAAAAGAGTAGTTCTTCTCCACAAAAACTCAGAGACCTGGCTTCCTTCCAAATTATTTTTCTGCAATTCCTGTAGTCTAAGTAGCATTCTTGTCCCAGATAGAAGATGGAGAGAGGGAAGAATAGGAATAGGTGAATGACACCAGGTATTGCTTAAGATAGGTTTCTAGAACTTGGGAAAGTCTGATGAATGATTCTGAGGTGGAAATTAAGGAAAGATCCAAGTTGTACTTCCAGAAATAGGGGTGACACCAGAAAGGAGTACAGCAAAGACAGTTCATTAACAGAGCTAAGCAAACAGAAGTGGCATCTTAAAGCCAGGGCTAATGTATAAGTTGGCAGAAATTGAAGATATTGCGAGGAGGACTTTGGACCTTCCTATTATGGAATAGAGAGTTCAAAACAATCCCTTCTAGATCCTAAAGAGCAGAGGCCTCAGCTAATGTGGGTTACAGCATATTCCAAAACCAGGCCTATCACCAGCCATCCTAAAATATTACCTGTCCATGACACTGCTCTTGATTCTTTTCCAGGTTGAAATTTCTACCCACAGAGACACTTTCTGGGGCCAGACAATAATAATGTCTCTAGAAGTCTGCTGTCAGATGCCACCTGGAAGGAGAGGGGTATATAGGACATAGTATCCAGATGGCAGTGTCACTTATATCCCATTGACCAGAGCAGATTGCCAAGACCACCCCTGGCTCCATGGAAGTATGAGAAACATGTTTATCCTGAAGGGCCTGGTGGGTGGCCAAATATTCTATTTCTATGTAAAAAGGCATGGCAGCTTTTTATAAAGTTAAACCTACCCAGCGACTCCACTCCTATGTATTTACTCAAAAAGAATGAAACATGTTTGCACAAAGACTGTAGGTGTCTCAGTTTTGCAAGATGAAGAGTTCTGAAGATTGGTTAACGTGAATGTGTTCAACATCCCTGAACCGTATACTTAAAAATGGTGGAGATGGTATTATGTGTATTTTACCACAATTTTTAATATATTTTAAAAATTTATTTCAGAGAGGAAAGGAGAGGAAGAGCGAGATAGAAACACCAATGATGAGAGAGAATCATTGATTCGATGCCTTCTACACACCCCCTATTGGGAATTGAGCCTGCAACCCCGGGCATGTGCCCTGACTGGGAATCGAACCATGACTTCCTGGTTCATGGGTCGACACTCAACCACTGAGCCACCGTGGCTGGACTTACCACAATTTTTAAAGAAGTCAATGTTTAGCTGAAACTGGTTTGGCTCAGTGGATAGAGCATCGGCCTGCGGACTGAAAGGTCCCAGGTTCGATTCTGGTCAAGGGCATGTATCTTGGTTGCAGGCACAACCCCAGTAGGGGTGTGCAGGAGGTGGCTGATCGATGTCTCTTTCTCTCATCGATGTTTCTAACTCTCTATCCCTCTCCTTTTCTCTGTAAAATATCAATAAAATATATTAAAAAAGAAGTCAACATTAAGCTTCTTGTATTATCCTTGTGTATTTAACTTATAAAAATTCAACTACAGGCAGGTACCCCTTATTTAGTCCTGATCATCTTGCCTCTCTACCCCTTCAAAACCAAACTTTTGCTCCTAGCGACTTTCCTTTCCTTTTTTTTTTTTTTTTGCCAAGCCCCTATATTTAAATTCATATGCAAGATGATGCTTCATTCTCTCTCGTTTTTTCTTACTAACCATGTTTTATTGCTGAGGAAATGGAAGTACTGCTGAGCAGCAGGAAGATGGGTTTGTTTGGCTTTTAGACCACACATGGCACTTAGATGTCACAGAAAATGCTTTATGCCTGAACGGATGAAGTAAATCACGAGAGCTCCACATTTCTCTTTTTGAACCATCAAAACACAGAAAAATGTGTCTGCACTAACTCAGTATATGCTGCGTGGGGTAGAGTTGAATGAAAGTCGCATTTGCGTTGCCCACAGGAGGGGTGTCTAGCAATGCAGTAGTAATGGCTCCCGCAAAAAGGCAGAGGACCAATCAATCTTTGAGAACTCTAACCTTGATTCTTATAAATTCTGATTCACAAACAATTGATATCCCATCATCTTGATATGGAGACAAATCCTTCATACCCCTAAAGAATACATTTAGTCAATGAATTGTTAGTTTCATTTAAGTTATATACAATTGAAACAAAGAACAGTTGCATACCCTGTGCATTTGTATCTCAAAGCATCCAACAGTGCTTTGCCCGCAGGAAATAGTCATGGTTAAATGATTATTGGATTTAGAATGTCCTTCTTCCCAATCAGTGAGGTTTAATATATTTCCAATTGGAATGCCTATTAATTTTTCAGCATTAGTAAGCCTTTTATAAAAAAATCAATCTGGGGATGTATTTAAGAGTTCACAGCAAATACTATCACATAAATGACAAAGAAAATACTGGTAAATGAAGCATGCTTATTCAACACACCAGTAGCCATTGATACAATGTAATTTAATTTAATCATTTAAATTTACATTGTTAATGTACAAGAGCATTTCTTTCAAACCACAGGTTAACACATACTAAAGAGCAATGCTGTTTGAGGAGCAGAGGAACTCTGGAAAACTCTGCTGTCTGAAATGAAAGCAAGGCACTCTCCACTAATAGCTGGTGGATTCCTGACTTCCGCCCACAGGAGGCCTGTTCACGCCGAGAGAGCTCTCCCCAAGGGAGGAATCACCTGCTTTAATGCTTGCTGTCCTCTTCTGAGCTAGTTCGGGCATCCACTCTGTATAAACTTGTGTGTCCACATGAAGACAAAAAAAGAGAGTTGAATTGATAGATGGCGTGGGAGCCTCCCAAGGCTCTCATAGTTGCAATGACTATGGAAGACAGAAGAACACTGGCTATAATCTTTATTTTCAGCACTAAGTGTCTGGGCTTACTATTAAGAATCTTCTTCAATGCTTCCAACCAATCGATATTACAGTTAAAAGGTCTTCTTCCTTAAATCTGATGGGTGTAAAAATAAAAAGGAACAGCATTTCTCTAGAGCTCTGTGTTTGTTTTTTTTCTTTTCTTTTTCAGACATGACAAAAAAACAAGGACTGACTTTCCAATACCAATGGCGCACGAAACGATTATGTATGCACAGTACTTCTAACTCATTCAAATTCAACTTGAATTTGGTCTGAAGCTACCTTATATGAAATGTTAGCTTTCCTGATATTGAATAATGTTTATTAGGTTCACCTATAAGCTGAAAAAATGCAAAAGTACTACTTTACTCATGGTTATTATTAGGTAAAATATAAGTATTTCTGGTTAGTTTAAAAAGCCTGTTTTCCTATAGATGAAATAAGTTGAGTAAAAAGACTATGGAAAAGAGACATAGGTCTTAGACTTGATTCTGGTACTAGCTTTTTGACCTTGGTTAACTCTTTACCCTTTGCTGGGTCTGTTTTCTCCTCTGTGAATTTTGGGGTTGGGGTGGACTAGCTGACAAGTCAGACCCCTTCTAAGTTTTAACATTCCAAGATCCTAACATTCCAGAGGCTATCATCTTGATATAAAAATAACAATCTTTCATAAAAGCTCACACAAACGTAATATATGATCAACTATCAGAATGACTCTTGGGGAAAAAAAAAACATATGGTTTGCTATCTGGGTTCCTCTTTGCAGCAGTTAGGCAATTCATTTGGCATCTGTTTGATTGTATAATTTAATGACAATATAAACAGCATAGTTTTGTTATTTTTTCTTTAAAAAGCAAAAATGACTCAGAGCTACCAAAAACTACTGTGACATCATTTTGACATTCAAAGTTGGTTTCTTAGCAAAATGGCCAAACATATTTTGACTTGATACAGAATATATAATATAAAGACTTTTAGACCTAGAAATCTTCAAACATTATATTTGAATTTAGCAAAACATAAGCAAAATTTTAATATCAAAGTGCTAAACAGTACTGCCTTAAAAGTCACTGCAAATGAACCATAGAATAACCGCATGGGAAGTAACATTTATTGTACAAATGGTTAATAAAAAGACACATTATAAATATATATATGTAACCTGCTATATTTATATATATTTGCTTATTTAATTTCTAATTGGCGTATCCAAGTCACTGTGAACACCCCATTTAAGTACTCTGTAACTCAGCTTCCAGGAGCTGGTGGTCTTGCAATAAATACAGGCAAACCTATTACAATATAACGTGCATACAAATGTTTATACAAATAAGAACACTATGCAACAAATTAGCTCATAGTAATATGGCATTAACAGTATAAACATACAAAAGGGAGTACGAACACGGAATGTTGAAACGCAGCCCATTAATCCTTCCTAGTACTTACATTCATACTACTTTTCAAAAAATAAGACTTGCTTACTCTCCATAATTGTCTCTGTAACTGATAACAAAAATTAAATTGTATATATTAAAAACCTTATTATCCCTGGTGTTTACCCTGTATGATCCAGTTCCTATTTTTTGCATGTTCTTACCTAGGGACCAAACACTTGAGACTCACTGAACGCTGCCGGGCTTGTGCATGACAGTGTAAGTCAGTTGCTATAACTGAAGGAAGTTTAGGGAACTAAACAGCTGTATGCAATCCATCTTATAACGTGAGCCCTCTTCAGGACAGCCGGACAGCCAGGGCAGAGATCTGGATCCATTAAGAATGGCTTGAAATATTGGATGGACCATACCTCAGAAGGGTTCTATAGGGCAGGTGGACAAAAACCTCTGCTAGGAAACTAGCACTTGTCCTTTGCTAACTTGCCTCCTTTTTATTTCTGTATAAAATAAAGGAGAGTTAATAGACAAGACTTAGTAAGACAGCACTTTAAAAATTGCACTTATATATGGAAGCGAACAGCCATTATCATTTTGCTATGTCTGATTTATAGGTTATTGTCCATCTTTCACCATTTGTTAAAATAAAGGAAGAAAGAAATTAAGATGAGGGAATTTCTGCCTTGTTTGCACCACATACGTACCCTTGATACAGGAAGTATATTCTAAAGCGATTATCTCAAGACAGGTCCTACCCTGGCGAACAACCCTTGACTGTTCTTGTTTTTAAATACAAAGAAACTATAATTGTATTCCCCAGAAACAGTTTTCAAACAGTTATATTATCCTTTTTTTTTTTCCCCTGCTGGGACAGCATCATCCAAAAGTGCTTTGTTAGCAATTTCTTAGAAAATCCTCATGAGCTATAACCCCCTCCCCACCCCAAACCCAAGCCTAAATATAAAACACAACCCCAACACAATACTCTGCAAGTTTTCTGGCTTTAGGTTGTAAGGAAAAGTGCCAGAAAAAAAGAAAAAAAAAGTCTTTCATTTTGTCAGGAGCTGCTTTTTCTCTTAAGGAAGGACAGGAATGGTAGGTGTCCAGACCCCTCCCTCTGCTGCTTGGCAAGCAGGCGCTAGCAGATGAGGCGGCTCCCTGCTCAGGCTGCTCCTCCTCAGAAAGGCAGGGTGTCCAGGAAGAGCTTGTCGATGATGGAAGGCGGAGACACCAGGTCTTCCAGCTTCAGGTAGAAGATGCGCTGGAGACCCAGGGTGCAGATCTTCCGCAGTTCTACCAGGGCGCCCAGGACCTTGGGCTCCGTGGGCTCCAAGGCCTGTCCCTTACTCTGGTGGTCTTTTAAGCTGCTTGTGATCTTGTTGCATAGCTCCTCCACTCTCTTTGGTTCTTTTAACCCATGTCGTTCTGCAGAGGCATAGAAAAGAACACGGTTAGGAGGCAGTTCCATCTTAAGAAACCGTGAATCCCTCCCTGATCAGGGCCTGCGTCCTGCTCTGCCAGTGGAGATGGCATTTTACCAAGTGCCCTCACTCTGAGAGGTAGTTCTTTGAATCCCAGTCGGTCGCTCCCTGTGGGCCCTGGAATAAGTCCCTTAGCCTTTCAGTCCTGGTTTCCTTATAAAATGAAGACAACAACATACCCAGTTCAGGTTTTCTGGGAAGACCAACATAGGTCAACAATGCAGATGAAGCACATAGTTTCCTGCATGTAGCCACATGGCCTGAATGACAGGATGGTTATTATTTTGCACACCTTATCCTACTGAGGTCTGCCAAAAGCTCTATCAGGAGGCAACTCCCTTTCAGAGTGACCCGGAATCACATCCAGGGAAATGAATGAAGGTTCCCATCCCGACGAACCCTCTTGGTGGAGGAGGCTCCAAGTCCCATCGGCTAATGCAAAAGGGCTGCCCCGCAAGACCCCAAACCAAGTGCACTCCTGTGTTTTCATGGTAACCGACATTTTTAAAAATTCAGGGACCTGTACCTGGCGGTCTGTATTAAACATGTTATCTCCTGCTGTGGAGATGGCAAAGTCACTGAGAAGGGAAGAGGCCCAGAAGGAGACAGTGCAGGCATTTTATAATGTGGCTACACATGAACACCTGTTTTATTATTTTTTTAAATAAAACAATATATAAAAGACCCTCATGGTAAATATTATGACCTCTTATTTTATGTATAATGTTAAGTGATTTTTCCAGTCTTCTGAGGCAGATGCTGCCTCTTGCCCCAGAGCAATGCTACGTCTCCCTGTAATGAGAATGAGCCTGCCATCCAGAATCAATTACTTTGCTCCCTCAGCATGTAGGTATCAAAGCCTCTTTCCTAGTGAAGACCTTGGCCCCAGTTATCTCAGTCAAAGTTTTCATCTCTCAGTACATTGACATGTAAAATAATAATTTGTGAGAGATGAAAAACATCCAGCTAATCAGAAATCACGTTTGAGTTTCTGATTTTCCCAGCATTAATGTTTTTAGTTGGGAATATTTTTGTTATAGTAGTTATTTCCTTAAACCTTAAGTCATCAGAAAAATGAAAAAACTCTCCACACATTTTTTTTTTCTTCCTCTCTTGCCCTAAATTAAAGGAGGCTCCGGGGACCAGGAAATCTGCCTTCTTTCCCAGCGTGGCTAGTTGTGTGTGAGTTGTTCCCTTTCTAGGGCCCATCTTAAAAGGAGGAGGTTGGACTTAATAACCTCTAAGATCCCTTCCAGCTTTGAGGTGTTAAAATTAAATTCAGGTCCAACCATGAACATTACCAGCAGCATCTTAATGGATTGTAAACCTAAGACAATGTCCGATGTGTGGCAAACGGCATAGCCAAAAACAAAACAAAACAAAGAAACCAATAAAGTTCCCTAATTCCCAAGCTTTGCAGTGCATAATTTTTGTTTCTCCAGGAAACTAGCTAATCAGTCCAGAGGCAAATCTGTCCCCATGGTTTACCTTTACTCAATACATGCACTCAAGAGTTAACATCAAGAGTAACCCAGCCTGCAATAGTGTTCTGCCTAAAAGTCTTATTTGCCCAAATAAAAGCAAAAACAAAACAAAACAAAAAACAGAGTGCAAATTTGGCAGTATATTTCAAGAGCTATGAAATGCTCATTGCCTCTGACCAAGTAATGCCACTCACTGGAATTTATCTGGAAGAAAAATTCAATAGGAGAATAAAACTGTATGCATGAAAATACTATTTTGGATAAGCATTATTTATTTTAAAAATTGGGAAAAAATAAAGGGTGGAAGAACAGAGGAACTGTTAATTAAAAAATAGTATGTCCATGTAATGGAAGATTCTATAGACATCAGAAAAGACAAATACTAACGCTATGAAGCAACATGGAAAAATACATAACATCACATTAAATAGAGAAAAGAATATGCAATGGTCTCTTAGCTGTGATTATATCTATGTAAAAATTATTTCTTCATCTAGAGAAGGATGAAAGAAAACAGAAAAGTGAAAATATTTATGAGATTGTCAGATAACTCTTTCCTTTTTTTAAAAAAAAATTCCAGGCTAATGCTGTTTGTATAACAAACAATGTTAAAATAGAACAAATGGGGATTCGGTCCTTTGTGAAGCCTTCTCCTAGCCGCAACCTGATCACACAATCATCTTGCTGATAGTACATTCTATTAATACTGAGCTCTCTCAAATTAGGTTCATAGCCCAGAGAGAGATGCTTCTCCCAGAATAAAATAGCAATCCATTGATTTAGGCTTTCCCTTGCTTTCCGTGCCTCATGTCTTGAATTATATTCAAGATACCATATTCATGATCAGCATAAAGAAACTGAGCGATGTTGTTGGCTGGATTTCGGGAGAGTTGATTATGGAGCCTTGTAACCAGACTTTCTCATGGCCAAACTCACAAAAGGTGCCTCGGAGTTTTCCCTGCTCTCCAACCAGTGGTGACTGCTCAATAACTATGGCAACCATTATTTATTCAGTGAATTCAAGTGGAGATCGATACCTCCTGCCAGCTGGATCAACCCTAGGCCTGGAATTCCTTGAGGAATTCAGAGACACTCCTATTAGAAGCCAGAGGCACCTCCTTTGTTGTTCTGAACAGCTACTGGATTTGTGGCTTCTTTACTTTTTCAAAAGGGCTGAGATAAAATTCAGTCTCCATGCAGACTACTGCCAGCAGCCAGCAAGGTTTTCAAATCACTAGGGAGTCACTAAGTGTCTAGGCACTTCCTAGTAATTTGAAATTCCTCAAAACCCCAATCACTGACATTTTAACTTAAGGGACCCTCTTTCTTCGCGCAGCTCGGTAAACATGGCTGTAGAGTGATATTCAGAGAGTTCACTAATTCAGGAGGAAATCAGACATTTGAATTACCCTTTTTCCTAGGAATTATACACAGATTTAGTTTAAGATCTTTGTCCACTGCCGAAACTGATTTGGCTCAGTGGATAGAGCATCGGCCTGCGGACTGAAGGGTCCCAGGTTCAATTCCAGTCAAGGGCATGTACCTTGGTTGTGGGCATATCCCCAGTAGGGGGTATGCAAGAGGCAGCTGATCGATGTTTCTCTCTCATTGATGTTTCTAGCTCTCTATCTCTCTCCCTTCCTCTCTGAAAAAAATCAATAAAAAAATTAAAAAAAGATCTTTGTCCACCATTAAACGAAACAAGTTTCTCAGTGTTTCTTGCATTTTGATTTACATCATTTTTACCCAATACTTTAGTATTCTAACTCAGCTTTATGTAGTCAAAACTTTAAAATACAACTTCTAGAAATGGTTAAGTAACGAATTTATGTGTCAGAATCAAAATGATTTGAGTCATTTAGTTCAAACTCCCAGCTAAGATAAAAATCTCCACTACCAGATACTACCGAGAATGCCGGGCACCAGCTGGACTAGGAGTTTGCTATTTCACCTGATAACAAAAATACAGGGGTGGGAGAAACCAAGATGGCAGCATAGGTAAACACCTAAACTGCTGTCTTGCACAATTTCAAAACTACAACTAAAAGACAAAATGGACATCATCCAGAACCACAGGAAGGCTGGCTGAATGGAAATTCTACAACTAGAAGGAAAGAGAAAAGCACACTGAGATTCAGAAAAGCTGCAGGAAACAGAGTTACTGAGATGCACATGGAGAGGACTGGCAACTGAATGCACAGCTGGATTTCTCAAGTGGGAGAAAGACAAAAGCTCCCAACTGCTCTGAACTCCAGTTCTAGGGGAGATTCTGGGGACCAGAATCATTTGGGGAGAAAATGGACTGTCTGGCAGTGGAAGGAAATCGAGGGTGGCTTTCTCTCAGAGCTGCTTGCGGCAATTACCATGGGACACTGAGACACAGGGGCCCATTAAGGAAGGTCTGATGGGAAACCAATGCTGTCTGCTCCACCCTGAGACTCCGTCCCATCTACACTGAGCACAGAGGCTTTTGCAAGTATTGTCTCATAAGGGTGTCTTCAGCACAGAAGTTTTCCCAGCGCAGACACAGCTGATCCTCACAGCCAGTTGGCCTGGAGGTCAATTCCTCCCATTGATGCCAACAACAATCAAGGCTTAACTACGAGACTGTGCACACAGCCCACAAAGGAGTGCATCAAGAGTGTCCACCTCAGGTAACTGGGGAGGCTGAGCCACTGGCCCCTATAGGACACCTAGCACACAAAGCCACTCTATCAACTTAGGGAAGCAGTGAAAATGCAGAGACAAAGAAACATCACAAATGAAAGAAATGAAGGAAAGCAAACAACAGGATATAGAGTTCAAAACCACAGTTATAAGGTTTTTAAAAAATTTTCTAGAAAAGGCTGGTAAATTTAGTGAGACCCTCGAGGATATGAAAATGGACCAACTAGAAATTAAACATACACTGACTGAAATAAAAAATATTATACAAAGACCTAACAGCAGACTAGAGGAACACACGAATCAAGTCAAAGATTTGAAATACAAAGAAGCAAAAAACACTCAACCTAAAAGCAAAAAGAAAAAAGAATCCAAAAGTTTGAAGATAGTGTAAGGAGCCTCTGGATAACTCCAAGAGTACTAACATCTAAATTATGGAGGTGCCAGAAGAAGAGAGAGAGCAAGATACTGAAAAAATATTTGAAGAATTAATGACTTAAAACTTCCCCCACCTGGTGAAAGAAACAGACTTTCTGTCCAGGAAGCGCACAGAATCCCAAACAAAAGGAATCCAAAGAGTACCACACCAAGACACATCATAATTAAAATTCCAAGAGCAAAAGACAAAGAGAGAATATTAAAAGCAGCAAGAGAAAAACAGATAGTTATCTACAAGGGAGCACCCAAATGACTGTAGCTGATTTCTCAACAGAAACTATGCAGGCCAGATGGAAGTGGCAAGAAATATTCAATGTGATGAATAGCAAGAACATACAACCAAGATTACTCTACCCAGCAAAGCTATCATTCAGAATTGAAGGCCAGATAAAGAGCTTCACAGATAAGAAAAAGCTAAAGGAGTTTATCACCACCAAACCAGTATTATATGAAATGCTGAAAGGTACTCTTTAAGAAGAGGAAGAAGAAGAAAAAGGTAAAGATAAAAATTATGAACAACAAATACATATCTATCAACAAGTGAATCTAAAATTCAAGTGAATAAAAAAACTGATGAACAGAATAAACTGGTGAATATAATAGAATCAGGGGCATAGAAAGAAGTAGACTGACAATTCTCAGGGCAAAAGGGGTAAGGGAGGTGCGGGAAGAGACTAGACAAAAATCGTATAACTATGGATGAGGACAGTGGGGGGCGGTAAGGGCAGAGGGTGGGGTGGGAACTGGGTGGAGGGGAGTTATGGGGAAAAAAAGAGAAACAATTGTAATAATCTGAACAATAAAGATGTATTAAATTAAAAAAACACAGGTGTAAACAAAAGTAGGTTTACAGTTGTTCGTATGGAAAATAATAAAATAATTAATAAATAATAGTACAAGAATAAACTTTTGCATACTTTCAACTGCAAACCTACTTTTGCCCACCCCTGTATATTTAAAAGAACTTTCCACTATACTTTTACCTAGATTATTTTACCACACCCTCACAATAACCCTTTGAATTAGGCAGGACACACATAATCTTTATTTAATAGATAAGGTAAGGCTCAAGGAGTTAAGTTACTTGCCCATGGTCAAAATTTACAAGTAGTTAGTTAGTTTCTTTTACTCCCAGTCCAGAAATACCAGGCTGCCTTGAACATTATGTTAGAATGTCCCTCCTCCTTCAGCCTCTCTATAACTTCTTCCTACACTGTGTGTACCTCATTAACTAATTGATTAATTACTTCTTTCCACAAATATTTATTGAGGACCTACTAATAGCCACTGGGGTTAGAGCAGTAAACAAAACAGACCACAGATCATGCTTCTAACCTGTGTGGTACCTAAGGACACTGCTGGCTTACTATGTATTTAGCTATTCATGCCACAGACATCTCTGCGAAGAGGGAGAAGAAAGGGAGGCACGGAAGAAGAGGAGAGAGATTCTAACTTCAACTAGTTAACATCTACTCATTCTTTTTTAAAAAAAAAATATTTTACTGACTTTTTACATAGAGGAAGGCAGAGGGAGAGGGATAGAGAGTTAGAAACATTGATGAGAGAGAAACATCGATTCAGTAGCCTCCTGCACACTTTCTACTGGGGGTGTGCCCGCAACCAAGGTACATGCCCTTGACTAGAACCGAACTTGGGACCCTTTAGTCCACAGTCCGATGCTCTAGCATGGAGCCAAACCAGTCAGGGCTAAAATCTATTCATTCTTAAATCACAGATAAAAATTTTTTTCAAGGAAGTTTTTCCCTTTTACGCTCAGTCTAGATTATTATTATTTTTTTCTCTAAAGGATATACAGGTTGAAATCAGATATTTATGTGACTTATTACCTGCCTCCTCCTTTAAATGTAAGCTCCATGCGGACACTGTGTTTGCTCACTGTTGCATCTCCAGCACCAAGCCTACTGCATAAGAAACGCCTGAACCACAGTGGATTCACTCTCATGCTCACTCTAGGACATAGAGGCATGGAGCACAATAAGCAGCCTATCCTCTTTTTCTCTCCTTGCTAAGAAATGTTATATGTGGCTTAACAAATGTTCAAAGCAATTCCATTGTACCCACTTCCTCCCAAAATGTGCGGAAGTGTTCTACTGCCATGACCTTGCTATGCTGCTCCCTTGGTTTGCAATGTCCTTCCTCTATATCTTGCCATGTTTAGAGACCATCTCCTTGGGAAGCCATTCATGATCAGCACCTCCATCTTTCTACACCCCCAAAACGTTATCAGCAATCTGGACTTCCCCTGCACTGACTCTGTCCCTTTTAAGTACCTGAGCACTAACCACCATATATGAGTTCATTGCATCATAATCAGATATGACTTCCTAGTAACCTATATACTTTCTGACAACAGAATTCACACGTGGCTCATCTTTGCATCCCTGGAGACTGACACTGTGCCTGAAATACAGGCAGCACTCAATATTTAATGAATGGATGCTTATAAACTGACAGTTTCACACAAACTTTCTATTTGCGGGGAGGGACTTCTTATTACTAATCGCAATGAACTGCAACTAGATATCACCTCATTGGTATCCCATCAGAAGCTGAGCACTTTCATTACTCCTAGGACAGGGATATGGCACTGGCAAAAAAGGAATGGTTAGGGTGGATGAACTGGGGCCTAAAAACATTTCATGACCACAACTGCGGGGAACTCCCTTTTACTGTACGGAGGAAGAGTGATCTGAAAGAAACCATTTCCTGCCCCACCTCTCCCCCAGTCTAGAGAGAGGTGGAGGAAGAAGAAGAAAAAGAAAGAAAGAAAAAAAAAGCCATGTTTGTACAACTAGCAATACTGTCCAGATTCTTAATTTCCCTGGAAGCAAGCCGGGTTTGACTTTTAAGGTCCCGTTTCCTTTCCTGAGTTCACTGTGGTTTAGGAACAGACAATTCTGGGTTGTCTGTTTTCTGATGCCAATAACCCAAGATTGTGATACTCCACAATCATCCTTTCGATCAATGGAGTTCATTCAGAAATCAAGATTTCACGGGAGCCCATATTCAAATGAAAGTAATATCCACGACAAGGTGCACGGCTGCTTCCCAGGCATCACCTTTTCTGCCACTTCCTGATGCTTTCACACATATCAAACTCCTTCCCATCCAGCAAATTACAAAAAGAACACTGTCAGATCCAGAAAGGAGAGAAGGGGGCCTCATGTTATAACCACAGCACCTAAAACAACCCACTCTGCACAGGCTGGCAGGGCTGCGGGCAGGACCTGGAACGCCACCATAAAAGACTTGGCCTCTTTTAAGTGCAGCTTAATTACTTTAATATTATTATCTTTTTTTTTTTTCTGAGCCTCTCTCAGACATCCAAGGAGAAATTCACCAAACACACTGCCCGTTTCCTCATATCACTGAGACTGATTTTGGACCCCAAAGGGAAGGAACAGGCATATGCCTATTTGAGGGAATCCCTGTCACCATCCCTCCAGGATGGAACGCAGGTGGATCGACTGCTTATTCTGAATTCAGTATGGCTGTATCACAAACCTAATTTTATGTAATCCTTACTGCTGCCTCATGGGATACATGTTGCTTTTCCCATTTTACAGGCGTGGAAATTGAAGTTCAGAGAAATTAAACGCATTACTCAATGGCACCTACTTATTTAACAGGGGATCCCAGATTAAAACCTGGGGGAAGGGCTGGATCCCAAAGTCCCTGCTATGTCTGCCATACCAGACTGCCTCCTCCCCGAGCCAGTCTCCACACAATGGGCAGCAGGCTGAGCAGCCATAACCACAGGACACACAGCAAAGTGCAGGCAGAGACAGGACTGGCGTCACCTTCTCCTAATCTCTCCTCTGTACCCTCAGCACTGAAGTTGGGACTTTCTGGCCTCATAGTTGCCTACTAATATTTAGTTGACTTTGGGCCCTCCTCTTAAACTACAGCTCTCATACTGGAACTGGCCTTTTCCCTCTGACTCTCTTTTCTGCTATAATTTGTGTTCAAAACTCACTGCCAGAGCAGATCTTTCTAAAGTGCAAGCTTTCACATGATGCTCCTCTGGTCAAAACTTTCCTGCGGCTCCCCACTGCTCTCAAGATAACCTGCAATCTTCTCACCTATATGTAAAAGGTTCTTCATGTTGAACCCCAACCCTTCCCTAGCATGGCAGTCTCCTTTCCCATCATGCTACTCTTTTTAGAGATTTCCTTCCTGAAACTTATAACAGCCATGGTTTCAATGGCTTTAGCACATTTTTATTTGTGCCTAGAAATCATGCTCCTTCCATTTTAGTTTGGCAGCATCATATCCTCTTTTGAGAAGACCTCATGTGACCTTTTTGGAGAGACCACCCCCCACCTTTGGTCTCTCAGCACTTTGTATCCACTCCCTCATCCCCACCATGTCACTCAATACCCCGTGTCACACGCATCATCTCTGAAAACCTACTGACATGCCAGAGTGCCTAGATCAGCGAACACTTGTTGATTAACTACAGAGATTTGCTGATTTCCATAGAGATGTGGCAATGTACTGGGGTTTAGTTACAGAAAGCTAAGGCTGACTCTCGATTGTGTTTCTGGTTTTTTGGAGTTTTTCTATGTGTTTTTTTTTTGTTGTTGTTAATTAACTAAACTCCATACTCCCCAGTTTTGAATGTTTAACTGTCCTAAGAAGAGCTAGATGGTTTTGAAACTGAGCTGAAGAGCTTTAGTTGAAAGACAGCCTTTGAATCCGTTTCAGTACAATCCTGCTGAAATGATATGCTTGTCCTTAAATGTGCTTATTTGTCTTCGGGTGCTCCATATGCCATTTGAAAGTCCTTTAAACCCAGTCCATATCCTTTAAGACTGACTGCCTTTATTTTTGTTGTGTTAATGTCTCCCTTGGAAGTCTCTGTCAGGTCCCATGAAAAGAAGGGAATTTCTCAGCCAAGACCAAAGACCACCGGGAGGAGGTGAAATTCCCCCGGAATACCGAGGGAATAAGCTAGTGTCTGATTCCTACTGTAGGACATGCCTCCATGTAAATCGTTCAGGGATGAACCAGCCTAGCGTCTTAAGGTACTCAGACATATCTCATGTTGGCTAACTGTGAGGTCCCAAGAAGGTGGATGATCAGAAACAAGGGCCCATCTTGCCAAAGGCTGGATTTGGTCCCCTGTGAAACTCATCACCTGCCTGAAAAGCATGCTTTCTACAGTCAAGAGGGTATTGAATCTGAAACTGAATTCTTGTCCAATAGTGTAGGCTGTGCTTCAGTCTGATGAAAAAAATGGGAGGTGAGCCCTAGGTGTGGCTAGCCTCTTAGGGAGCCTCCACCAGGCCTCAGTCTGGCCAAGAAGGCTGAGATCACACTGGAAACTGAAAGTATCAAGACCCAAAGGGAACTGGGGCCTTGGGTCTCAGGACCAGCCCCAGGGAGATCAGGAAAATGGAATCTCCACTCTTACCTGATATGCCTTTCTAGTTCCATCTCTCTCTCTCTGTCTCTCTCTGTCTCTCTCTGTCTATCTGTCTCTCTCTCTCTCTGTTTTTCTCTCTTCCCCACCCCCTCTCATTCCATCTTGGGACCATTTATGTCCCAAAAGATAGAAAGAGAGATACATCTGAGGACAGAAAAGCATAATATAGAAATCTAAATTTAAAAAAAAAGAAAAGAAATCCAATAAGTCTTATACTTGTTTCTTCTTTTGAAAATTATTGAGTTGAGCCATTTTTTGCTGTGTACAAGTATCCATTCTCTCACTCCCCTGACAATCAAAGTTGTAAATCAATAAATAAACCAATAAACAAGGTGAAAACATACCTTGTTTCAATAAATAAAGGTGTGTTATATATGTGATGTTCTTTGGTTTTACTTTAGGTCAATAGCAAGGACTGAAGAGAGGGGAAGACTTGCCCCTCATCCCACAGCAGCAGGCTGGTTAAGCTAACCTTCCTTTGAAACCCTTGTGAAAATAACCCTGAAGCAGCAGTGCAACGCTCAACAGAGCACCTGTGGAAATTCAGATGTTCATATATTGGGCTTGTTGACAGTGATAACTCAGTAGGAATCCTCTCTCCTGGAGGTTCCTGACAACAAGTTGCAGATATGCGTCTCTTATTTAAACTAAGTAAAAGGTTGCAGATTTTAGAACAGTGGCAGTCATTTTCCTAATTTCTGGTGTGTATGACAGCCAAAGCCAGAATCCACCTCAGCACAGGAAAGGAGAGAAAGGGGGATGTGGTCGCTGCAGGTGACAGCAGGGTGGTGCTTACCTGTGATCATGCTCAGTGCTGACAGGCATGCTAAGGCTTGGATATCAAGGTTCAGGCTCTGCAAACTTAAGGAAAAGTCTTTAATGGAGTCGAGCCACTCCCCAAATCCACGAAGGCACTGAAGTCGGTGCAAGACAAGTCCATTGCAGAACACAAACTTATCTTCAGCAGTGTTTGACCTACAAGAGAAAGTATAGGGGGCGGGGGTGTAGAAACACATTCAATAGGTCTGTTCAGTCTATCCAATGGGATAACATTATAACACACGGGCACCCAGAAGGCCATGGGTGCAGTGTTCAGAACCCAGTGTGCGGCTGTCAAACCTGCCCAAACACCCTTGCTGAACAGCCACCATCACTTGTCTATGCTAACTTCCCTTCCTGAGTGAGCACCAATCCCTGGGAAGCTGCCAGGCTGTGTTGTGGGTTCACCCTGCTTTCCACAGTGGGGCTCAGAGGGCTATTTCTAAATCTGCCCTGATAGTGATTATCGGTGCACAGTATCCCCTACTTCTTTCATGAAAGGTGCCCTTGAATTTCTAGTTGGACATCACCACTCAGCCGTGGGGCTTTGGGTGCTCCTTTACTCTCTCTGGGTTTCCTTTTCCTGATGTATAAACAGGAGTTCTAATGGCTACCTTCTAAGACTGTTGTGGGAATTAACAAAATACAGGATCTGAAATCATGCACAATGCCTGGTATACAAGAGCCGTATTAGGTGTAATTCATTCTGAATTCCATGTGGCCCTAACTTAGCCTTCCTTTAATTTCCAAATTGCTTTCCACATTATTTATCTCTTTCAGCTGACTGCACTAACAAGTTAATATCTCTAACTGTGCCTCTTGGATGAAGAGTTTCATTCATTCATTCATTCACTAGTCAAGTATTTCGTGAGCACCATGCATGTGCCATTCCTAGAGCCAGGCACTGGAGGAAACTTGGTGACTAGAGCATGTATAGTTCTTGCCCACATGGAGCTAATCATTTACTTAATCCTAGGTTGCCTGCCTAACAGATATAGTCACATCCTTGGCTTGGCGCCTTTATACAGCAGATTAGCTGTAAGGATGCTAATTACTGGCACTCCAGTTGTAATTCCCCCGGTCTCTCCCACAGATCCCTCCACAGAGGTACACAAGGACCTCTCAATCTCAGAGTTTAAAACTTGAAACCTCAGACCACTGGCATCAGAATCACTGGAGCATGAGTTAAAATGCAGATTTGTGGACTTCTTCTAAGACAAACAAATATAGCTGGGAATGAGGCGTGGGAATCTGCACTTTAATCAAGAATTTCTGCTAACACAATATGAAATTGGTGGGGAGGGTAAGGAAGAGAAGGAGGGGGAAGGGACATTCTTTCCCTATAATATTTGGTGAAATGCTGGTACCATCTTCTAAAATTATATAATGGCAGGGAAGCAAGGAATTTAAAATGTTACTCATGCTGAGATTCTAGGTCCCAGCTTTTTGGAAAAGAACTTCTGCTTTGTGCTCGGTGTAATTGAGCATGAAATGTTGAACCCAATCTTTTGATCTAGGAGCTATTCTCTTGGAGTAAACACTGGGGGTTGAGAGGCAGTGGGAACTCTTTAGAGCCCCATCTGGTGTACTAGGATGGTGACTTGTAAATAGAAACCCGTGAGGTAAATGCAATGTTCTCCACAAATACATACTCCCAGGAAATACCTTACGCACCATGGGACTCTGTAGAATCCCAGAGTTGGCATTACAAGGAGCTTCAGAGATCACCACACCCAGCCTCCTCATTTTACAAAGAAGGAAACTGAACTTCCGATGAGGCAAGTGACCTACTCAGGGGTTGTACAGCAAATCCATATTAGAACTGAGTGTAGAACCCAGGAGTCCTGGCTTCCAGTCCAATGCACTACCCACTACTCAGTTTTTTAATGCCTGATCATATTTGATATTTCCTTCTTGAGCAACCTTCTCTCTGATGACTCAATTTGCAAACACAGCAGTTTTCAAAACTTCTTCAAAGGAAGGAATGGACTAAAGTAGATAAAATAATAGTAATTACCTGATGGAAAGTCTGAGAACAAACAGCTCCAAAAAGGCTGATTCTATAAGTAATGTCTGATCTTCTTTGGGGAGATCAGTAAATCCAGGGATTTTTTCTGCCCAGCTTCTGGATACGTCAATGGAGGCGGTCAGAAGGTGGTAGAACTGTTGTACATGCTCAGCATCTGTGCCTGCAGCGGCCTGGTCAGAGGGACAGTACTAGAATGCAAACCACAGGCAGCAGCGTTATCTCAGTTCCACGGGGATGACAGCATCATTTGCACATGGGCTCTCCCAAAGCTGTCTAAGCCTGAATCCTTACTTTTTAGGTCCCATAGTTGATCAAACTCTTTGCATTCCCGGTCTCATCTGAGTCTCACAGTGGCCCCATGATCTAGAGTGAAGGTTGTTACCATTTCATAGACAAAAGAAATTTGCTGGCGTACCATCAGTGCAGTGGTGTTCAGTCCTGATTGCAATTACCTGGGGAGCTTTAATAAACACTCATGTCTGGGTCATCGCCACAGAGATTCTAATTTCACTGGTCTGGATTGAGGACTGGTCATCGGGTGATTCCTTAGGGCAGCCAGTGTTAAGAACTGGTATCTCAGGGGTTTGTGTCTGAGTGAACCTTCAGCACCTACTGACTCCACTAAACTACAGCTGCCTCCAAACAAGATGCTTAATCAATCCATGGTTCTTAAAGTGTGGTCCCTGGACCAGCAGCATCAGCAACACCAGGGAATGTATCAGAAAAGAACACCTTGGGTCCTGCTCCAGACCTACAGAATCAGTAACTCTGCGAGTTGGCCTAATAAACTGTTTTGTCAAGATCTCCAGGTGGTTCTCATGCACACTGACATCTGGGAATGACAGAATTAAGAAACAGGAGAAGAGAATGATTTTCGCTTGCTGTAGACAGATTTCTGTGAGACAAGACAAACCAGGAAGAGGAACAGGGAGGGTGTCTCAGGGGCAGGGCCCAGGTGGCTGTGTGCCATCAGACTTATGACTGTGGCTACTTAAACTAATGAACATAAAATAAAAATTCAGTTCCTCAGTCACACCAGCCACATTTCAAGCTCAACAGCCAAACGTGATATAGAACATTTCCATCACTGCAGAACATTCTATTGAACCAAATTGATCTAGAAAGTCCCCAGGAGAAGAAAGATACAAGTAGGAATAAAGTCTCTACCCAGCTTTTGGGTATTCTGGTCGATCAGGGTTTTGTCTGAATCACAGGAAGACAATCATTCCTACTTCAGGAAAAAGATTGATATAGCCAGGTAATCATCAAGGGACAATCAACAGCACAGACAGATCTGCACAACATGCATGTAAATATGCACATCATCCCCTTCACACTAAGAGCTGTGTGTGCTTTCACATCCCTTCTCCAAGTTAATCCTCCTGGGATATAGATTTCAATTCTTCTTTTACAAATGAGGAAACCAAGGTCCAGAGAAGCTCAGAGAGACTGAGAGTTTCCAAGAGTTTCCAACAGCGGTATAGCCAAGACTTCCACGTGGCCTTGTGGTTTCCAGGCCTAGCTGTTAATATGTTTCTCGCTGGTAGCCCATGGTATAGTTATATATATGTGTGTGTGTGTGTGTGTGTGTGTGTGTGTGTGTGTGTGTATAATTGATTTTTTACAGAGAGGAAGGGAGAGGGATAGAGAGTTAGAAACATAGATGAGAGAGAGAGACATCTGAGAGAGAGACATCGATCAGCCTCCTCCTGCACACCCCCTACTGGGGATGTGCCCACAACCAAAGTACATGCCCTTGACCGGAATCGAACCTGGGACCCTTCAGTTTGCAGGCAGATGCTCTATCCACTGAGCCAAACTGTTTTCGGCCCATGGTAGAGTTTTAAAAAAGCATTTTATTTTGCTCTAATTTTGCTCCAGGTATGTGTTCATTTGGTCCCATGTTTTGCCAGCAGCACAGAGACTGGCACCTGATGGACTCTCAGTCGATAGCTGTTGAATACTCTTCAAGAAGAGTCGGGGGAACGCCTAGGCTTGCCACAATGGCCTCACCTGGCTGGGGAGAATCAGCCAATAAGCAGCCAGGTCCTTATCGGAGAATTACTTAGGTATGAGGAAATGAGGCACTTGTCTTAATTGGGCTTCCCCACTCCACCCTACACCCCTTTTTTGTGCTTTCCCAAGAGGCATCATGAAGTAACACAAGAAACATCGGACAAGGAGCAGAACTACTTTAATCCTTGATTTGTCCAGGCCCCTCATTTGTGAAACAGGGTAGCTGTGCTCCTTGCTTTAAATATCTGGGGTAAATGACTCCACTTTTCTGAGCTTCAGTTTTCCCCTTTGTAAAAGGGGGACAGTGCCTTCTTCAATATTTTGTTGGGATGATTACATGCGAAAGGCCTGCCACATGGAACACGTTTCACAAGCGAGGACAGTGATGCTACTGATAACGGTGATGATACTTGAAATGCTCACTGCCCCTCAGCCTCCACATTTATAAAATGGGAGAAGATTTCTACTTTTCAGCACTGATGATTGAAGATCCTATAACATCAGGTCCAGTTCAGAGCCCTGGATCATCCCACTCACTGCCCAGAATCTATGAAGCCCTGGGTGTTTCTGTAATGGGTTCAATGAACCACAAGAGAAAGAACCAGTCTTCCTTCCAATGGATAGTCAAGGATGGCAGTCTGATCCCCATGCTGGATACTTCTCATCACCTCCTTTCAGTTCACACTCTCTCTATTAACTGCAGGAGAGTGAGAAAGGGGATTTTATTTTACTTTCTTCCTTTCTCCTCTGATATTAACCTAATTTCACATGCTCTCCAAGGGCAGGATGAAAAGCAGGGCAGGACCACGGTTAGTAAGCTGGCAGCACTACATGTGAAACTCCCAAACAAGTGATAACATGGAGCAGAGGCAGCAGATCCTGGGGTCCTCCTCCAGGCTCAGGCACTGACTTGCTGTGCAGCCCTAGACAAGTCACTTCACTTCTCTGGGCCTGTTTCTGCCCTCTGAAGTAGGAAGTAACTGCCCTAGATGATCCCTAAGATTCCTTCTGCCTCTTGCATGAAGCCATGTTTCTGTTATTGATTTCTAGCTTAATTCCATTGTGGTATGATAGCAGACATTGTATGATTTCTTTTCTTTCTTTTTTAATTGTTAAGGTGTGTTTTGTAGACTATCAGCAATCCTGGTGAATGTTCCATGTGCTGGCTCTTGCATTCAGTGATTCTACATGTGGTTAATCACACAGGTATAAAGTTATTGCCTAGACTTAAAACAATTTTTTTTTCTTTATTGATTAAGGTATTACATCTGTGTCCATATCCTCCCATTGTCCCCCTCCCCCAACAAATACCCTCACCCCCCTGGTGTCTGTCCATTGGTTAAGCTTATATGTATTGCCTAGAATCTGACCTTGATTCAACATTGTTTTGTTTTAAAACAGTGAGTAAAATAGAGAGAAAAAGACTAAAGAATGGAAACTTTTTCCTGGGCCTGGGACCTAACAGCTCCCTCTTGCACTGACTTCCCTGAAACCATGGCTCACAACTCAATAATCTCTATGCTTCCAATATTTGCTCACCATCCCCCAGAGCACTTAACTTTCACCCAGGGTCCCCTGCAGGCCTCTGCCCCTGCTGGGCTCACATTTCACGCATCCTGCACACAGGGAAATGCAGCCCCTGCCTGCCGTGCGTGTGCAGTTTTCCCTGATGAGGCCCAGCAAGGAGAAAAGCCAGCAGGCCGGCCTGGCAGGCCAGGCTGCAGCCAGACCCCCTGGGCTTCACCTGTGATGATTCTAGTCCATGTTCTAGTATTCTGGAGCCAAACTGGACTCCGCCTGGGCCACCAGTAATTTGGGGGTGAATGGAGGGTCAGCATCCAATGCTGAGGGAAAAGATAAACCAAGTATTCCCTCTACTGAATATAAGACTCAAAATATTTTAGATTTTTTTTTTCTCTGCCTGGTCTAGCATTTTATAAAAACCTCACCAAGGATACTGGACCTGGAGTTGGAAGAACCAGATACCCCTTTCTGCTTGTGTGCTCCCCTTCATTACTCTCTCAAGGCCAAGCAGGTTGGGGTTCACCAAAGGAAATCTAGAAATATTTGTTTATTGATCCAACATAGGCAAATAGAGAATGAAATGAATCCTGACTTTTTATTCTAGTCTATATGGATAATCGATCCATCAAAAATCAGGCTTTAGTCATAGCCAGTTTAGCTCAGTGGATAGAATGTCCTGGGTTTGATTCCTGCCAACGGCACATGCCTGGGTTGCAGCCTCAGTCCCCAGTGTGGGGCATGCAGGAGGCAGCCAGTCAACGATTCTCTCTCATCATTGATGTTTCCATCTCTCTCTTCCTCTCTCCCTTTTTGAAATCAATAAAAAATATTATTAAAAAATCGGGCTTTACAACTAGTCAAAGATACAGTATTACATTTACTGATGTCTAATGGTGATTTCACCAAAGCACCTGGAATGAGAATCTAGAGCTACAAACAACAATGAAAGCTATTTAAACTGAAATGAGTCTACATATTCTATATGGCAATAATGTGGCCACACAGGTCAGATGTGAGGCAGAGCCTAGGCTTAAAATAAATTATTTGAATGGGAACACCAGCCCTAAAAAATTAGCAATGTGATGCTGTCATAGCAATGTGGAATCTGGCATTTACTCTATCTCACTTATCAGTCCAGGCTAAACATTCTATGACAGCATCATATTGGCTATGGCTAAAGCCTGGTTTTTGATGGATTGATTATCTATATGGATAAAAATATATATGGAATAAAAAGTTAGGATTCATTTCTAAAGTCTCTCTCTATTTGGCCTTACAATGTTACTTTTCCCTGGGTCTTTATATAGTTTAGATGTGATCACTCTAGAAGCCAAACTATATATACATATTCTTAGGTTCTTACACTTTAAAAATTGGCAGTGAATATATTTCCTCCCATATTTATTCCTTTCTTATCTAATTAACTCCCCTTAAAAACAAAACCAGAAACAAATACACCAACAATCTGACCCCCCTCCCAATGGCATCACAGTTATTTGGTTACTTTCTCTTTCCTTTGTGAAGGTAGGAGTGTTTTTTTGTTTTGTTTTTTTAATCCTCACCTGAAGAGTGAGGATATTTTTTCCATTGCTTTTCAGAGTGAGAGGAAGGAGGGAGAAGGAGAGAGAGAGAGAAGAGAAATATCGATGTCAGAGAGACACATCGATTGGTTGCTTAGCACCCTCTTCCCCTCCCCTCCACCCCAAAGGACTAGGGGTGGGGATCAAACCTGCAACCCAAGTATGTGCCCTTGACTGGGACTAGAACCTGTGACCCTCTGGTGTGCAGGCTGATGCTCTTACCACTGAACAATGCTGGCCAGGGCAGGAGTGTTTCTCATTCCATAATGCGTTCATTGCTCTAGCACAGTGCCTGACACCCACGAGCCATTCTATACATATCTATCAAATAAATGAATTGCTTTCTTGAAAATTTATATCTCTATTGCTCATTCCTTCTCAGCCCAAGAAAAGCTGGAAAATGGGAGATTCAAGATAAAATTGTTCTTATTAAACTATATTGGTGGTTCTCACATGTTAGTGTGCCAATGCATCATCTGAGGTGCTTGTTAAAATATAGATTCCTGCCTGCCTTGTCCCTCCCCCCACCTTTGATACAGTAGGCCTGGGCACGGCCTGGGAACCTGCATTTTAAGCAAATCCCCTGGCTCTTTCTGAGAGAGGCTGTCTGGGCTCCCCACGCTGGGAAATGCTGACCTGTACCCACAGTGGAATGATAGCAGGCATGCCGATCGGGGAATCAGAAAGCTGAACAAGGTCATGGGAGTGCACTCAGTCCAATCTCCTCACCATTCAGATGAGGAGACAGGCCCACAGCGGAGCAGGAACTGGCCTGAAATCATCTAATGAATTGGTGGCAATTTGAGAGGATCTGCTGAGGAGCCTCTCTCTGCAGAGTGTTCAGGCTGTTTCCTTGGTTAGGTCTAACATGTGTTAGCCATGTTGTTTCCCAAGCTATCTTGGTAACATACTTAAACGCCATTTGCTGGTGCCTGGTATTTTATCTGAGCAATATCTCTTGTTTTGGCGTCTGTTACTACACTAAGTGACACCAATTACCAGAAAACATCGTAGTTTGCTGAAAAAATACTTGAAATGACCAGCTAATGAGGACGTTAAGTTTATTTTCTCGTTAGTAATTATGCAGGCTCTGAAGCCAAGCCCAGTATCTATATATACTTGTATTGCTAAATTAAAAGCAACTGTGGGGTAGAGAATAGCAACATTTCAAGAAGAAACAAATCAAATGTGACATGTTTTGACTGCACTGATATACAATGATCTGAGCTCGGTTTTAAAGGAGAGAAGTTTGGCCCAAAGGAAACGGGGAGGTCCCAGAGCCAGAAACGCTTCGCATAAGCGCGGCGCTTGCTTTCTGGCCTCTGAGACGTTCGTTCCCTCTGTGACTTGGAACACAACTCCTTCACCTCCTCTTCCCACAAATGAGGAGAACCACTCACTTACAGCCTTAAGGGTGTGAATGCTAGTAGTACAAGAAGATTAGAACACACCTGTCTGGCAAACATCTCCTGGTTTCTCTATTAGCCCGATTCACTGAGCAGCGCTAGTACCTTTTATAAGTTGTTTACATCAAATCAGCCGTCTGACTCAAACCTGACAGGGCACATTCTTATAAAAATGTAATAAATTATGAATGCACACGACTGCTGTTATCGGCTACTGCTAAAGAGTGAGATTAGGCAGACGCAAATAAAGGCACTTTCATTTTTTCACTTCTAAATGGCTTGCCTCTTAAAAAATGAATGGGTATCTATCACTATTATTGTAATTTAAAAAAGTTAAATAAAACTTCTTTAAAAAACAACAACAACACACACATCTTGCTAAATTGCCACTAAGTAGAAGTGGCAGTATGGTGAAACATAAACATGTATTCAAATACCTTGAATGATGAGATTTGGATCTAGGCCATGCTCTGCCACTGACCTTAGACAAGTCACTTAACCCCCTGGAAGCCTTTGTTTACTCCTCTTAAAATGTGGGGGTTGGATTAGATGCTCTGATCTCCAGGTCACCTCCAGTTGTATAAACTTACAAATATAAAACTTTAAGGAGAAGGTATTATGAAAACTGAGTTTCAATTGATGACATTCTTTTTTTAAAAATCCTTACCCACGGTTATGTTTTAGAGAGAGGAAGGGAGAGACAGAGAGAGAAACATCGATCAGTTGCCTCCTGTACACACCCGACTGTGGATTGAAACCACAACCTAGGTATGTGCCTTGCCCGGGACTAGAATCTGCAAACTAGAAAATGCAACCTTTTGGTGTATGGGACAACGCTCCTACCCACCAGGGCTGAGGGACATTCTTAAAAAAAATTACCAAGACCATAAATTATATCACAGGAAGCTGGGACTTAAGTAGTAGGCACTCAGTTAATTTTGCTTCATTCATTTTAGGTTGTTTTTTAGAGAACAAAGCAAGTTCAATTTTATTAAATAACAAGTTACTTAACAACACACACACACATATATATAGATATATTCACTTGCATTTAGGGACAATAAGGTAAACCCCCAGAATCATAAAATCTTGGAATTGGAGGAACTTAATAAAATCCAAAATAACTTCTCTGCTAGTGAGAAATCCTGTTACGTGTTCCCCTTAGTCACTTGTGTGATGATCACACAGCCTTGCCTTCACAGTGATCTGAAAGGGGCCCCCTCCTTCTCCCTCTAGCTCTGTCCTTCAGAGCAACAGCCCTCTTTGCCACTGAGCAAAAGAGTGACCTAATCCTGTCAAACCTTCTCCCTTCCTACATATTGCACATATATTGTCATTTCATCCAATCATCCCTTACAGGTTCCCAGACACAGTATGTCCACATCCCTCTTAAACCCCAGCTTGGAACTAGCCTCAACCCTGAAGTGTGGTCTGACAGGACAGAGCCATGTACCACCCCCAATTTGGTCCTGGTACCATACCGCTGTAGCCCAAGGTGATTTAGCATCTCTCTCTCTTCTACTGTATGTCCTCGGTTTGTTCATAGTGAGTGTATACACTCCCAAGATCTTAACATTAACTACTGATGGGCCAAGGCCCTCCCATGTTTTAAAATTCTAAATGCTTAGCTTCACATTTATTTTTGTTAACTTTCTTCGTGATGGTTTCAGCCCATCTTGTTCCAACCTGTCGAAATCACTCTGAATGTTGATACTGACATCCATCATATTAGCGATCCCTCCCAGCTTTCTGTCATCTGCAAATGTGATCAGCATGCCTTCTCTGCCTTCATCCAAGTTTTTGATGAAAGCTCACTGTATTTTTTTAAAAGTCTTTTAATTTATTGATTTGGGTCCAATTTTTGATAATTTTGTAAAGCTATCTGAAAGCAGAAGAATCCAAGCTATGAGGTTCAACCTGATTCCAAAACAATGCAATTAAAATAAATATGCTCTACAAAATTGAGCCAGGCCCCAAAGGTAGTATCAGTATGACCTAGACTCCGGCATGGTCAATCCTCTATTTTGGACAAAGCTAACAATTAAATTGGATAAATGTTTGTTGATGAAGATGATGACTCTAGTCTAACACACTGAATGGTGCAGAGGCAAGCAAACAAGCTGGATTGATTTTTCCGTGTGGAGACAGTTCCCAGCTGGGACACCTCAAAGTGCTGGGGAAGGTTTGCCACTGAATAACTGAATAGTTCACAAAAACCAATAATTGGATAATTTGGGGCCAAATAAAAATCACTTTTGGAGCCTAAATTCTCTGGATTGACCACCAAAAGTGATTTCAAATATCCCGGAATAATGACAGACTGTGTTATGTAGCCTCAGTGTGGGTAGTATGAAATAGCTTCATAAATTCAGAAAAATTGCATGAGAAGAGACCAATGTCCCCCTAGGGAGGAGGTTTTTATTCCAGAATGCTTTTCCAGCACCCTCTCTCACTGAAACCAGAGGTGCAGTAAAGCATGGTATTAGGAGCACGGACTTTGGGATCCAATACACTTGGCTTCTAATTCTATTTCTGATGCATATTAGCTTTGTGACCTTGGACAAATCAGTCCTTTCGCCTTTCTCAGTTTTAATCTCCTCATCTGTGAAATAGAGACCATAACACTTACCTTGATGGTATTGCTACATGGCACCTGACACGTGAAGTATTCACGCTCAGAACATTCAACAAATGGCAGGGAAGGCACTGTGCTAAAGCTTTGACAAGTATCATCTTATTTAATCTTCACAAATCCCAGGAAGTAGATATTATAATTATTGTTCCGTAACACCAATGAAGAAGCGGAGTCATTTACAGGTTTAAGCAATTGCTTAAGGCCATCCAGCTACTAAATGATGGTGTTGGGATTTTAATCTAGGGACCTGCATGGGTCCAAAGACTGAGCCCTTACTTAACCACTGCATTATGATGCTAGACTATTATTTGAGACTTAACTTTAAGAGATGCTAATTGTAATCAGAATAAGAGTCCTCAACCTTTGGTGCTAACGATCTGCCACGCTTCTCCTATGAAGTCTCGTGATCAGGTGCAGAGAGGCGGCTTCCCAGCCCCAAAAGAGGGGAGGGATGAGGGAAGAAGGACCAAAGGGGGTGTAACCAATCATAACACTGCAACCTAAAAGGAGAACACAAAATGGGCAAACTCACACACTCTTTCCCAGCTGTTCAACCAGAAGTTTGAAATGCTGATTAGACCTGGGCAGGGAAATCTGGTAGGAGCTGCCAAGCTAGGCCAACCAACTGGGAATCCCTGGACTGGTCTCTCTTTGATTTTTGTGTAACAAACTGTATTTCTCCGTTTTCTTGTCTTAGAGTGAGGGTAACTATCCCTATAGTTCATGGTTCGTTAAGTGGTTAAATGAGACAATAAACCACCGGTGTCTAGCATGCAGAAATTGCCCAATAAGTGTGATCTTTTTTTTCTTCCTGTCCATCTTTGGTGAACTCTGTCTTACTAGAAGTTTGCTTTTCCAAGTCTTTTTAAACGCTGCCTTCGAGTCATATGTATACATTTGCTTAGAAAATCCTTTCTCGTGGTTCTTCTCTTTGTTATCCAAATTTCTGACAATGTTCAGAATGCAAACTGATGATATTTTACTACATCCTATATAAAATAGAAATGTTGATATATTTTGGTTGACTAAAATAACAATACTGGTAATTACGTATGGTCTTCAAATGTTTCCTCAACCATCTTTCATGTGTGGCTGGTGATCAAAACATCTCTCTGAGGTTAAATATGGTAATCATGTCCACTGTCGGGATGAAAAAAGCCAAGAGCAGGAGCCAGGTGACACAGCTAGGAAGCAGCAGAAGTAGTGTTCCATCCCAGTCCTCCTGATGTCAAGCCAGAGCTTGCTCCTCTCTATCAATGGTCTAATCCCTCGAATAAGCACCAGATCAATCAATGCCACTGCAATTGGGTAAACTGCTTAAGGATAACTTAAAGCTCACCCAGAAGGTTTGATCACAACATGAAAAAAACCAGCAGTCACTTGGTCTAAACCATGAAAAAAAAAATCTGCAAATTGTAATTCACCTGTGCAGATTTTCATTGGCACAACCACCAGGACTCCTGCAACAATGGGTATGACAGATGCAGCACTGTCAAATCCATTTGTTAAGGGATTCAAAGACCCAAGAAGGCAAAATTATTTTGTTCAATGGATGCACTGGAATTGCGAAATGAAGTGAGAACTATAGAAAAGGTATGAAAACTGTTTAGCACAGTGGCAGGCACAAAGTCAATCAATCAACTCTTATTACCAGTATCAGGAGTAGAGACCCCGATCATTCAAAAGCAGGTTATTATAAAAAACTTACTCTGGAATAATCAAGTTCTCTGGGCGTTGAGTCTGTTAAAGCTCGGACAAGGGCATTCATCATACAGCTCGGAGGAGAAGGTGGAGAGGGCTGAGAAGGTTCCTGCTGTAATGGGCTCTTTGGTTTTGAAGGCAGCCGACCTCTCCTCCCCTTCAGACTATCTGTACGGACAACTGATGGCAAGGAAAAAGAGAAAGAATGTCTTCAAAGATATTCATGAATAGCCATAAATCACACAAAAAAGGAATTAAAACACTTTAAAGTCGAGCAATCATTAATGAGACCGGCCATTTAAAAGTGGCAATAAGTTTGGGACAATATTCACACAATGATTTAATGAGAGTTGAAACAAGCAGCATAAAAGCCACTCCATACTTATACTTGGTAATGAATTAGTCCTAAAAGTCTCCTTCTTAAATAGAACAAAGATGTATGTACACAAGCTCTCTATTGATTTTGAGAAATTAGAAAGTAGTCCTCAGCTATTTTTAAATGTAAACATACACTGTAACAACAAAAAACGTTGGGAGGAAAGGAAAAGGAGGGAAATTCACCATTCTAATGTAAATATTAGCATTTTTTTCAGTGATATCTGAGAATACATATAAGCCAGTTGGATAAAAAGCATTATATTCATACCTTCTTTAACCATTCCGACACTGAGACACTTCTGAAAACGACAGTACTGACATCGGTTTCGACGCCTCTTGTCTACAGGGCAGTTTTTATTTGCCAGGCAAACATATTTTGCATTTTTCTGCACCGTTCTCTGAGAAAACACAATACAGAGATAGTCAACTAACAGTTTCTGGAAAGAGGTAGAACCTGACAAGATGTATTTTAATTACAATGTGAAAAGCGACAGTGCAATTCGTATAATTAGATAAATTTAATTTCCTAACACGCTAGCCTGCAGGAAAAACAATTTTATTAGTGTTAGCTGCTGACAATGAAAATCATCTCAGATTGTTCTGAAGCAAGTCTCAGGAGACATCCAAGTCTGAATGATAAAATCATATCTGAAATTACCAGGTCAACATATCATACCTTGGAGGATTAGATTATCTCCACTTTTAATATCCCTCTGGGAACAATTTTCTACTTGTTCCACTCCCCTGATTATTGCTGACCTTATTAAAATAAAATCAAAATTATCTGGGATGTACTTTGTTGGCTATCACTTTTGTAAGTCAAATATTACAGTAACTAGCTTTGTTTCCCATTAGAGATGAAATCATAAAAAGCAAAAATCAGAATTTGTCTAGTGAAAATATATAGGAAAAAATGTTTAAGTGCCCCAAAAATCCCTTAACCTGCCTTTGTAGTTTATATTTAAAAGGGTAAATGGCCATTTTTGATACTTAAAATCAAAATCTTAAAATTGGACACTAAAAACCACTAGCACATCCAAGAAAGGAATAAAGAAAAACCAAAACAAAAAGAAACAAGAGAAAGAAAGGAATATGAGAGCCATATATTTTCAATTAAAATTCCCATTGATTGGTTATTTCCTAAATGACTATTGACATAGACATCAAAATAGCCATATTGTAAAACATATTTCCTAAAACTTGGACTTGGATGTAAAATAATGTTGTACTCTTCAGATGTAATTTTAAAATGGCACATGGAGAAATAATTGAGCATAATTTTATGCTCTAAATATAAGGAAGACTTGATTAAAAAAAAAACCACAAAAAAAACGTGTGCAACTGGATGTGTGTATTTACCACTTAGGGTAAAATCATTCAGAAATTACCTGAATCTATACAATTCCAAATAGAGCAGAAAGTTGAAATTTATTTGAAAAGCCTAAAAAAGAAAAGAAATCTGGGTAATTTGGGGTTGGGAATCTATTTCTTTGCCCAAACTTCTAGGCTTATTTTCCATCTTTACTTTCAGCAATTCTCAGCCCTCGTTTATCAGTTTTCACCCTGTCATCTTTTAATTTCACTTCAGGAGATCATTTTTTGCTTATATAAAATTTTAAAAAATATAACAAAGCCAGATACATTTTCTCTGGCCTTGTAGGTGATTTTAGTTTAAAATGCAAAATTCCAAAACATAAACGAGTTTCCGGCACTTAAATTCTCAGCACTCTTTAAGGATAGGAAACTTGTGTCTCCTGATTGAAGTTCTCTTCCTGGAACATGCAGTGATTTCTAAAACTCTATTTCTTGCCACGGTCCTCAAGATTATATACCATTTTGAGTGCTTGGCGGCATTTTGCTTCAGGTATACATTTTCCCAATAACCTGAAACCTTTCCCACAGTCATGTGTGCCTGCACAGTTTAAGGACAAGGAGAGATCGTTACAGTTCAATCACTGAATTCCATCATTAACTGCATTTCATGTCACATTTTTAAAGAATTCAATTTAATGGTAGAAAGCCACTGGGTAAAACCTGCTCCCATTCCCTTAATTAACAGATCTGTGGGATGGTTCTCTCCCATCCTACCCTCCGCCCTTTCAAATATAGATTTGTTTTCAAGGGATTGCTACAGAAAAGGAACCCTGTTGGGGAACACTTAATTGACATTTCTAGACTAGGAATGTATTACCATTCCTGTGTTTTGGTCAACTCTCAATTATTCAGGGATGGTTATATTTGAAATTACTTGCACTTCTCTTAATTGTTTTTCTTCCTTTCCCCCTTTTTGGCTACCTGTTTTCACTGCCCTTCAGCATTTCCACTGAAATGATATAAAAACCAATTTGTGAAAGGAATGCAGTTCCTTGAAAGTAGCCCTGGTAAAGCTTGAGTAGTGAAGACTAAAAAATGGCTAACCTGAGGGCTCTACATTTAAAATATCACAATCCTGTACATGCCTTCTGTATGGTGGCAAAGTCTTTCCATAAGCATTTTCTCACTTTTCTGCAGAATGCAATTAGTCACATGATTTCTACTTCCAGATCAAAAGTAACTATTGCTTGTGGGTATGATAACCAATACATAAACACGTGCATTTTTTTACAAATACTTTGTAGTTTCCACTTACAATAAATTATTGTTTGTTTATGGGCCTTTAAAGATCACAAAATGCCTTCATCATTGTTTTATCCCATTTAATTCTCACAGCCCTTCTCTGAGTTTTATTCACCTGATAGGGAAACTGAGGCCTAGGAAGAAGTATCATGCCCACTGTCAAACAATCGCTAGGGGACAGATCAAGGCCTCCTATTTGAGTGTCCAGCCTGCTCCCAGATACATCCTGTTGGCCTCCTAAATCCTATTACCCAATCAGCATCCAGCTTCCCCTTTCCCTGCCCAGCATGCAGGCTAGGGAGTGATTATTGTGGGGAGAACATTTGTGGTTTTGCAAATGCCTGAGATAACGGCCAGGGAAATGGGGACTGGGGAAAGTGGCACAGAATGAAGTGTCTGAAGAAGCCGGGGAGTCAATAGCAAAAGCAGAGCAGCAAGAAAGAGGACAAGGCCTCTTTCCCCTGCGTGTTAGAAAGAGCACCCAACTCAAGAGTCACCACGTGCTGATAAATCACTGTTTACAGGCTACCCAGAGCTTCGCTTCTCTGGGCTTCAGCTTCCTCCTGGGTAACTTAGGTGGACGCTGAAGACCCTCCCACCGTAAAATTCTCCTTTGGGTCTATGAGATCACGAACAACTTCCACACCTGGCCCTGTGTGTGGCCCAGAGGGAGAGTGAATTGGTGAAACCCCAGCTTCTCTCTTCTACGAAGGGAACCGTCACAAACTGCCTCTAGTCAGTGGCCTGGCCTACAGCTGCGGAGGTGTGAAGACCATGTGCACTCTGGGCTCATGCAAACATGAGCTGGCATCCTGTCTCTCTCTCCCTCTCTGGGTGTGTGTCCTGGGCCTGTTGACTAACCCTTTCAAGTCTCCATTGCCTCATTTATGAAACATGGATACTTAAGATCTACCTTCAAGACATTTAATAAAAATAGCTAGTAAGTAGCCAAAATCCAATCTCAGATCTGTCTGATTCAAGAGATACAAATGTATGGCACACAAACCCTTCTTCTCAGGACGGACAGGGGGGAGAAGTGCAACTAAGTTTCTGCACTTTGGAGATGACAAATCCCTTTGAGGATCTGCCGAAAGCTTCCCCCCAGAAAAATGATCAGAAGGTAAAATGCCAAGTCAGGAAGTTCACAGCTCCTCAAATCCCTCGGGAGGGGGGCGGCCTCCTGGCATGGACTTCCAGTCCAGCCACCCCCGAGAAAAGGGACGGGAAAGGTGCTCAGGCTGCAGGGGGGACACAGAGTTTTAACAATGACACCTCTCCCCGCGGGAAGGACCCGCTTCCAGGCTCTCCCCACGAAGCGGCTGGCTCCGGAGGCGGGGCGCGCGGAGGAAGAGGAGGAGGCGTGCGCTCTCACCTTGAAGAAGCCCTTGCAGCCCTCGCAGGTGCGCACGCCGTAGTGCTGGCAGGCCGCGTTGTCGCCGCACACGGCGCAGGTGCCCTCGCCGGAGGAGGAGCTGCGCAGGGGCGGCGACGGCAGGCCGGGGCTCTCGCCCAGCAGGCTGGACGCGGTGGGGGAGGCCGTGAGGTTGAGCGGCGGGAAGGCCAGCGCGGCGGCCCTCTTGGGCAGCGGCAGCCCGTAGGGGTGGCCCTCGAGCGCGGCGGCGGCGGCGGCGGCGGCGGCCTGGCTGCCCGCGGCGGCGGCGGCGGCGGCGGCG
>JAAGEH010000226.1:8954517-8989854 GCA_011751065.1 Lasiurus cinereus
CCAGCGGCAGGCTGAGCGCGGCGGCGGCCGTCGGGTCGTAGCCGAGGTGGTGGCCGCCGGCCGGGCTGGGCGCCGGCGGGTGCGGCGGCGACGGCTTGAAGTGGAAGGGCGGGAAGCGCGCGCCGGACAGCGCCTTCATGGGCGGCGGGTCGAGCAGGGGGCCGGGCGCCATGCAGCTCTGCGCCGCCGAGGGCAGCGCGTCGTCCCACAGCGGCCCGGCCTGCGGGGGGAAGCCCGGCGTGGTGGGGGTGGACGGCGGGGACTGCTTGAAGTACATGGAGGTGCTGGCCAGCACCTCGTCCTCCGGGCCGCCGGAGGAGGGCGGAATGGATGGCTCTGGCTGCGGCTGCTGCTGCTGCTGCTGCTGCTGCTGGTGATGGTGGTGGTGGTGGTGGTGGTGATGGTGGTGGTGGTGGGGGAGATGGTGGTAGCTGTGCGGGTGGCCCTCCTCCACCTTGATCAAGGGTCGCGGCCCCGGGGGCTGCATTTGGTACTGGCAGGGGGGCTTGAACTCGTTGCTGCTCGAGTAGCCCTCCACGAAGGTGCTGAAGCTGGGCAGGGAGGTGGTGGCCCTGGCCGTGATCTCGGTGCTGCCGTAGTCCGGGTTCATGATCTCCGCGGAGTACTCTGAGCCGTAGGTCTGCGCTGCATAACTGGAACCTGGAGGCGAAGGGCTATACTGGGCTTGCACGCAGGGCATATCTGCAGGGACAGGGCGGAGGGTCTTTCAGAAGCAAGTCCGGCACGCTTCCCTAAGCATGGCTCTTTAATCTAATAGGCTTCGGAAACAGAGAGGAAGTGACACCCCTTTCTGCTCCAGGAAACACGCACCTACAGCCCAGAGTGTCCTGCCTTCCATTGCTGCGAAGAAAGCTGAGTCCCTTACCCACTGTCCAAGGGCCTATATAGGAGGTCAAAACCCAGCCTCCTGAGGACCTCTGGGCCCACCTCTCTTCCCTTGCCCTATCTTCCACCAGATCTGGGAAATCTGATGTCTTCTCTCCTAGGCCCAGTGACGTTTTTAAATTAATCGGAGTGACTTCAGCCACTGGGTTGGATGGTGGAGGGGGTGAGGGTTGGAGTGGGGGAGAGGAGGGTGCATAAAGAAAGCCAGTGCATGCCTTGTTGGTTTGTTTTTTGGGGGGAAGAGGTCACTGGTCTCCCAAGTCACACACACATGGATTTATAAATTCTATGAGTTAGTAAGATAAATAAATAAATAAATAAATAAATAAATAAAAAGTAAGTAAACAAAGGTGTCCTACATAGGAGTTACTGGCCAAGGGAAACGGTGACATGCTAACATTGTACAAGTGCCAACTAAGGGTACCCACACATATTGTGGTCGCTTTTTCTTCCACCCCCTTCCCACTCTTCCAGGCAGGGCCAGCAGCCTGCACAAACTGGACCCCTGCTGATGACTTCAGCCAGCTAGGTGTTGAGGTGGGAAAGTAGGCCCAGGAAATGGACTGGGGGAAGTTTGCACCATCTGCAAAGAAAAAGATCAGCAGCTGCAACATAGCACCCACCAAACCTGCTCTCTGCCATATACAATATACAGTATATATTTGAGTGTCCAATATATATATTATGACAGAATAATTAGGACCCCTACAAAAAAGAAAGCAGTTTCTTATGATTAGTTTCTGGGCCAGTTTAACTATATTGAGCACTCCCCCCCACCCGCCCCCAAAGTGACTGGTATGCAGCGTGCTTACTATTGTTCAGAGAGGTTGAGCTGGATGAGGGGGCCCTGAGGTTGATAGGCTCTAATGAGTCACTTATCTAATGATTTCCCTTTCTTTGTGGCTAAATGGAAGTGGTAAAAATGGGCAGTTTCTGGCGGTTGTTTTTTTTTTTTTTTTCTGAACTACAGGAAAACCAGGTGCTTCATGTCTACTTGGAGCCCATGGTATAAAACGGGTGACTAATAGGAGAGTGAGTACTTCATGTTTCCTCTGACATCTTTCTCTTACCCACATTTCCAAATCTGATTGAGTCATGGGTGTACGGGATGAAATCTTGACTTGAAAAAAGCTGATGGGGGCCTGCTGGAAGAAGCAGTGGTGAGGAGAGGCCAGCTCCAGCCTTTATCTTTCAAACAGGGCCTTACAAAACACTCCCTGGGTCCACGTTGGAGGATTACTTATCCTGCTTTGCAGTTGTTGGGGTGAAATGAAAGGCTAGTCAGTGAAAAGGAAGAACACTGCGTGAGGTTTCATCTCCTCTCCTTCTCCCTTTAGACCTCTAGGGTTTCCCTATTAGTCATTCTTCCTCGCCAATTCCTGCCTATGGCTCTTTCTGTGTCTTTCTGTGTTTCCCAGCTAGACAGGGAGCTTGCTGGGACTGAGTTCTATTTATCTGCACATCTCTGGTGCCTACACAGGCCTGGCACCTGGTATCTCTCTGACAAATGCATAAAGAGGTGTGACAAGCCGAGCCTGCAATCTTTACTCTTGCCAACTTACATGGACTCCTTGGGTTTCAGATCAAATGCCTTTCCTCTTTCCTTCCGAGCTTCGAGAACCCACCCTTCTGCACCCCAGTGATTTGGATTTTTGTATAAACAAAAACACTCGATCTATTGCTCTAAGGGACCCCATAATTCTTAAATGAACACACTGCAGGTGAAGAGGAAGAGCAGAAAGGAAGACATTAAAAGCAAAATATCCTGATCTACGGTCTATTTGTGTTTTTCTGAGGACAAATGTGTTTGAGAAATGCAATGCTTAATTTAATCTGGCTGCTCCGCTCGGTAGCAACAGGGTGTGGTATCCAGAGGAGCTTCCTGCAAGGAAGCCACCTGTGCTGTGAAATGCGCAGCCAGCAGGCACTGTCTTGGCCGCTGGGCACGTCGACCGCCTTGCCCGCTGGTCGTGTGCCCGCCCCCCCATCCCCCGCCAGCCGGGTTGGAATAAGGAGTGGGTCGAGCCTGCAGACCTACCTGGAGGATATCTTGCGCGCTGAATGGTGGGGCTGTGGGTCTCTCCAGCGGAGGCTGAGAGTGGAGGAGGCGGAGACGGACCACGAGGCGAAGCGGCGGCGGTGCTGCCCAGCTCCGCCGAAGGTCCAGGCTCAGGGCCGGGGCTTGCCGGGCCGCGCTCTTCCGCAGTGGGCTCTGCGGGCACCCGGAGAGGGAACAAAGGTCACCGTAAGTCCAGGCTGAGTCACCGGGGCCTGGGCCGGGAGTATGGGGAATTGGTGGAGGCTTCTAGAAAGACTACGTTAATGACAAAACCTTCTAAGGTGCCTGGAGTCCTGAAACAAGAAGCATCACACCACCTGGGGGGAGCCGAGGGGAGGAGGTGCCTACCAGCTGCGCTCACCACCCCTTTGTGGCACCCCCACCCAGGCTGAACCAGCAAAGCCTGGCATCGCCCAGAAATGGACTCTTCTGCCCCTCACGATTGCTTCCGAGCTCACAAAGTTAGGAAAACCCGAAGAAAACAGTGGAGGAGAGAGTCCCGCCCCGATTCGGAGGGTGGGGGTCCGTGAGGGTGCAGGAGGGGGAAAGAGTCATTTTCCAATTCCACCCGCTCCCACCGACTTCCACGTTGCAGAGGAAATGCACAAGGTCCGGAACGAATGCGTGGATGCCTCCCCCGAGGAATGAAGAAAGTCAGCTTTTCATTCTAAATGCTAATGGAGCTTTGCGTCCAGGAGCCGCGAGTTTCGGGGGGCCAGGGGTCAAGCAAACAAAAGGGCACCGTGAAAAAGAGGCCCGCGCTGGCAGCCAGGCGGGAGGGCGCACGGCGTTTACAGCTGAAGGGGAGGTCGGGGGAGGCCCCCCGCCTGCACCCCGCGGGCGGGATCCTGGAGGGTGGGCGGCTTCCAGGCTCGGGACCACCGGGCGGCCCGGAGGGGGCCCCTCCGGAGGGCGCGGGCGCGGGCGCGGCTCCCGGCCCAGCGTCTGTCTCCGCGCACAGCCTCCGCGAAACTTTGTAGCTGGCAGCCCCGCTCCGCGGGCCTCGAGGAAGGACTCCGCGGCCGCCGGCTCCGGCCTAGAGCGCCACCTTTGTCCGGACCCCCACACAGCCCAAGGGGAGGCAACGTGGAGCCCCAAATAAACGAGACCCCCCCCCCCCCAGTCCTCGCGGGTGCGCAGGCGGCCAGAGGGTCGTGGTAAGTTTCGTTGCCTGCAACCTCTGCGCCCATGGCTTTCCTGAAGAGGGAGAGGTCCTCAGAGTCTTCAGGTCCGGGAAACCCTCGAAGGCCAGGAAATGGGGGATTCCCTTGACACCCCAGTCCCCGGCCAGGCCCCTTCAGCCTCAGCCCCAGCCCCAGCGCAGCCTCCGGGGAAAGCTTGAGCGAGCTCTAGTGCAAGCACGGAAGGATCGTCCCAGGGCTGTAGCTTGGGACGCCCAGCCCTTCTCCCCCGCCCCCCCATCTTCAGTGGGGTCTCCAGAAACCTCCCATCACCTCTCCCAGGGGGTGCCCGCATCCCCGCCCTGCCCCGGGGCCTTTCAAGTGGAGCCTTTCTCCAAGGATCGGCCTTGGACTGGGTGGGTGAGGGTCGCGTCTTGGGAGCACCAGCGTTGGAGGGGGAGAGCCACACCACCTTTCCTACAGCTGAGCCGAGCGCCCCTCGGTTCTCTCTCCCTCCCCCCGACCCCTACCCCTCCACCCCTCCTCTCCCAAACGTCCGGTTACCTAGGCAAAGCCTCCGCGCCTGGAAACACTTTCGGTGGCTCCTGCTCGCGGCCGCGGGCCCGGGCGCACGGAGCCTCGAGGTTGTAAATTAGGGAGAAATAACCACCTCTGTCAAAGCCCCTTTCTTTCTCGTGGGCAGACGAAAGGAACACCCCCGTGTTCCCCTCCCGGTGGTGAAGCGAGTGGAGGAAACCGTGAAACGCACCATTGTGACCCCGGCCCCTACCGCGGAGTTTCCGAGCTTTGGGGAGCGGGGGCGGAGGTGGGGCGGGGGTAGCGGGGGGGGGGGGGAGTGGGGGAGACCGACCGAGTGGGAAAGACAGAGGTTCTCAGAAAGACCGAGGGACAGGAGACACACACGGGGAGAAATCCTGCGAGCGCCAGGTCCCAGGGAAGGGAGTGGGAGGGTCCGGGGCGGGGGTGGGGGTTGGGGGGTGAGGAGGGGTGAGGAGGGAGCGGGTGTGGAGCCCGAGGAGTCTCCGACACTCACACCGGAGCACCGTGCTCCGCTCCGGTGCCGCCAAGGAACTCGCACTTCATTCATTGTGCCCGGCCGCCGCGTGGGGCACGTTTCTCTCCCCCCCAAACTCAGTTCGGGCACCACATGTCTTTGTCGTGGGGAAAGAAGATGGAGTTGGCGAGAGGAGGACCCGACAGGCAGCCCCGTGCGCCTCTCCCGGCGCCCCAAGGCTCTGGGATCGCCAGCGGCCCGAGAGGTCTGGCCACCCAACTGCCCGGCAGCCTGCTGTTGCCTCCGGAGTGTGGAGGCCTAGCCCGGAGGCACCACCGCGGCAGCCCGCGCCTCCGCGCCGGGAAACACGGTCCTGGGGAGCCAGGGGCCGAGGCTGAGACTTCAAGCCCCCCCGCCCCCCATTCGCCGCCCCCAAACTCCCAGCAGGTTCTAGAGGTGCCTTTGGGAGCCAGGCTCTCCCCGCGGCCGCTCTCTCCTCCCCACCGAGAACTTTCAATCCTATGAAAACACTCCTCGGACCAACTTCTCCAAAAGCGCGAGTTCTGCCAGTGAAGAGGAAAAGCGGCCTTTCTCACCCTGAGCCAAGCCTGGACGAGAGGGACACCGCCCCCCGCATCCCCCCCACGCGTGTCCGAGTGCGGGAGTCCGCAATGACACCCGCAGGGAGAAGTGTCCACGGGCAGGTCGGCGACGCCGGGCAGACGTGCCTCGGGGAGCCCCAGGCTCATTTCCATACAATAAGCCACATTCCTCCAAGGATGCCCTCTCTCCTGAGATCCTCCGAGCGCCTGGGCCAACTCCAGCGGCTGCTGCCCGGACCCCCTTTTCCCTCCCAAGCGACCCCCCAGTCCACCAGCTCGGAGTCACTCGTAGGAGCAGGGACTGGGACCCCCGGAGCCCCTACGTTCAATCCTCGTTCAAAGGCAGGGAAATTGCTGCCGTTCATCAACCGGAGCTGCAAGTCCCCGCCGCTGCCGCCGCCGCCGCCGCCGCCGAGAGCATCATTACCATGACAACTAGAGCTGAAATACCCTGAATTACATCCCCGGAGCCGCTACCGCACAAACCCCGGTCCTCCTCTTTGTTAGAGGCTTTTCGCCCCTTCGGGTCGGCGGGGGGCTGGAATGCCACCAGCTCCAGCGATGCCCGGGGGTCCGCGACTGGGGAAAAAGTTTCCGATCGGAACCCCCCCGCCTCTCCGCAACCCCAGCGGCGGCGGCGGCAGCGAGGAGGCGAGGGAGGAACACCCCACACGCTCAAAGTTGTCAATTTCGGGAGCGACGCTTCCCCGGGTGCCAACTTTTGAGCAAGTCTCCCCCCCCCACCCCCCCAACCCCAGGAACCGGGCGACTCTCCAATACGTACTTGAGTGCTGTGGCGGTTCCGTCTTTAGAGCGAGTTTCTAGAGAGCTGCCCCGAAATCTGCGCTGGGGCGGGGGCGTCACAGCCGCTGTCCCGGAAGGGCTGCTGCGG
Source organism: Lasiurus cinereus (assembly GCA_011751065.1). Taxonomy (NCBI): domain Eukaryota; kingdom Metazoa; phylum Chordata; class Mammalia; order Chiroptera; family Vespertilionidae; genus Lasiurus; species Lasiurus cinereus. The sequence goes on from JAAGEH010000226.1 coordinate 8,961,113, forward strand.
TCCACAAGTCCAGCGGCTCCCCGAGGCGGCGAGCGGCTGGCAGGGGATGCTGCGCTCCCGACTCATGGGCGAGCGCCGCCGCCGCCGAGGGGTTCCGCGGGCGACCGGGCTCCGGCCGCGACCCGGGGCGAGGATGCCGCCGCCGCCGCCGCCGCCGTTCCCACCTCCACGGCCGCCGCCGGCTGTCAGCGCTGCAAAGTGAGCCCGGGAGGGGCGTCCGGCTGCCGCGCCGCCGCTCTGCACCCGCGAGGAGGGTGCAGGGCGAGAGGGGTGTGAGCGCGCGGGAGAGAGTGGAGCGTGTGTGTGCGGAGCGTGTGTGCGCGCGTGTCTGTGTGTGCGAGCGAGGGAGCGGGTGTGAGCCTGTCTGTGTGTGGGGAGCGGAGGAGGAGCAGCAGGAGCTGGAGGGGTGGGGGGCGGGAGCCAGGAGACTCCGCTCTCCCGGCTGCGCGTTCGCTCGTCCTCCCGGCACGTCATTTATGCCACAGGAGCCCTAGCGGCCTCTCCATAGAGTGCCTGGAATGCGAGACGTCAATGTGACGCCATGGGACGCTACGTCACCCTCCTCCTCCCTCCCTCCCTCCCTCCCCTGGCCCAGCCGGTTCCGCGTGTGCGAGGGAGTGTGTGTGTGTGTGTGTGTGTGTGTGTGTGCGTGTGTGTGTGTGCGCGCGCGCGTGTGTGTCACTGTGCGCGCGCGCGCGCGCGTCCCCCGGCCCTTTGCCGGGCGGCACAATGGAAACTACGCGGTGCAGCCAGCCCCAGCCCGGAGGCCTTTCCGACCCGCGCTGGCAACCCCTTGGCAGTGGCGCTGCTCGCCCGGGCACGAGTCTGAGAGGAGAGAGAGAGAGAGCGAGCGAGCGAGCGAGCGAGCAGCGGCCCGCCCGCGGGTCAGGCGGGACCGCCCAGCTGTCAGGCTCGGGTGGAGTAGAGTTGGAGGAGTGCTGCTTGGCGCGCCTCCGAGGCTGCCCCAAGGCAGAAAGCCAGGGCGAGGGGGTAAGAGAGAGGACAGCTCTTCCGAAAAGGAAGGCTCCGCCAGCCAGCTTCTCCAAGTGACCTGGCAGGGGGTGCCGCGGGAGTCCGGCTCCAGACCAAAGACTCCCTGAGGGTGCAGCTGCGCTTTCCGCCGGCCACAGTTCTAGAACTGTTTACGTCTGTCCGGCCCTCCGCGCTTCCCAGCCTTTTACTGGCTCTGCGAGTTTTACTCAGGGATGCAGATGGCTCTGGGGAGATAAGGTTTCATTTCTTTAGACTTCAAGGTGTGCGTTTTATACATGTGACCTGACTAAATGTACGGCCACCATCCCCTTTACCCACTCCCCCACCCCCACGCGCTGCAGCAGAAACTATTGAAATGAGTGTAAAACAGACACCAACGTCTGCAACGTCTGAGCGGGTCTGACTATTGCAAATGTCCCCCCCTCCACACACACACACACACACACACACACTCCCCGTCAGAAATGGAACCCGCAGTTCGCACTTTCACTTTTTGATGGTGGAAGACGGGCCTCCCTTCCCACCTCCCAAATTAAACATTTCGAAATCAATCAACAAGATTTATTAGCCAGTCCCTCCCTCAGGGGTTTTTCTCTGGTCTCCTGGGACACATATGTCATTTCAGTGGTGTGCAGAGAGAGAGAGCCTGGGCGACTGTATGAGGGACAGCAATTTCTTCCTGGAAATGATGAATGCAAGTCTGGGTTTCTCGCCGAAAACAAAAACACACAAAAAAAAAAAATTTAGAAGAGTTCAAAAGCTCCTCGTCCCTAAGGTTGCATCTGAGTTGGAAGCATCCTCTTTTATTAAAAAAAGATCTGAATTTCTGAGAAACTCTTTTGAGTGAAACGAGGCAGAGACAGACAACGGTTCCCGCGTGTGTCCGCTGGGATCATTTGTGTGACAATCGTATTTCATTGACCCGTCACAATCTTTTGAGTGTGCGAGGCGGGGGGGCAGGAGAGGGGAGAGGGCGCGGCGTTTCCGACTCCAAGAAGGTTCTGGCGAGTACCAGAAACTTGCGAGCGAAACGAGCCGTGTTACAGATGACCTCGGTTATACTTCTGCGCCTCCGCTCCCGCTTGAGACAGGGTGGCGTGGCGTGGAGGCCGTGGGAGGATGCTCCGAAAGTTGACCCGGCGCACAGGAGCCCAGCCTCGGCCCCGCCGCGGACTCAGTCCAGCCTCGGAAGGAAGGAGGGCGCTGCTGCATTGTATCCATTCAAAGGCGGGGAGCGGGGGGGGGGGGGGGGGGGGGGGCCGCGGACCTGGAGCCGCGCGGCGCTGACGCACGCGAGGCGCATGATTGACGCAGGCGATGTTACTAAATTCGGCGGTTGGCCCGGCCCCGCCGCCGGCGCGCGCGGCAGATAGCGGAGTAGGTTCCCCTTCGGTCACCCCCGCCCCTTCTCCATTCAGCGCCGCGCGGGGCGGGGCGGGGCGCGGCGGGGCGCGCCGGGAGGGGCGGGGTGGGGCGCGCCGCGCGCCGCCGCGCTGGGATCCGGCCGCACCAAATATAGTCGGGCCGGGCTATTTTTAGCCGGGACTCGGGGGCGAGCGCGCCGCGCGCGCGCGAGAGAGGGGGCGCCCTGACCCCGCCGGGGGTGCGGCGGGGGCGGGGGCGGAGTAGCCATCTTGGACTCCGCTCGACCCCGTCCGGTGGCGGGCGACGCCGGTCCGGGCTCCGCGCTGGGGGTCGGGGTGAGTGGGTGTGAGCTGAGGGCGCGAGGGCGGCGCGGGCGGTGCGACCCGAGGAGGGGAGGGGAGGGGAGGGTGGGGGGCGCGGGCGCGGGGTCCGCCCGGAGGGGCGGCGCGGGGACGAGGGAGCGGGGGGCGGGGGGGGCGCACGGCCCGTGGGGCGAGCGTGAGGACGGACGTCTGGTCCCGGCTGCCCCGCCACCCCGCGGCCTGGCCAGCCCCCCGAATCGCGTGGGGGCGGAGCCGCCCGCGGCCACCACTTCCTGAGAGCCGGGGATACCCCTCCCGAACGTCACGGAGGAGCCGAGGCGGCGGTGGCGGCCCCGGGCTCATCCTGCACTTGCATCACGGGTGCAACAGCAGCTGCTCTGCTCCTTTGTGGCTTTTTCCCCTGTTGAGTAACTGCTTTGTTAACTGAAAATACCATGACGGGCCAGTGTGATCACCAGCTCCAGACCTCAAAGAAAGTGAAGCTGTCAGGCAAGAAGAGGGAGACTCCCTTAGCCGGCTGCGATGGTATCTGGTGGGTGGGTGTGCAGAGAAGCACTTGACAATTTCCACGTATTACTTCTTGCCTAACTCTTCACCCCCCCCAAGAAGGTTTAAAAATACTTTTATTTCCATGCAGTAAAAAAAATAAAAAATAAAAAAATTTCATGTGTTCTGCACCCCACCCGTTCCCCCTTCCATTTGAAATCTCACACCGAGTTGGAATCACACTCAAGCAGGAACCCTAAAATTAGGCACCGTTTTTAGGAAACGGGACATCTTTCAACGAATTTATTTAATAAGCTCCATCTTCTAAATGTTAATGTATAAAAGATTCTTGCCCACTCAAGTTAGTTATAAAACCAACTCACCAAGTTGGTGCTTATGAGTTGTGCTCCCTTAGGTTTAACCCTGCATTTTTGTTTACCTTGAGTTAAAAATAATTCTGTTCCTTGCTGGATATCTCCAGGTAAAGCATTTCTCTCTGAGTGAGTGTATCTTTCTGGTCATCTGTGTTGGTTAATTTTGTGCTTCCCTGCCCCCATGGTCACTAATCTTTGTTCCTTGATGACTATTAGGTTCTGGGCTGTTGTCTGATTGCCCTGAACCAATCAGCTGGTTGTAGGCTTCTCTGAGTAGGAAACTGGACTGACTGTTGGAGGATTCCAGTGGTCACTGATAAGTGGTAACATTTTTGCACTGAAATGGAAAGTCTTAGAAGCAGAAACATGGCTGTTACAAATTGGGATACCATCCCCTGCTTAATCCTAAATCCCTAAACATATGCATTTCTTTAGGAAACCTTAAATGGAATGAATCATTCTCTTTTTAAAAAAAATATATTTTTATTGATTTCAGAGAGGAAGAGAGATAGAAACATCAATGAGAGAGAATCATTGATCGACTGCCTCCTGCATGATCCCCACTGGGGACTGAGCCCCAAACCCAACCATTGAGCAGAATCACACCTGGAACCCTTCAGTCTGCAGGCTGATGCTCTATCCACTGAGCTATGGTGGAATCATTCTCTTTTCAAGTTAATATATGTTCTATAACTTTTTCAAAAGTCTGATTTACTAGAAGTCAGGGGTAATATTCTATAAGGCATGAGTATGACTATTTCAGTAATCTATCTTTTGGATAATTTTTTTATATTAAAGGAAAGTTTATACAGCTCTCATTTTAGGAAATCTAGTAGAATAAGACTACCTTAATCTACGAAATGTTGAAAACTTACCTGGTTTTGCCCTTTTTCTACAAGAGGGACATTTATGTGTGGCCTAAGAAACTAAAGTACGTATTATGATGGTTCACTGGATAATTAACTTTCATTTTGTTTTGGTTTTGTAGGTATAATCTATCTGCAAGAATGAAAGTGCTCTTTGTCTTAGACAATAAAACATGAAAATTTTGGGACATTTATTATGTGTGATAGAAAGCAATTGCTTTAACAAAGTGGGACTTACTTGCTTTAGATACTCTTCTGATTAAGCAATGACATATAATCTTGTTGATTTTGCTAATAGGTAAAGAATGATGATGAGTCTTATTAATGCAAAGATTGGGTGAAGAAAGGTAAAATAAAAATGTCAAGCCAGAAGTTAACTAAGGTGATTATAGAAAGGAAAGTTAAAAAAAACAAAACTGTGTGTAACCAAGATTTCTAGAATCAGTGTAGAAATTCTATGTTGTATTTAAGATATATATATATATATATATATATATATATATATATATATCTTAAATGTTATATATATATATATATAAAACATTTAGTAACCTGAGCTACATTGACTTATATACTTAAGTGTATGGGGCTCAGGTACGTGGGACTACTACAGTAGCCTATCTGACCTACCCACATACCATCCCTTCATTATCAACTCTATTATCGAGATTAATCTTCCTAAAATATAGCTTTTGTTATATAACTCTCTGGCTCAAACATCTTCAGCAGTTGTATCTTATCTCTACCATGAAAAACCAAAGCCTCTTGTATTGTGGCCTCTTAATTTCCACAGGATTTCTCTGTTCTAGTCAACTGATATCTTCACTGTTCTTCAAACATTCTTTTACCCTTCCACATTATTCATAGTTTCCCTTTTTATGGCATTTCCTCCTTCCCTTTCTCTGCTTATTGAAAATTTTACCCTTCCTTTAAAATTAGCTCAGGTTGTGCTTTAGTCTTTCATAAAAATTATTTTACTGCCATGTTTTTATGCTCTTGTGTTCATTGCTTATTCCCCTGTCAAACTATAAGCTTCAGAAGCATGTTTCACACATCTTGGAGATTTCTGTGGCAACTCAGTTTACCATAGTAAATATTCCCCCATTTAAATTTGAATTAATAATTTAAGTAACAAATTGTATGAATGAGTATCTTGGCATAAATGGATGTATATGAGATCATACATTCGTTGTTTTCTTTACCTGAACTTCGATACTCGTGACTGAACATACCTTGTCAGGGTGCCTGCCACAAGTCCAGACAGCAACCTGGCGATACAAGGAAGTTGCAATTTGGCTGATATCTGTAATATCTGCGTAGGAAGATGTGCTATCATTTTTTTTTTTTCCTGGTAGACTTTTGGTTTGACTCTCATTCTACCTTCTTTCCTCTACTTGCACTTTCTCTTAGGCTGTTTTGTCTCAGTGATAAACTGGATGCTACAGACTAGGAAATGTTGTTAATAACTTCTTTTGGAAAAATGTCTTAATGTCTAGAAAAGTGAGAACCAGTTAAATATAAAAATTCTTGAATCCTTTACCTTTTCCAAAATATATTTATATAGATTTTTCTGACTCTATATATGCAGAAATAAACTAGGCAAAGAAAATTTGGAATTATGATTTGTTAGAAGTTTCAGAGAGAGCCTCATGTGACTTAGAAATTAAAATTTACTTTAATAAAGAAAAAGTAATAGATCAGGAAAGACTTTTTATGTTACAGACCATTTTAGAAAAGAGTGAAAAACCAAGTTCGAAAGATTACTTGGTAGCATTAAGTGCTAATAATATTTTAAAATCTCATTAAATAATATTTTTCTACTCACTACTAAAAAACAGGACAGGCTTGCATTCTAGTTAAAAAGGTAGTTTTTACTTCTTAGTCATATTTTCCCCAGTCTCTGGTAAACTCTGGAAGATGACCACAAGTGGTTTGAGGAGAAAAGTTATTACTTATGTGTGTTAAACCTATTCAGGATATTATTTATGCCTGTGAAATAAGATCTGCATTTGAGCTACAGTTGATGTATGAAGAAGTAAACATCCCTTTCCACATATAACCGTATACATCTTTCCCATCACCTAACTCGGGGGGGGAGGGAGGGGGCGGGTAGAGTGGGGGAGAAACAACCCCAAAACAATCCACCAAAAAAATCCCAATTGCTTTACATGTACAAGTTCAGTTCCTTCAGCATCTTCTCCAAGAATGGGAAGCTGTATTTTAGGGAGACCACTAGATTGCTTCTCAGAAGCCTGAATCTGGCTTTGCTGCTATGAAGCAGCCCTGCCTTGGGTAAGTTAATTTTTTGGTGGGGCCTTGGTATCATCATCTGTAAAATGATAGTATTTGGCTCACTATATGATCTTTAAGAATCTTTCAGGTTGTAAAGTTGAATGCTTTTTTAGGGTTCATTCAATACTGTGACTCCTGGGTCAACTCTGTTCTATCACTGTCTGATGGCTGCAGTCAGGAGGTTCCTGAACTCTTTTTGTATTTAACACGTGTGCTTACAGAAGCAATATTATTATGAAAATGCTTTGACTTGCATGATAACTAACCGTAGCCATTGAGTGAGATATTGGTGGCGTGACAGTTAATGTACTGCCAGCCTCACAGCCTTTGCCTGTCCGTAAAGTAGAAACAAGCAGGAACCTGGATAGTCCAAAAGTCATTTTATATTTTTAGCTTTGAAATTTGTTTTTGTACAATCATTTGAATATGGATGAGTCACAAATTGACTTCATACAAATTAATAAACTTTCATCGGAGTGGATTCTGTTGTTTGTTCCTTTTCAGTTCTTTTCTGATCTTCACTGTGTGCTAAGAATAAGCCATTTCTTAAATGTCACAGCCACGGCAGAAGTGTCCTGTCTGCTTTCTTCCTAGAGAAGGATTGGTGATGCTGGGGTCGCAAGTCTTTATATCTCCCGTTAGCAGTGGTTCTCAAGCTTTCTAATGCCTCGATCCTTTAATACAGTTCCTCATGTTGTGGGGACCCCCAACCATAAAATTATTTTCGTTGCTATTTCATAACTGAAATTTTGCTGTTATGAATCGTAATGTAAATATCTGTGTTTTCCGATGGTCTTAGGCGATCCTGCTAGCAGTTCTCAATCTGTGGGTTGCGACCCACAGGTTGAGAACAGCTGCTTTAGAGCCGTGTCATAGTGACCGGTTGACCTGTCAATTGTCTGCCCCTTGGTGGTCAGTACACATCATAGTGAGTGGTTGAGCAGCCTAGCATATCATTAGCATATTACACTTTGATTGTTTGTTTGGTGGTTCTGCCGTTTGGTCTATTTGCATATTAACCCTTTTATTATATAGGATTCTGATTTTCACTGTGTGCGCAGAGGGCAGATGCTCCAACTGGTAGGTTAGCTTGCTGTTGGGGTCCAGCTGATCAGGACTGAGTGAGATGGGCTGGACACGCCCAAGAGCCCTCCCTCGATCCATCTCTGGCCTGATTGTGCACCTGTGGGGTCCCTCATCCTGGCCTAAGCCTTCTTGCAATTCCCGGGACCCCACGGGAGATGTTGGAGAGCTGATTTCAGCCCCATCCTGCAGGCCACTTTCCTTGGGAGGATGTCAGATGCATATCTCATGGTTGGTGAGTGCTGCTGTGGCAGCAGAAGCCTCTCCTGATCGGGCCTGACTGGGCCGAGCCCGTGGCAGGCACAGTGGGCAGGTACAGTGGGCTGGGATGAGCAGGAGTGGCAGGTAGCAGCTGCAGGTGGCGTTGGACTGGGTTTCAGCCCAATCCCTGCAGGCCACCCAGAGGGACCCCACCTGTGTATGAATTTGTGCACCGGACCTCTAGTAATATTATAAATATCCAAATGGTACTTGGCAGTAAAAAGGTTCCCTACCACCAGGCATTGGGAAATACCTGAGTTTTAACACATTGTAGGTTAATGTATTATGTAAGTTTGGATAGTAAAAAATTTTGTCCATTAATTTAGGGCAATTTTTAAAAAAAATTTTTTTTAAATTTTTTAAATTTAGGGAACCACCAAACAAACAATCAAAGTGTAATATGCTAATGATATGCTAAGGCTGCTCAACCACTCACTATGATGTGTACTGACCACCAAGGGGCAGACAATTGACAGGTCAACCGGTCACTATGACACGGCTCTAAAGCAGCTGTTCTCAACCTGTGGGTCGCAACCCACAGATTGAGAAAATTCTACATATTTAGGTATTTGGTTTCCTGCTTAGATCTTGTAATTAGTAACTGATTTTTTAAAAAAAAACCATAATACTGGAAATAAATTTTCCAGTATTTATTCCGCATGTTTATAGTTCACTACTGGAAAAATTCTTCCCTAACATCTGTTTTGAATTAGTTCCCTTTTTCAGTTATGTTTTTCTGTTTTATCAATTATAGTGATGAAAATAGAAAGTCATATTTTAAAGATTTATGTTATTTAAATTTAATAAAATTGAAATACACTACCTTATTTGTATTTTCTGAAAATGATTGCCTTATTTAAAATTCACATGTTAAATTACTATATTAATAATAGAATAAACTGGATAAAATTTGAAAACACTTTTCAATACTTTTGTAGCACCTAGAGTTGTCAATTGAGTTTTTAGAGTCTTTTTCATTTTTTTAAATTTAATAAATCTTTATTGTTCAATTATTACAATTGTTACTCCTTTCCCTCCCCCATAATTCCTCTCCATCTGGTTCCCACCCAGCCTCTGCCTTTACCTCCCCCGCATTGTCCTCATCCACAGGCGTATGATTTCTGTCCAGTCTCTTCCCACACCCTCCTCACCCCTTTCCTCCTGAGAATTGTCAGTCAACTCCCGTTCTATGCCCCTGAATCTATTATATTCACCAGTTTATTCTGTTCATCAGATTTTTAATTCATTTGATTTTTAGATTCACTTGTTGATATATGTATTTGTTGTTCGTAATTTTTAACTTTACCTTTTTCTTCTTCCTCTTCTTAAAGAGTACCTTTCAGCATTTCATATAATACTAGTTTGTTATTGATGAACTCCTTTAGCTTTTTCTTATCTGTGAAGCTCTTTATCTGCCCTTCAAGTCTGAATGATAGCTTTGCTGGATAGAGTAATCTTGGTTGTAGATTCTTGCTATTCATCATTTTGAATATTTCTTGCCACTCCCATCTGGCCTGCATAGTTTCTGTTGAGAAATCAGCTGACAATTTTGTGGGTGCTCCCTTGTAGATAATTAACTGTTTTTCTCTTGTTCTTTTAATATTCTCTCTTTGTCTTTTTCTCTTGGCACTGTAATTATGATGTGTCTTCATGTGGTCCTTTTTGGATTCCTTTTGTTTGGGGTTCTGTGTGCTTCCTGGACTTGTAAGTCTATTTCTTTCATCTGGTGGGGGAAGTTTTCAGTCATTATTTCTTCAAATAGATTTTCAGTATCTTGCTCTCTCTCTCCTTCTGGCATCCCCATAATTCTGATGTTGCTATGCTTGAAATTGTCCCAGAGGCTCCTTACACTATCTTTACATTTTTGGATTCTTTTTCTTTTTTCTTTTCCAGTTGAGTGTTTTCTGCTTCTTTATATTTCAAATCTTTGACTTGATTCTTGCATTCCTCTAGTCTGCTGTTAGGTCTCTATACAATATATATATATATATTATTTCAGTCAGTGTAGGTTTAATTTCTATTTGGTCCTTTTTCATATCCTTGAGGGTCTTGCTAAATTTATTGACCTTTTCTAGGAAATTCTTGAGAAATCTTGTAACTGTGGTTTTAAACTTTATATTCAGTCATTTGCTTTCCTCCATTTCTTTCGTTTGTGATCTGTTTCTTTGTCTCTGATTTTTGCTGCTTCCCTGAGTTGGTAGAGTAGCTTTGTGTGCTAGGTATTCTATAGGGCCCAGTCCACCTCCCCAGTTACACTTTTGCTGCACCCCTTTGTGAACTGTGTGTGCAGCCTTGTTGTAGTTAAGTCTTGAATATGTTGGTATTACTGGGAGGAATTGACCTCCAGGCCAATTGGCTGTGAGGGTCAGCTGTCTACACAAGGAGAACTTCTGTGCTAGAGACAGCCTTATGAGATAAGACTTGCAAAATTGCAAAAGCCTCTGTGCTTGGCTTAGAAGGGGTGGAGTCTCAGGGCTAATCAGACAGCCTTGGCTTCTGTCAGCCCTGCCCTATGAGGGCTCTGGGTCTCAGTGTCCCTTGGTAATCACTGCAGTCCTCTCTGTGTGCACTTGCACGGGCCTCCAGACCTCTGCCTTTCATGGCTCTCCTGAGTTTCTGTGCACTCCTCCATTTCCCGACAGTCCAAACTCCCCCCATATGAGTCTTGCCTGGAATTGGGGTTCAGTGCAGTCGGAACTGGTGTTCAGTGCAGTTGGGAGTTTCCTTTTTGCTCCCGCTAGAGGAAGCCAGCCAGGCACTCAGACACCCGTCCTCTCCATGTGCGTGTCTCCGTACCTCAGCTTTTTGCAGCTCCTCTGGGTCTCTTTGAATCCCTCTCTTTCCTTCTAGTTGTAGAATTTCCATTTGGCCAGCCTTCCTGTGGTTCTGGATGGTGTCCCATTTTGTCTTTTAGTTGTAGTGTTGATATTGTTGTGTGAGGCAGCAGTTTAGGTGTTCACCTATCTTGGTTTCTCCTAGAGTCTTTTTCATATTTCATATTTTTTTGAGATAAGCTTGTATTTTTCACAAAATAGCTTAAAAATGTCTTTTTTGTTTAAATTATCTTGGCCATATTTATTTTTGGAGGAAGAATTTATTGTGCACTTAAAGCAATTTTTGTTACAGAATAGGTTCTCAATAAACATTTGATGAAAGAATGAAAGCAGTTTTCAAGAAGCTTTTTTCAAAATATCCTATGTTCTTTATCATTTTTTTCTTTTAATTTTTTGTGGTTAATCCTCATCTGAGGATATATATATTTTTCCTATCGACTTTTAGAGAATGGAAGGGAGGGGGAGAGACAGAGAGAGAAACATCAGGTGAGAGAGACACATCAATTAGCTGCCTCCTACACACACCACCACTGGGGCTAGGGATCGAGCCTCTAACCAAGGTATCTACCCTTAACTGGAGTTGAACCCAGGATCCTTCAGTCTGCAGGATGATGCTCCAACTACTGAGAAAACCATCAAGAGTCACTATTTTCTTTATCCTAACTAGCCTCTAGGCCTTACTAACTTTTCTGAGAGAGTTTTACTCTCATTAGGTATAAGAGAGGAGCAGAGAAGGCCTGCTGTACATTTTTGTGCTGCTGTTAACTACACCTCCCTGTCCCATCATTTGCAACTAGTCTTCCAGTTGCCCATGCTGAGGATAGTACCCCTGAGTTACACCACTCTGTGACACCTGTGTTTGCACTAAGAACCAATTCAGGTATCCTAAGAATTGACCCCAGTACCCCAAGAATTAATCTCTGGCTTATCTCTTTATTTTGATGTGCTGCTTTTGCTATGATACTTTCACAAGATTGTGTTCTTCCCTCTCTTTTTTTCACTGTCATATACAACCTGTCATCAGGGAGTTCTTTTCTTCTAGCCTTCAGATTTCCATCTATAACCCTGACTTTGTTTTCCATTTCTAGATGCTACTATTCAAGGCCTCCAGATCTGTCATCCATAGACTAAGGGTCCCAAATGTAGACTATTACCTGGGAGCTTGAATTATATCTTCTAAACATTTAATCTATTAAACATTCTAAGATTTAATTTTTTGCAAAGGTAATGCGTTCATGTGATTCAAGCAACAAAATGTCTAGCAATGAAAAGTTTCCCTTCCACCCCTGTTCCCATCTACCTAATTCCCATCTTTCTAGAGGTTTAACAAAATGCATATTGAAGCCAATAAAAAAAAATTGTTTTCCTTTTCTTTTTCATACAAATGGAAGTTTATATGTATTATTGTGCGTTTTACACTTAACAATAACAGTGGAAAAATATCCAAGATATATTTCACTTTAACAACATAATTGGATCTCTCTCCCACATCATTGTGTGTCTATAGCATCATTTATTTAACCAGCTCCATGTTGATAGACTTTTGGGAAATTTTCAATCTCTTGCTATTACAAGTAATGCTGTAATAAGTACTTTTGTTACATGGATTATTTCACACTTGTGAAATATATTTGTAGGGTAAATTACTAAAAGTAGAGTTGCTGACTAAAGAGTGTAAATCATGGTAGTTTTAGACGTACAACCAAATTACCCTACAGAGAGGTTGTACAGTTTACACCTACCTCCCCCACCAGAAATGTATGAGAATGCCTGATTACCTACATTCTTGCTAGCAAATGTGTTATTGAACTTTTGGATTTTTCCAATCTGATAGGTGAAAATATTATCTTAGCGTAGTTTTCATTTCTGTTTCTCTTATGAATTAGTTTCAATATCTTTTCATATATTTAAGAGCCATTTGTAAGTGTCTCAGTAGTCTTTGTTTTGGGAGGGGTGGGTCATTTCAAAATAATCTCATAACCAGTTGATTATTATGGAGATTGATCTTTTAAAATATGAACTATAACATCACATCCCCTTACCCTGTTATTTATTTTTCTGTCTTTGCTTATGGTGCTTTTGCTCTGTAGATATTTTTCTAAAATGTAATTGAATTTGTAAGTCTTCTCTTTTATGACATCTTGATTTTGTGTCATAGTTAGAAAATCCTTTCCTGCTACAAGGGCTATAAAATAATTTTCTCATATTGTCTTCTACTACTTTGGTGGTTTCTATTTTTATGCTTAAATATTTTTTTAATCCTCACTTGAGGATGTTTCTAGTGCTTTCATTTATTTTTTTTTTAGAGAGAGAGAAACATTGATCAGTTGCCTCTCCCTACATGCCCTGACCAGCAATTGAACCCGCCACCTTTTGATGCACGGGATAATGATCCAAACAACTGAGCCACCTGGCCAAGCCTTTATGCTTAAAGTCTTGATCCATTTTTCTTGGTGTATGGTTGAAATATAGGTCCAACTTATTTTTTTTCCAAATGGCTACTCAGTTGCCCCAACAGCATTAGTGAATAGTCCATCTCTACATTTTTTTTTTTACTTCTTACCAAAAACAGAACTGTTAAATCTATAACCCTCTCCCCCTTACATCCTTTGCTGTGACTGAATATAAATACAGTTCTCTGCTTTCATTTTTTTCTATAGAATGCCTTTTTTAATGGCAAAAATGTCTTTCACTGTGCTACCTTCCTGCTTTCCTCAGCAACATCCTGGCAGACAGTGAATATTTGAATGAATAGAGGTTGCTCAGAAAACTCTCCAGGATTTTTTTATTGACCAAACTGGCTAAAAAGAAGTCCTAACTATAACCAGGTTTCTTAGAAGGCTGTTAAAGTCACAGATGTCTTCTAGCTCTCTCTAGCTATATAAATATTACCTTTTGTAATTTGGATTGGGAACCATAATATGCTAGAAAAGTGGTTTGGATTCCCCATCATGCAGTGGCTACTCCAGAACCTCATTTACTTGAGGAAGTGATTGTGGGTGAATGACTTGGGGAACATGCATCCTTAATTGGACCCCAAGAAGATTAAGTTTTTTCATCTAAGGAATTTAGGGAAAACCCCAACAATGTTCTAAGGGAAAGTGTTCAAGCAGGCAGATGAAAATGAAGTTATTTGATTCCCTTACTAGCACTTTTGAAGCTAATTGGACTAGTTTTACAGCTCCTTGATAAAATACATTCTTCTAATTTGAATCATTGCCTTAAATCAGTGGTCAGCAAACTCAGTAGTCTACTAGCGAAATATCAACAGTACAACGACTGAAATTTCTTTTGAGAGCCAAATTTTTTAAACTTAAACTTCTAACGCCACTTCTTCAAAATAGACTCGCCCAGGCCATGGAATTTTGTGAAGAGCCACACTCAAAGGCCAAAGAGCCACATATGGCTCGCGAGCCGTAGTTTGCCAACCACGGCCCTAAATGACCTTTCTCTGTCAAATTTGTCTAGGTTATCTTGCTGGTTCTTTATTATTAAACTTTTTTTTGGAGATCATATTTCTTATTTCTGCCCTCAGACTCACTCTTGATGATGGTAGTATATTGTTTGTCCAACATCAATTTAACTTAAAGTTATTGTGGCTGAAACCAATTTTGGCCAAATAACAGTTTAGTTGAAAGCAAACTAGATAAATTGGTTAAAACAATGATTTGGTAAAACAAACAAACAAAAAAATTGTCCTAAATTACTAGTTTTTTAGTAGTGATAATTTTAGTATTATAGGATAATTAACACTTTTGATTCATTTCCTAAGGACCTTCTAATTTTTCTCTTACATTTCAAATTAATTTTTAGCTATAACCTGGCAAACAATGTTTGTGATACAAAAAAGTTAAAACAACTTAGCTGCCCAATAATAGGAGACTATTTGAACAAGCTTAATCTTTTTTTTTTCTTTTTTCTCTCATTTCTTTTTGAACAAGCTTGATCTTAACTACAAGGTAATAAGAGGTTAATTGGAACAACTAAAACATTGAGCGATAAGATAAAAACATTTTCCTTTATTTTCTTTTTTTTATTCTCTTCATTAAAAAGGCAATGTATATGCAGTACAGGAAACTCAGAAAAATGTAGATAAGAAATAGAAGGACAAAAGAAAAACAAAGCCATAAATCAACTCACCCAGGAATAACCCCTGTTATCCTTTAGTGTCTTTTCAAATAAATTTTCTACACATAAATTACATACTCTTTGTAATCTGCTATTATGTAAGCATTCTCTAATTATTGATTAGTCATCTTTGTCAGGATGAGGTTTTGGTTCCTTTCTGCCTTTTGTTTTACAAGTGTGGGCCAGTCTACCTTAATTGGAAGTGAGTCGCCATTCTTTTTTCTTCTTTCCCTCAATCCTGTGCCCAGCCCCAAATCTTGCTTCCTTTAAGGGAGACAGTTTGTAAATGAAGCCATTCTGCCAATTCTTTCTGTGGACTTACAAAAGGGACTCAGTTCCAAATGCCTGTGGAATCTCCCATTCTATATAAAATAAATGTTGGAGTTCATGCTTGTTGTGTATTATGTGTATATGTATGTAAATTAGATGGGAAGAGGTAAGTGAGAGGAGGATTAGATTGGATTCCTACTAAAATAAAAATAAGAAAGTCATTATCTTTGTAGGGAAATTATTTAGAGATTTTCTCTAAATCATTGTTAGCAAATGTATGCCATGTGTTGTGTCCAAACCCAAGTCCCTGGTAGATATCACTGTCAGTCACGGCACTGCTTCCCATTGCATCCAAACTCAGCTTTGAGTCTATTGAAATGGTATTCTAGGTCGCTGTATCTATTGAAGTTGCTGTGGGAGACATTCCCTTCCCTCCCTTCTCCCTCCCTCCCCCCTCCCTCCTTCCTCCTTTCCCCCCCTCCCTTCCTCCCCTCCTTCCCTCCCTTCCTTCCTTCTTTCCTTGTTATTGTTAATTCTCACCTGAGGATATTTTTCCATTGATTTTTTTTTTTTTTTTTTTGGATAGAGTGAAAGGGAGAGGGAGAAACAGAGAGAAGCAGCGATGGGAGAGAGACACTTTGATTGGTTGCCTCCTGCCCTCAGGACCAGGGAACCTGCAATCAAGGTATGTGCCCTTGCCTGGAATTGAACCCAGGACCCTTCATTCTGCAGGCCGACAATCTATCCACTGAGCCAAACTGGCTAGGGCTGTTTAATATTCTTGCTCTAAAATGTTGCATTAAAGTATTTTGTAAATAGTGAATTGAACAAGAAAGTTATAACATGTTTTATATTTGATAAATAAGTTTATGATGGTAAATATGGGATGTGAGCAAAGAGTAATTATCTGAATCTCAGAGCACATGCCTAATTGTTAAGATTATGGAAGCAGCGTAATTAAATTATAGGTTTGTTATGGAGTAAAAACAGTGTCACAATAATACTCATCATTATAAATTGTCCCTGATTTGGTCATGGTGATTGACTCTGCAGCATTCATTCCACCCCACATGATTAGTCTAAGCCAGGTTGACAAACCATGGCTCTGGAGCCACATGCGGCTCTTTGGCCCCTTGAGTGTGGCTCTTCCACAAAATACCATGAGTCTATTTTGAAGAAGTGGTGTTAGAAGAAGTTTAAGTTTAAAAAATTTGGCTCTCATAAGAAATTTCAATTGTTGTACTGTTGATACTTGGCTCTGTCGACTAATGAGTTTGCTGACCACTGTTCTAAGCATTCTTGGGCAATTCCATTTCCTTTGACAATGAAAAGTTAAGAATGAATGGCCTGCAACCTATTCTGCCCAGTGAGATGTGAAGGGAAGTCTAGAAGAGAGTGCTTCTGGGAAAGGGTTTCTTGTCCCTAAAAAGAGATAAAAAAGGAGATGGTGCCTCTTGTCACGATGATGTCCTGTCTGAAAATAATGGCCAGAGGTGCCCAAGCCATTTTAGGAGAAACTAGTTTTGGATGAATCTGATGTAGATGACAGAACACAGAAGAAACCTGAGCCCTTGATGACCTTACTGAACTGCTGATTGTATTGTACTTGGTCTCCCTTACCTTCCGAACTTCCAGTTCTGTGAGATAATTCACTTCCTTGTTGTGTAAGCCACTGTGATCTGGGATTTTGTCACATGCAGTTCAAAGCATTCTGGGTTATATACTTACTTTGTCCCAAGCAAATTCACGTCAGGTGGATTTTATTTTATTTTATTCTGATAACATTGGACATTCTTCCCTCTCCTGTCTTCTAGCTACAGAATCTGACCAGCTAATCTCAGTCTTCTCTCAGGGGCTCTATCTTAGACCAGGGTTTTTCAAGAAAGCAGCAAGGAACCAATCAGTTCCCATCTTTTCTGAAGTCTTTTGGGTTGTTCAGATATCTGGTGGTGTCACTGTTCCTGTTTGTTCCTTCATTTCCTGAATCTGATTCCTTGCTTTGATCTCAGTCCCTGTTCTTGCATATTTTACATCTTATATCTGGCCTCAAGATTGTCCAATAGATTTGTTTTCCTCTCTTCTCCCCTCTGCTTCTCTTTCTCCAGATCTCTCTGATCCATTCCTTCCCATTTTGTAACTACCTTGTGGTCAGTTTGGCTGTTCTAAGCAGATGTATATAACATTTGCCAGAAAAAATAATGACTTAAGTTAAATAGGTAATCGTAAGATATTTGGTTTAGACGGGTACTTTGTCCATTTTCTCATCTAGTGCCTTTTATTCCTGGCACAGAATAAGTAGCACCAGAAATGATCTAGGGGATAGGACACTTGAGTCACTTAAAGACATTAATTTCTTTGAAATTTGTTATTAATTCTTATCTAATTTTTCAATAATATTATGATTTAAATATAATAAGGTAAAAAAAAAACACACAACAAACTTAATCTTTGTTCAATTTTCTGATTATTTTCCAGTGAACTATTGTCAAAGTCTCTATGATCAGCTCTACGTAACTTGTTAGTCTATGTGGAAAAGGCAATGAAGTAAGATATGGGACATAACAGTAATTAGGGATTGAAGATGATATTTTTGTGGCAGCTTACAGCCTGAAATGAAAAGAAAGGGCCACATTATATGAAGGGGAAGTAAAGGTCAGGATGTAGATCTTGAGGCTTATTTCTAGTTCAACTAGAAATTCTGGTAAGCCAATTAAGGGGAAAGGGAAACCGATAGAAGAAATACCCCCTCTAGTGGCGAGGGGCCAGATTCTACACTTGATTGTGAAGATGGGTGACCGGGGAGTGGATGGCTTTTTAAGAATCCTGATAATCTAGAATTAGAATAATTAGGGAAGATCTCTAGCTCCAGATTTCCTTTAAATCAGGAGCATTAGCATAATTAACAGAATATGTAGTATATTCTCACATGTAATCTATTGTCTGGAAAATGTAGAGGACATGGTTGTTGGAAGAGGTTCATAGTTTACTTTTAGACCATTTAGAAATCATCAAAATTAGGAGACTGTTGTTGCTAAACTTCTTATTGTTTCTCAGGTGATACAATAGGTAGGGGGATAAACCAATTTGTAGGGGGATAAAGCCTATATTTTAAGTAATGGACAATGCCATGAAGTAGTATTTGTCTGTGGTTATTTAAAATAATGGTTGAGGATTTCCTATGTATGATTTTTGATTTGAAATTTTTAGTGGTGATCCTGAGAACCAAATGTTTAATTTGCATCTTAGAAGTGATTTAATTGCTACTTGTGGAAAGTAATGAAGCTGAGACTATTACAATAAAATTATCCACGATTCAGTGGTATTTTTGAAGGACATCTGATCTTAAGGATATATAGTGTTGATGCTAATAATTGCATGTGATTACATCACAAATCTCAATGTTTATTGAAGTTTTTACTGTTTTAATTCCTGTTTGGGAAGAATTCTTTTAAATTTACTTCAAGTATTCTGAAGAAGCAACATTTTAGAGAATAAAATATTTATGATACTCTGTGACAGATCTAAGGAAGATTTGAATGCTGCTCAACTCTACTCCAGGAAAGAATGATTAAAGCACAAGAAAATAAATTCTGGTACAAGACTGCATTATCAAAGTGCCATTTCTTTATTTTTAATGTCAAATTTCCTTTCTCCAAAGGGAAGAAATTTGAAGCTTCCAGTAGAACCAGTCTTTCGGTAATATGGAATATGTTTGATGATTTTTCTTGTGAAATGAAAATAGAAAATTTCTTTAGAAAATACAAACTTGTATGTGGGTAAAGTGAGATTAGAGTTATGAAATTAACTTTTATGCATAACTTGTAGAACTGATCTCTTTAGTTATGGTTATACTTTATAAATATACTTGATTTCAGGACAGAAGAACTAAGTCTGGCAATGGAGCAGGATCTACCTATTGGGGAAAACCAGAAATGAGAAGGAGAGGTTATTAATGGTATTTCTAGATGAGAAAAATTCAGTATGAAATAATTAAGATCAGCCAGCGAAGGAATTATGATTATGGTAAGTGAATTTACAGACATTGTTTAAGGCAAGTCAGAACTGACTTGTTAATATATATGGGGGCAATAAATCAATTGGATGGCTTCTTTACTAAATTAGTGTGACATTACTAGAAGATATCTGGGGGAAATGAAATAGATGATAAGTTAGTGGTAATTAGACCTTAATTAAATCCCAGTACTAAAGAGGCACTAGAGTGATAGCTTAATTCTATAAATAAAATTTGATACTAAGAATTGATACAAAATTGGTATTGCTAAAATTAGGCAAGTATTGATTTGTGTAAAGGGTTGCAACAATGGGCTTGAATAAAGGGACCAGTCTTCAAAACTCATTTGAATTGCATATAAAGTATAAGGATATTAATATCTATGTATATAGGATTTTACAGTATTTGGAGTATTTTCACATACATGATCTCTTTTGATTCTTATCAGAACTCTGGGGGATAGTGGCACAGATTTGATTATCTGAGCTTTACAAATAGAGCCAGTGGAGTCTCATAGAAGCTAATAGACTTTCTTAAGAGCAGTAGGGACTAAATAACAGAATGGGATTTGAACTCATTCATTGCTACCCTGCCTGCATATGAACTATGTGAGAAATACACTTTAGGTAAATGACATTAAGTTAATATTCATAATGCACATGGCTAATGAACCTGGAGAACATCTTACAGAGTTCTCCCATTAGGAGTTGGCCTGCTAGTTTTAACACCTGACATACTGTGTCAGGTCTTGTTGCTCTATTCCTCTTCTTCATACTCCCTAGATTTTTCCAACTTTAGGCCCCAAGTGGGAGTCTTATATTGGAGGATGTTGTGCAAACCACATGCGTAAAGAAAATAATTTACATTTTTTCCTTTCTTAGCTTCTGGAACATCAGTGATTCCATCCTCCCACTTCTATTGGGCAGAAATTGAGGTATTCTCCTTATGCTCCTTCATCTTCTCCAAAACCCACCACACACACACACACACACACACACACACACACACACACGATCACACTTTGCCTTGACTGTCATAGGGATCCAGAATAACTACTTTATTTTTTTTCTGATTCAAGAGCCCAAGAGCACACAAAGTCTTTGTAATAAAGAAGCCCACCAGCAGCTCATGTTTTCTTACCTATTCCTACTCTTCCCACTCATAACTGTCTTTTAGCTTTCTTTTCTGTTTCTTTACCTACCATTTTATCCCTGTCACAATGTCTAGTATATAGTAGTAGGCATTCAATAAATAGTTCTTGAAAGACTAAAAGGCAAGATACATTGTATATTCAATACCTTAATGATACTCAATTATAGAAAAATTGAATGAGATCCAGGGCCAAATTATTGCCTTGCCTTAGTTTTTTTTTAAAAAGAGCAGATTGTTCTTAGCAGGTGCACCCCACTTTCACCTCCACTGCCAAGTTAGAGCTCACACAGCTCCCAGACTTATTTGATTACCCAGAGTATAGTTCTGGTAGTAAGGGAACTGAATGGATACCTCAGCAAACGTAGGAGGGGATCTCCAGGCTGGAGACAGGTCTAGCTCATGGTATCTCCAAGTTCCTTTGCAGTTGCATGACTTTATAATGGAAAAGCTTTCACAGATTGAAGTCCATAAAGGAAATTAATAAATCATAGGAGACATATTACTTACTGTTAGAAAGTGGTGGGAGAAAATAATCTGTGGAAAGTAGAAGATATCCAGAAAATCCAAGTTCATTGTCTCAACTCACTTTCTAGGTTTAAACACTCCTTGCTGTTCACTGGCTTCTCCAAACTTCAGTGTTGAGGGGGTTGGGGATAGGCAGCAATCATAATTCTGTTAGTTTCCAGTTTTTAAGCCCTTGCTTATATCATCAATTATATTTAAAATTGTAATAATTGTCTCTTATGATTATGTTGATACCTCAGTCCCCCATACACATTTTCTCCCACTAAGTCTATTAACACTTTAGAATTTTTAATTCAAATTGTCTATTTATTGATCACTGTGTTAAAACCTGCAAAATTTAGATATCTAGCCCATGATCCAGAATAAATAACCTTCATCATTATGGCATCTATAAGAACTCAAACTTATATAGACAGTAATGCTTAGATTCCCTGTCCCCCGTCACTGGTTATCCTAGGAAAACCTTTAGAAATGTGAAAAAGAGGCTTAAACTTTAGGACCTTATCTTTGCCGGACAGTGCAGACTCATGTTTAGTTTGGGCCATGATGACGTACCAGCAAACTGTCCAGACGTGTTCAAAGCAGGGAACCTGACCCTTCAGGATTTTGACCCTAGATCCCATACAGTGTACTGTAATATGCAGAAACACTGTGTGTCCCAGGATGAAGAACATCTCTTAAAGCCCCTGCATCGTGTGCGTGTGTGTGTGT
This sequence comes from Lasiurus cinereus, assembly GCA_011751065.1. NCBI lineage: Eukaryota > Metazoa > Chordata > Mammalia > Chiroptera > Vespertilionidae > Lasiurus > Lasiurus cinereus. The sequence continues at coordinate 8,982,788 of JAAGEH010000226.1, forward strand.
GTGTGACAACCTGCAGGTAGTTTCCAGGACTTCATGTGAAAGTGATAACCCAGGCCTGAATTTGCCGTGCCTCACACTTGAATCTTGTTCACTGCCTACTCGTATCCAAACCTCATGAAGAAATTAGAAAAAGATAGACAACACCAACTGTTGTTGAGGATGTGGGGAAACTTCTGGTAGGAGTATAAAATTATGTAATCATTTGGAAATTTTTTTAGCAGTTTCTTATAAAATTAATCATATAACCTGTGCTGTGGCCTAGAAATTCTACTAGGTATTTATTCAAATGAAATGAAAATATGCCACAAAAGGTTGGCACTTGCCAAAACCAGTTTGGGTCAGTGGATAGAGCGTGGGCCTGCGGACTGAAAGGTCCCAGGTTCGATTCCGGTCAAGGGCATGTACCTTGGTTGTGGGCACATCCCCAGTGGAGGGGCATGCAGGAGGCAGCTGATGAATGTTTCTCTCTCATCGATGTTTCTAACTCTCTGTGAAAAATCAATAATAATAATAATAAAAAAAAGGTTGGCACTTTATTCATACTCTTCACAAACATGAACAAAAGTATCCATCAAAAGAAGCATAAATTATGGTATAATGCATGTAAAAAAAAGAATATTGTTCTGTAAAAAAAAACTTAACTGATACATGTAGGGACAAGAGCAAATGTGTTTTTTTTTTTAAACATCTCACTTTTTTTTCAATATATTTTTTATTGATTTTTTTTACAGAGAGGAAGGAAGAGGGATAGAGAGAAATATTGATCAGCTGCCTCTTGCACACCCGTCAATGGGAATGTGCCTGCAACCAAAATACGTGCCCTTGACCGGAATCGAACCTTGGACCCTTCAGTTCGCAGGCTGACACTCTATCCACTGAGCCAAACCAGTTTCGGCATGGGACAAGAGCAAATTTAAAAGCAAATTAAAAAACATTTAATTGAGTGAAAGAAGTCAGACACAATATTGAAGGACTTTACTTACATAAAATTTTAGAAGGGTCGACATTTATGTTGATAGAAATAAGAGCAGTGGTTACCTAAAAGGTTATATGGTAATTTTCTGGATGATGGAAATGTTTGATATCTTGATTGAAGTGTTGATTACATGGGTGTAAATGTTTATCAAAACTTGTTGAATTGTATACTTAAGATTAGGCATTTCATTGTATTTATATTTATCGCTACAAAAACCAAACCAAAAGTTAACCATGTGCCATTATAACAATGATCTGTTGGGAAAAAATTATAATAAAGAGCAAATAAACTAATGGGTGATAATATTATCAAATGTAGATTTTAAGGCAAAAGCATTGCAAGAAACATTAAATAAACTAATGCATTTTATATTGGTAAAAGGTAGAATTCATAAGAAATATTAATAATATTTGGAGGATACAGCACTAAAATATATCAACCAAAATATAAGGGGGGTTTGAGATGAACACAATAATTGCAATTCAGTAATTGACAGAATAAGTGGATACAAAAATGATATATAAGATTTGGATGAGAAAAACCAAGGATGTATATTAAACTCTATGCCCTGTAAAGCAGTATTTAGCTTGGCTGGTGTGGTTTAGCAGTTGAGCATCAACTCAGGAACCAAGAGGTCGCTGGTTTGATTCCTGTTCAGGGAACATGTTCAGGGTTGCAGGCTTGATCCCCAGGGGAGGCTGTGTGGAAAGCAGCCAATCAATAATGTCCTCTTTCATCGATATTTCTATCTCTCTATCCCTCTCCTTTCCTTTCTCTCTAAAAGTCAATAAAAATATATTTAAAAACTAAAAAAAAAAATAATAAAGACAGTATTCATTGTTTCCTGATACCCATATTAAACATTTATAAATTGTGATTATATTGTGGACAAGATAGACAAATTTAATTTCTAAAAGCAGAAAACCAATAAACCATGGTCCCTAATTATCCTGTATAATAAAAGCCTCATATGTCCAACCATTCGACTGTTCCACCAATTGCTATGATGCACACTGCTGACCTGCAGGCAGATGCCCCAACTGGTAGGTTAACTTGGTGCTGGGGTCTGGCCTATCAGGACTGGGCCAGACATACCCTGGAGCCCTCCCGTGGTCCCTCTCTGGCCTCAGTCATGCATCGGTGAGGTTCCTCGGTCTGGCCTGTACCCTCACAATCTGGGACCCCTTGGGGGATGTCGGAGATCTGGTTTTGGCCCAATTCCTGCAGGCCAGGCCAAGGGACCCCACCAGTGCAAGAACCGGACCTCTAGTAACACCATAAAAATTTGAAATTGATTAAAGCAAAAAAAAATCTAAACTAATAATTTAAAAGACACTTTCCAAAATCACTGTTGGGGCAAAGAAAAATTTTTGCATTATTAATAATAAAAACTCCTAAAAACTTAAAAGTATGACTAAAGCAGTACTTAGAGCAGATTTATTACCTCAAACATATATTTAATACTAAATGTGAAATGGGAAGAATAAATGATTGAGAAATTAAAAATAAAGCAACAAATATAACTGAAGATATAGAACACCAAAGTTGAATCCAAAAAATTAAAGAATTGGTAGACAAAGAATGTTAAATAATAAGTTCAGTTAGTATGCTGAAAAATAATAAAGCCTAATTAAGGCCAGTCAAGGAAGAAGAAAGTAAGATTTCTTCTTTCTCACAATAGTAAGATTGGAAATGGGTATCAAGCCACAGATATGAGGGACATAAGAAATCACAAGTGGATATGAAAATGCTCATCTTCCAACTAATGGATCTGAAAGTCATGATAAAATAGATAATTTCCAAAGAAAAGGATATTGTTTTCAAAATCAGAATATCTGCATACACTAGGACCCATACAAGGAATTGTAAAGATAATCAAAGACATATTCTACCTGGAAAACAATGCACTTTGATGATTTTATGGGTAATTCCTGAAAATGTTCAGTACTTGTTAAATATGCTAGCTAATAAAAGAGTAATATTCAAATTGACCATCACTCCAACACACAAGATGGTCACCCCCATGTGGTCAAAGATGGCTGCGCCCATGTGGATACAAAATGGTTGCCACAAGATGGCCAGCAAGGGAGGGCAGAAGGGAGGGACCAGGCCTGCAAGGGAGGACAGTTGTGGCTGATCAGGCTGACAGAGGAGGGCAGTTGCGGGGGGAGGGACTAGGCCTGCAGGGGAGGGTAGTTGAAGGGTACCAGGCCTGCAGGGGAGGGCATTTAAGGGTGACTGGGCCTGCAGAGAAGGGCAGTTGGGGGTGATCAGGCTTGCAGGGGAGGACAGTTAGGGGGAATCGGTCTGGTAGAGGAGCACCTAGGTGTTGATCAGGCTGGCAGGGGAATGGTTAGGGGGTGATCAGGCTGGCAGGCAGAAGTGATTAAGGCAATCAGGCAGGCAGGCGAGCGGTTGGGAGCCAGCAGTCTCCGATTGTGGGAGGGATGTCTGACTGCCCAAACAGGCAGTTGGATATCTTTCGAGGGGTCCCAGATTGGAGAAGGTACAGGTTGGGCTGAGGGACACTCCTCTCTCTCCATCCCTCCCCCCCTGCACGAGTTTCATGCCTCGGGCCTCTAGTCCTATTTAATAAAAGTAATATGCAAATTGACCATACCTTCACTACACCCACCAGCCACGCTCACTAGCCAATCAGAGCAAGTATGCAAATTAATCCAACCAAGATGGCTACGGCCACAGAGAGAGCAGGAGAGAGGCTTGGGTTGTCCCTGGTGATGGAGGAAGCCAAGCTTTCCGCAAAGCCTAGACGGCTGAGGCCTCCGCTTAAGGCAACGAAGTTTCAATGGCTGTGCGAGCAGAAGGCTTGCCTCCACTCTAGACTATAATGTTTCAATTGTAGAAGATAAATAAATCCCAGATACCAGGGCCTCTGCTTGGGTCACTGGGATGTGTGGCTGGCCTGCAAACCACCACAGGCTTCTCACCCAGGCCACCCCATCCCCCAAGGGAACAGCCATCCTGATCCTGGACACCCTTAGGGCAAACCAGCTGGCCCCCACCTGTGCACCAGGCCTCTATCCTATCATAAAAGAGCAATATGCAGATTGACCGTCACTCCAACACATAAGATGACTGCCCCCATGTGGTCAAAAGATCCTGTCCCCATGTGAACACAAGATGGCCACCATAAGATGGCCTGCAAGGGAGGGCAGTTGTGGGTGATCAGGCAAGCAGGGGAGGGCAGTTGGGAGGGACCAGGCCTGCAGGGGAGGGCAGTTAGAGGCGACCAGGTCCACAGGGTAGAGCAGTTAGGGGCAAACAGGCTGTCAGGGGAGCAGTTAGGCATCAATCAGGCTGGCAGGGGAGTGGTTAGGGGATGATCAGGCTGGCAGGCAGAAGCAGTTAGGGGCAATCAGGAAGGCAGGCAGGTGAGCAGTTGGGAGCCAGCAGTCCTGGTTTGTGAGAGGGACATCCTTCAAGGGTCCCCAGACTGGAGAGGGAGCAGGCTGGGCTGAAGGACACCTTCCCCCACTTCCAACCCCCCCTCTCCCACCTCCATGTATGAATTTTGTGCACCGGGCCTCTAGTCTATATTAATAAAAGGGTAATATACTAGTTAGACCAGATCAACTGGCCATCTTCTGGACGTCCAACTTCCTTATAGACAAAGCCATGGTGGTGGGGGCCAAGGCAGAGGCAGTTAGGGATGAGATCAGGCCTGCAGGGGAGGGCCATTGGGGTGACCAGGCCAGCAGGGGAGGGTCATTGGGGTTGACCGGGCTGGCAGGGGAGGGCCATTGGGGGCATTAGGGATAAGTGGAGAGGCAGGTGAGTGGTTAGTAGCCAGTGGTCCTGGATTGCGAGAGGGATGTCTGACTGCCTAAACTGGCAGCTGGACATCCCCTGAGGGGTCCCAGATTGGAGAGGGTACAGGCTGGGCTGAGGGATACTCTCCTCCTCCCTCCCCATGTACACAAATTTTGTGCACCAGGCCTCTGGTTTTGGATAAAAGAAATATTCAGAAATTTTCTCAAATTCATATTTATTTGAATCAGACATGATACCTAACCCTGACAAAATTTTTGTATACACACAATTGTATCAATCTAACCTATGAAAATTGATATCAATATTCTATAAGAATATGGTATAATGTTTAACATATTATACTATGCTAAACATATTGTACTATATCCTTCTAATACAGGGCTTATTTTAGGAATTTATGGATAGTTCCACATGAAATTTATTAATGTGATTTACAATAAACAGACTAAAAGAGGAACAAACATGATACCATAAAGTTAGTATAATTTATTACCTATTACTGATTTAAAACTCTTAATAAGGTGAGACCAGAAGGAGATTTTCTTAAGCCTGTTAATGAGAAACTAAGATTTTCTTGAGCCTGTTAATGAGAAACTAAGAACAAACTTGTTTAATGATGAACCTTAGAAACATTTCATTAAAAGTGCCAAATATTACTGAAGATACTTAACATCATGAGGGTTTCTAGCCATTGTTTTAAACCGAGGAAAAGTAAGTATAAATATGGGAAAGGAAGAGACACTTTTAAAGCCAATTTGAATTTTGGTAGGCTCTTTGGTTACTGTGTGTGCACCAGTACACATACATACATATCGTATCACATGATGTTATATTTCATATCATATGCTATTCCCACATATCATATACTGTATATACACATTATATATGTATGTATACACAGATACACATCTGCATGTTAGTTTCACATACATATATGAACCAAAACTAACCAGTTAGAAAATATAAATAGAAAACAAATTCCTTTCACAATTGCAACAAAAAAATAGAGACCTTGGAATTAACTTAGCAAGAAATATACATGACTATATGAAGAAAGCTACAAAATTCCCTGAGGAGAAGAGAAGAATAAGTAGAGAGACAAACCATATTTCTGGATGAAATAACTCAAAATTACAAAAATGTGAATTTCTTCCAAATTACTCCCTAAATTCTAACCAAATCCAATGACAGATTTGGGGAATTTGACCACATGACTCCAAAGTTTAGGTGGCATTACAAACATTCCAAGATATCTAATAAAAATACTTTTAATAGCAATGGAGGGTGATTTGCCCTATAAATTAATTATCATTACCAAGTAATGATTATTTGTTCTGCATAGAACTGGTTCAGAAATAGGCAGGTCACAGGAACAGAATCAGAAGAACAGAGCAGCCTGGCCTGTGTAGCTCAGTCCATGGGAACCAGGAGGTCATTGTTGATTCTTTGTCAAGGCACATGCCCAGGTTTCGGGCTCAATCCCCAGTGTGGGGCGTGAAGGAGGCAGACAATCAGTGATTCTCTTTCATCACTGATGTTTCTATCTCTCTCCCTTCTTCTCTGAAATCAATAAAAATAAAAAAAAAATTAAAAAGTACAGAGCAAAAAAAAAAAAGATACAGAGGAGTCACAAGTGTGTATAGCATTACATAAAATTAATTATAGATCCATTTTAAATCAGCAGAAAAATGTATTATTAAAATAATAGCATTAGACGGGGCACTAGTTCAGTCATCTTAGAAAAATCCTTTGGAACTTTCCTGCTCCAGTTGCTCCTTACAATGTCAAATTCTTCTAATTTCCAGTATTTTCCCCATCCTCTTCACTATCTCCTTGTCCAAAATTTCTTTCATATTCACTTTTTAAAATAAATCTTTATTATTCAGTTTATTACAGATGTTCCTCTTTTCCCCCCCACCCCCCCATAGCTCCCCTCTACCTGGTTCCCCACCCCCCACCCCATGCCCTTACCCCCACACTGTCCTCATCCATAGGTGTAAGATTTTTGTCCAATCTCTTCCTGCACCCCTCACACCCCCTTTCCCCGAGAATTGTCAGTCCATTCCCTTTCTATGCCCTGATTCTATTATATTCACTAGTTTATTCTGTTCATCGGATTTTTTATTCACTTGATTTTTGGATTCACTTGTTGATAGGTATGTATTTGTTACCACTTTGTTGTTCATAATTTTTATCTTTACCACCTTCTTCTTCTTCTTCTTCTCCTTCTTCTTCTTCTTCTTCTTCTTCTTCTTCTTCTTCTTCTTCTTCTTCTTCTTCTTCTTCTTCTTCTTCTTCT
>JAAGEH010000226.1:8989864-9058628 GCA_011751065.1 Lasiurus cinereus
CTTCTTCTTCTTCTTCTTCTTCTTCTTCTTCTTCTTCTTCTTCTTCTAGAATACTCTTCAGCATTTCATATAATACTGGTTTGGTGGTGATGAACTGTGGGATCCACTTTTGCGTCTTGCCTGGTTCAGGGTTCTAGTTCAGGGTATGGGTTCTGGAGAAGGCCACACACAAATGAAAAGAGACTAGAAAATTATTAATTTGGGAATATTGGGGGCCAGGTAGGAGCCCACCTCTAGTGGGAGGACTACACCTGGCTCTGGCCTTGCTATACACCCATAGCCTTTAGACAAGAAATTACAATAGTAGCCAATCAACAGAAATTTACATAAGACAAACAGGTGGAGGCTGCTTCAGCTACCAATGTCTCAACTAAACAATGAGTGATTACCTCTGACCTTTCAGAGCAATTAAGGTTGACTAGCCTTCTGGTTTCCTGTCCACATCTTTCTATTAGTGAGACAATCAATGATTGCTTTCTGGCAATGAACTTTAGCTTTTTCTTGTCTGTGAAGCTCTTTATCTAACCTTCAATTCTGAATGATAGCTTTGCTGGGTAGAGTAATCTTGGTTGTTGGTTCTTGCTATTCATCACTTTGAATATTTCCTGCCACTCCCTTCTGGCCTGCATAGTTTCTGTTGAGAAATCAGCTGACAGTCATATGGGTACCCTTTTGTAGGTAACTAACTGTTTTTCTCTTGCTGCTTTCAAGATTCTCTTTGTTGTTTTCTCTTGACATTTTAATTATGATGGGTCTTGGTGTGGTTCTCTTTGGATTCCTTTTGTTTGGGGTTCTCTGCACTTCCTGGACTTATAAGTCCATTTCTTTCACCAGGTCGGGAAAATTTTCAGTCATTATTTCTTCAAAAAGGTTTTCAGTATCTTGCTCTCTCTCTTCTTCTGGCACCCCCATAGTTCTGATGTTGGTACGCTTGAAGTTGTCCAAGATCCTCCTTACACTGTTTTCACATTTTTGGACTCTTTTTTCTTTTTGTTTTTCTGATTAGGTGATTTTTGCTTCCTCATAATTCAGATCTTTGGTTTGATTTTTGAGGTCCTCTAGTCTGCTGTTGGATTTCTGTATATTATTCTTTATTTCAGATAGTGTATGTTTAATTTTTTTTTTTGGCATTCTCATTAAGATCCTTGAAGGTCTCACTAAGTTTATCAGAGGTCTCACTAAGTTTCTTGGTGGTTTGTAGAAGATTCTTGAGTAACCTTATAAATGTGGTTTTGAATTCTATGTCCAGTAGTTTGCTTTCCTCCATTTCTTTCATTTGTGACATGTTTCTTTGTCTCCGCATTTTGGCTGCTTCCCTGTGTTGATGGAGTGGCTAGTTGTCCTTTATGGTCCCGTTGTTCTGCCTCCCCAATCACCTGAGGTGGACACTCTTGGTGCACCCCTTTGTGGGCTGGGTACACAGTCTTGTTGTAGTTAAGCCTGATTGCTAATGGTACACTGGGAGGAATTGATCTCCAGGCCAATTGACTGTGAGGATTAGCTATGTCAATTAATGGAAGAACTGCTGTGCTGGAGACACTCCTATGGGGCCAGACTTGCTTCAGTGGGGCTTTGGTGCTCACGGAGTCTGCCTCTTGAGTGTGTCACTTACATATGTGAGGAGTTGAAATCTGGTGTCATCTCACACTGACCTCTAGGTACACTGGTTCCTGGATCTCCAAGGAGGTGCAAGTCAGCTAGTGTCTGAGGCCACCCAGCAGGAGCTACAGGGAGATCTGCAGATTTTTCCTCTTTGCTTGGAGTTTGGAAGTTTTGGAGTTGTCTGACCCAGTTGCATTTTGTTAGGTTAAGCTGCTAGGGGGCAGGCCATTCATATGCAAAAGCCACTGCTCAGAGCTTGATGGGTTTGTAAATTGGACTGGGTGGGGTCTCAGGGGATTGCTAGGCATGACAAACAGCGCTGGCTGCCAGTCAGTCCTCTCTACATCTCCATGTTTCCGCATCCCCGTGTCCCCCGTCCTGCGCCCCAGCACAGTAAACAATGATTCCTGTGTGCACCTCTGCGAGAGAGCCACCCTCCCTTTCCAACTCAATGGCAGACAGTCCAGTTTTTCCATGTATGAGTCTGGGTCCCCAGAATCTCGCAGGAAACTGGAATTCAGAGCAGTCCGGAACTTGCAATTCCCTCCCAATTGAAAAAACAAAACAAAAACAGTGCACGCCAGCTCAATTCACGCACGTCTCCATATCTCTGCCTTTCTAAGCCTCTGCATGTCTTACCAGGTCTCAATGCACTTTTTTCATTCCTTCTAGTTGTAGAACTTCCACTCTACCAGCTTTCCTGTGGTTCTGGGGATAGTCGTTTTGTCTTTTAGTTGTAGTTTTGGTGTGGTTGTGAGAGGCAGCATGTATAGGTGTATACTTTATGCTGCCATCTTGGTTTTCTTTCATATTCTCTTTTGGACGCAGCTTTATTTTCTTCCTTCCTGGCCTTATCTTTCCAATATCTGTGTTCCAGCTGATAATTCTCTGCTTTTGTGGTTTTAAAAGAGAAGAGTGCTATCAAAAGTTTGAAAGGGATTAGAGAGTAAACAAAGAATTAATATGTATGCATATTAGCATAACCAATGGACACTGACACTAGGGCAGTAGGGACTTGCCTTGGGTGGGAATGGCTGAGTGAGGGGTGTCAATTGGGGAAAAGAGAGACATGTAAAACAATAGACATGTAAAACATATTTAGACAATAAATAAATTTTACAGAGTTTGAAGATCACTTATTATAAAAACAACCCAATATAATAAAACCCAAATATGCAAATCAACTGAATGGTGAAACAACCGGTTGCTATGATGTGCACTGACCACCTGGGGGCAGACGTTCAATGCAGGACCTGCCTCTGATGGTCAGTGCACTCGTACAGGGGGAGTGCCACTCAGCCAGAAGCCATGCTCACTGCTGTTGAGCGCAGCGATGGTGGTGGGACCCTCTCTCGCCTCTCCTGCAAGCAGGACAGTAAGAAGCGAGGGGTCCCTGACTGTGAGAGCCCTCGACTGCTAGAGGGATGTCTGACTACTGGCATAGGCCCAATCCCTGGGAGACATTCCCTGAGGGGTCCTGGACTGTGAGAGGGCACAGGCTGAGCCAAGGGGGAACCCCCCCATCTGGGGCATGAATTGTGCACCAAACCTTTAGTTATATGATAACTATGTCCAGTAGGATAAAATAGATTTAAAAAGTAAGCATGATTTATAAATTTAAAAATATATGGCTACTACACCAATTAACCAATATTTATATCTGAGTAGTAGAAAGTGAACAATTTTATTTACTCCTTTTGCTTTATCTTTAAAATACTTTAGAGTGCTAATATAGTTATTTTATTTTATACCTTTTGAGGTATGTTTTAGATCAGTAAAATACACATATTTCTGTTTTTAAAAATACATTCTTATTGATTTCAGAGAAGAAGGAAGAGGGAGAGAGAGAGAGAAACATCAATGATGAGAGAAACATTGCTCGGCTGCCTCCTGCATTCCACCTATGGGGGATTGAACCTGCAACTCAGGCATTTGCCCTTAACTGGAATTGAACCCAGGACCCTTCAGTCTGCAGGCTGATGCTCTACCCACTGAGCCAAACCAGCTAGGGCTAAAATGCACACACTTCAAGTGTACAATTTCATTACTTTTCATATATGTGTGCACCTATATGACCAGCACCCAGATAAAAATATAGAATATTTCTATTGCTCCAGAAAGTTCTCTAAAGTCCTCTTTCAATTCAGTAGCTCTGCTTCCTGTGTCCCACCAGAGATAACATTATTTTGACCTAGTTTAGATTTGTTTTTGCCATTCTTACTGTTTTCTTTAAAAAATACATTTTTATTGATTTTTCACAGAGAGAAAGGGAAAGGAATAGAGAGTTAGAAATATTGATGAGAGAGAAACATTGATCAGCTGCCTCCTACACACCCTCTACTGGGGATGTGCCCGCAACCAAGGTACATGCCCCTGACCAGAATTGAACCTGGGACCCTTCAGTCTGCAGGCTGATGCTCTATCCACTGAGCCAAACGAGTTTTGGTTGTTTTTGCTGTTCTTAAACTTCTTGTAAATGAAATCATACAGCATGTAACTTTTGGGCATGGATTATTTTGTCCAACACAGTATTACTGAGATTCATTCATCTGATGTGTATATTAGTTAGTTTTCTTTAAGTTGCTAGGTAATATTTCATTTTATGATAATATTACAATTTGTTTATCCTTTTGTTAGACATTTGGCTTATTTAAAGTTTTTATTATTAGGAATAAGGAGGCTCTGGACATTCTTATATGACTGTTTTGATGGACATATCCATTTCTCTTGGACATATACTTAGGAGTAAGATTACAGCACTCATGCATCTCTTCACAATTTTGCCAAATTTCTCTTCATTGTGCATTTACATTTTAGTTAACGCTGCTTGAGAGTTGCCCATTCTCTTTTTTTCTCTATCTCTATGAAGTAAACAAGGCTGGCTTCTCCCTTTGGGAAGACAAAACTAAGCCTGGGGCATTTGGGCAAAACCAACTCTTGTCTGGGCTAGCGTCCACTCCAAGAAAAACATGCAGAGAGCAGCAGCCGGGCTCTGGGTCAGCAGTTGTTTCTCGTGTTCATGAGTTTCTGTGTTGCAAGCCCAGTCTGTGGCAGAGAACGATGCACACATGTTATGCAAATGTCAATTCCTTGGTCTTGATACTGTCTTATAGTTATGTAAGGTACAACCGTTGGGACAAAGTGGGTAAAGGGCACACAGGAACTCTCTGTTACATCTTTATAACTTACTGTGAATCTTTAGTCATTTCAAAAATTTTAATTTTTAAGTTCTTATAAGGTGGTTAATAAGACTGATAGTTCTTATAAGGTGGTTAATAAGACCTTCCCCAATTGTCTGAGTTGGCCCCCCCCTTTTTCTTTGATAAAACAAAATGTAGATAACCTGGCAATGCAGTGGCTTCTCATAATTCAACTATGAAGTCTATTTCCAGGGAATTTTCTATTGAAGGCTCAACCCACTCATTGAGTGTGTTTGTATTGTGTTTGAGCAGCACCTAGGTCAGCCTTAGCAAGAGCACTGTGAGTGCAGGTCTTTCTGGGTCCTTGGATTCCACACCATAGACCACCTTTCTCTTCCCCATTTCTAGCCTCAGCCTTCCCTAGCTCTATGCAGACCAAGGGCTGTGAAGTGGCCTGGCCAGTGTCCCTCCTGACCTCTGAGGACAGAATTCCCAAATGACCACTGGGACACATCTAGAATCCCATTCTTCTCTAGTTCAGGGTGGACAGCATCCAGGTATGAAGGGAGGGTGTTGAAAGGAAGAGGAAAGATTAACAGCTCCCAATGTTTTTTATGTCCTCATCCTCAGAAGCTGAGGGTGTGTTAGGTTACATGGCAAAGGGGAATTAAGATTGCAGATGGAATTCAGGCTGCTAATCAGCTGACCTTAAAGAGGGAGTTGTCCTGGTTTACTGTGGTGGGCCCAGTGTAATCATAGTGGTCCTTAAAAGTAGAAGAGGGAGGAGGCAGGAGAGGAGAGTCAAAGAAAGATGTGATGATGGAAGCAGGATCAGAGAGATGCTATCCTGCTGGCGTTGAAGATGGAAGAAAGGGCCGTGAAGTCAATGAATGTGGGTGGCCTCTAGAAACAGAAAAAGGCAAGTAAATGAATTCTCTCCAAAGCCTTCAGAAGGGAATTCACCTTGATTTTAGTCTAGTGAGACCTCTGTCAGATGTCTGCCCCACAGACCTGTAAAATAGATTTGTGTCGTTTTAAGACACTGACTCTGTAGAAACTTGTTACAGCACCATAGAAAACGAATATACTATTGCATTATGTAAGGTCTCGGGGGAAGAAGGAGGTCTGGCCTCAGGAATGAGAGAAGAGAGTTCTGGGGCCGAGTGTAGTGAAAGCTGAGAAAGGAGGTGGTGATTGGGAAGGACAAAAAGCCTAAGGTTTAGGGAGCAAAGTCTTAGGGAGAGGAACAGTGCTAGGGTAGGAGGGATTGAGTAAAAGAGAGGTTCAGCTCAAGCAGTCAGAGAAGCAATTCGGGGAGTTTGGAGTACACAGGTAGTAACATAGAGAGGTGAGATTTGGCTGGGGAAAGGGTATATGAAAATGGGTTTATTTTAAGCTGGGGAACAGAAGAGGGGAGTGGAAAGAGGATGGGGCTAGAAATCAAGAAGTCTGGATTTTGGTCATTTTGCTGGCTGAACTGTCTACACTTCCTGGGCCTCTCTTTTCTCATATATTGGGTGGGGCAAAAGTAGGTTTACAGTTGTTTGTATGGAAAATAATACAATAATTAATGAATAACAATACAAGAACAAACTGTATTTTCAGTACTCACAACTTAAGTCTACCCCCTTTATGTGACAAAGGGGGTTAGAGTATGGAGATTGCTTTCCAGACTGAAATAAGTATTACATGTTGTGGTGAAACCTTAGTAACCAAGTTAGGTAACCTAACCGTGATTACAGTGTTTCAGCTCACTGCGTCACGAGGTCAGTGTCTTGGGGGACAGCTCAATGCAGTGCATGTAGAATGTGGCTTCCCCTTAGCAGATCATGCCACTCCCCTTGTGAGTGTCCGTTGTATGGTTCAACGTCAAAGGGATGACCGTGGCACACACAAGTCTTCTGGTAATTGAAATAGTTTGCTTCTACAGAAGTGTATGTTCATAATGCTTTTCACGGGACAAGTTCAAAGTCTTCCTAAAGGGCCATCTCGGATTCCCTTTAGGGTAGATGGGAATAGCCATTGTAAAGTTGGCCAGAGAGAGGAGCACCGGGCTGTGAAGCTCCAGATCTCTCTTAATTCTTAAACATTAAGTATTCCAGGATCCTGAAATCTTGAATTTAGTAAAAATGTCTTTGCATTCTGTTTGATTTGGTACACTTTTCCGTTCCTCACAAACCTTTTACTGACAGAGCATAGTAGCATCTGCCAGTGACAGGGCAACCAGAGGGTTTGGCAGCTTGTGGGTGGGAGTTTCAGGGCTTGGGGACTTGGCGGTAGTCAGATTGGGCTGTTGGTGTGGGAGGATGGAACCGTGTATTGATGATGGTCTTGGCTTTTCCTAAATCACAATTGCATCATATGAGATAGCTGAATTTATGTTGAGCTTTTCAAAAGCCTCCTGGGAAAAGGGCAAAACTGGGTTTAGTGCGTAAGAAATTTATTTATGGCAATCATGATACCACACTGAGCCTGGAGACTGTTGAGAATCTGGACCGTTTTCTGGTGGAGGAGAAAAAAAAAATCTTTTACTTTTGTAAGTAGGAGTCATGTAGTAGAGTCACTTTTAGTGCAGTAATGTTTGAAAGTCGTCCTGTGCTTTCCATAGCGCAACGGGTAGGGTATTCTTGTTACACTAATTCAGTTAGGAATGGCTCCTGGAAAGAAGTTTGAGGAAAATGAAAGAATACGGGTGAGTGGAAGGGAAATGGCCAGCTCCCGGGGAGGAGGTTTGAAGATGTCAAGTATAGTTGGCCAGGTTTCTTCTGACTCATCTGCACAGCAGAGCCACATGCCTGGTCCTTCTGGAAACACCAGGTCACAGCTTTCTGTGGCACTGAGATGACTCAGAGAGAAGGGGGCTGAGGCCCCATCGCGTGTTTATCCGCTGTGACTTAGGTCTATGGTTTAATTTGATTTTTTTTTTTAAACGTGTGGTACTCTGATTTCTAGTGATCAAATGACATGGCAGGGAAATAGAAAAGATCAAAATATCTGAGCACACCTCACTCATCCTTCCATGTTGTCCTCTAAAATGGGTTGCTTTTGGTAAAGTTCTGGTAAGAGTTCTTCCAGTGTAGTGTAGTATAATGTAATCTACCTATTGACAACTCAGTTGGGATAAACACTTTAACTTTTTTTTTTAAATCCTCACCCGAGGATATGTTTAGAGAAAGAGGAAGGGAGAGGGAGAGAGAGAGAGATGGTGATCACGTCCAGTTAAAAACTTGTCTTCTAAGGTGTCGCTTAAGGGACCCAAAAATCTGTGTTGGATGAGAGAGGGTTTGGAAGAGTGACGTGGGGGGATAGAGAGAGCCATAGAGTGAGAGAGCGAGCGACCAAGAGAGAGACAGTCTGACTGCTTCTGAGATAATCTTCTCTCCTTCTCTCTGGGGTGAGGGACACTTGGGTAGAGGAGGTAACAACAGTCTCCATACACTGACCACCTGCTGGTTGCAGGAAGGTGATCTTACTCAGGACACTCTGGGTTCATCTGCTTCTAGCATCTTCTGCTGATGAAGTAAGTGATCTCTATACGATGGTTTCTTGTTCAGGTCAACCAGACCTCTCTGTCAGTGAGGACTTGTTTAAAGAGGGGCAGCCCTGCGTGGTCCACAGCTCCAGCCTCCTTTCTAGAGGGGTGCCACCTCCTTCGTCCTGGCTGTGTGGTTAGCCCGTTTGTTTCTCCTCTGTTTCCTAGTCCTTTCTGAGGACTGGTGGAACCATTGAGGTTTCTGTGACACCTTCTGTCATGAGATGGCGGTGGAGGTGCCACAATGACTGCTGTCTTCTTCCTTGGTGTGCTGCTGCTGAGAGGCAACTCCAGGAACCTTCTTGCCTTCAGAGGTCTCCAGGGAGAAGTGGGCCTAAGTGTCTGTGTTCAAGTGCACACCCCCTCTTCACTAGATGGCACCTTCATGAGAGCTCTCACAGGCTCCTCTGCTTCGCGCGGGGCACGTGGTGATGCCAGTTTTCTCCCTTTCCTGTGGCTAATCTCCACTCTGCAAGGAGTTCTCTGGGGGCAGTGCAAACGTGGCTTTGTAGGGTAGGGAAAGGAAATTTCCTCACTCTGGACGCTGTATTCTCCCCAAGGCTGGGGACTTGGATCACTCTCCTCTCCCTGCCTAGCCTCTTACATATATAAAAGATGTAACATGATGCCTGGATAATAGGAAGTACAGTATGTGACAAGGCTAGCTATTGTTATTATCTCTGTGGTATAGATAATGCTCTATTATCTCTATGATTATATGACTTCACTATGATTTGAATAAAAACACATCATACTGGGCCAGTGCCTTTTCGGTTAACTCTGATAGAGTTAAGCAGAATTGAGCAGTTTTAAAAAATGATTGTTAACTGGATAGCCAAACAAAAATTTACTCAGGTTTTTATATTTTGATCCTAACTGGGATTTAACATAACAACCACATATATGTTAGCTATCTGCATTTTTCCTTTTGTGAATTATCCACTCATGCTATTTGTAATTTGGTTATTGAAATTTTAGTGTTTTATTAAAATGTGCATGCTCTTGATATATTAACTTTTTGTCAGTTATATTTGCTGAAGTGTTTTTCCCTATTTATACATACTTTTTAATTTTTGATTTCATACTTTTAGGGTGTAAGGAATCAACAAAATAAAAAGGCAACCTATAGAATGGGAGAAATATTTACAAACCACACATTTAATAAGAAGTTAATATCTAAAACATTTAAGGAACTCTTAGAGCTCTGTAGCAAAAGAAAAATAAATAATCTGATTTAAAAATGTGATAAGGTCTTGAATAGACATTTTTCCAAAGAAGATATACAAATGGTCAACAAGTATCTGAAAGCATGCTCAAACACCACTGATCATCAGAGAAAAGTAAGTACAACTTTTCCTCACACGTTAAGATGGCTGTTTTCAAAAAGTCAAAAGATATCAAGTATTGGCAAGGATGTGGAGAAAAGGGAACATTTGTCCACTGTTGGTAGTATTGTAAATTGGCACAACCACAATGGAAAATGGTATGGAGTTTCCTTAAAAATTTAAAAATAGAACTACCATATAATCCAGCAATCCCACTTCTGGGTATATCACCAAAGAAAGTGAAATCAGTATCTGGAAGAGATGTCTGCACTCCCATGTTTACTGCAGCATTACTCACAACCTAAATGTTTGTCTGCTTTTAAATGGATAAAGAAAATGTGGTAAATGTAATGGAATAATATTCAGTCTTAAGAAAGAAGGAATCCTGTCTATCACTTGCAATATTATGAATGAACCTGGAGGACATTATGCTAAGTGAAATAAGCCAGATTTTTCAGAAAGACAAATATTTCACGATTTCAATTACATGTGAATCTAATCCAGCAAACACAAAAAGCCAATCTCATACAGAGAGTAGAATGGTGGTTACAAGAGGCTGGGCTGAGGGGAAAAGGGGAGATAAAAAGAAAAAAGAAAGTAAAATGATGGTTGCCAGGGAATGGAGAAGTTACTATTTTATGAGCATAGAGTTTCAGTTTTTCAAGATGAAGAATTCTGGAGATGGATTGTGGTGATAATTGCATGACAATATGAATGTACTTAATGCTACTAAACGGATATATTTTAAAGTTAAGATACATTTTATGTTATGTAAATTTTACCACAATAAAAAAATTAAGAGAAGAAAAGAATTTGAAAAAGTATGTTGAAACATAAAAAAACAACAACAACCTCATAAAATAAGGGACATATGTTTAGATATTGCAGAGATTAAACAGATAACAGTAATATCTTATGATGGAAAACAGTAGGGTGATTCTCAAAAAGTTAAATATAGAATTACCATATGCTGCAACAAGTCCACTCCTAGATATACTGGAGATAATTAAAAACAGACTAGAAGATGTATGTGTATACCGATGTTCATAGCAATATTATTCACAATAACTAAAGGTGTAAACAACCCAAGTGTCCATCAACAGATGAATAAATAAAATAAAATGGGTTATGCACATAAAATGACTTTCTGGTATGCTACTACAACTTGGATGGTCCTGGAAACATTATGCTAAGTGAACTGACCCAGACACAAAGGAGCACATATGATTCCACATGGATAAGGTAGAGAATAGGTAAATTCATAGAAACAAAAAGTAGAACAGAGGGCCTGGGGAGAGAGGATTGAGGAGAGCCATTGTTGCTCATTTGTTAGAGATTCTGTTTGGTATGATGAAAATGTTCTAGAAATAGTGGTGAACATAACATTGTGAATGTATTTAATTCCACTGAATTGTACACTTAAAAATGATTAAAATTGTAAGTTTTAAATTATGTATATTTTGTCACTATAGAACTTTTAAAAAGAGTTTTTACTTTAAAAAATCATGACTTTTGCCAAAACCGGTTTGGCTCAGTGGATAGAGCATTGGTCTGCGGACTGAAAGGTCCCAGGTTTGATTCCACTCAAGGGCATGTACCTTGATTTCCGGCACATTCCCAGTAGGGGGCGTGCAAGAGGCAGCTGATCGATGTCTCTCTCTCATCCATGTTTCTAACTCTCTATCCCTCTCCCTTTCTCTCTGTAGAAAATCAATAAAATATATTTTTAAAAAAATCATGACTTTTAAGATGACTTACATGTTGTTTTTTTTTCTAAAATACCTTTTTACATATAATTCTTTATATTTTCCTCTAGGCATTATAAAACTGAATTTTTGCATATACCTGTTATCCAATTGAAATTTATGTATGAGATACAGATACAAATTTATCATCACACCATTTATTGCGTATTCTCTTCTGCACTGATTAGTGATCTTTTTAAAAAATTACTTATTAAACTAATGTATAATAATCCCTGTTTATGTGTTCTGTTACTGACTTTAAGAATATCAAAGAGGTTATTTTGCTTTATAGTGCTTTTGGGTGTGGAAATGTGGATACTGAACTTCTTTTTAAAAAAAAATATTTTATTGATTTTTTACAGAGAGGAAGGGAGAGGGATAGAGAATTAGAAACATCAATGAAAAAGAAACATCGATCAGCTGCCTCTTGCACGCCCCCTACTGGAGAAATGCCTGCAACCAAGGTACATGCCCTTGAGCAGAATCGAACCTGGGACCTTTCAGTCCTCAGACCGACGCTCTATCCACTGAGCCAAACCGGTTTGGCAATACTGAACTTCTGGTTGTGTATTTAGCTAAGGCATCTCTTTTGTGTGTCATGTCTGTCCCATCTATACTAATAAAAGCCTACGTGGTCCTTGCGTGTGATGTCACCACAAGATGGCCGCTACAGATGGCTGCATGCACAGCGGAGGCGGGGCCTGGCGGCTGCTCTACTCAGTAAGGCCTGGGATTCCCGCCATTCCATTTGGTGCAGAGGAGGCCAATCCTGGCATCTCTGCTGCCTTGTGTGGAGGAGGTGGGTACTAGTGGAGGCGGTAGGTCCTGGCGGGGGAGGTGGGTTGCAGCAGTTGGACATCCCCTGAGGGGTCCCAAATTTGAGAGGGTGTGGGCTGGGCTGAGGAACACCCCCTCCCATGCACAAATTCCATGCACTGGGCCTCTAGTGATATTATAAAATCAGTGTCTTTAGAATGTAATTATCAAGTGATGCTATAGCTCATTCAAATTCATTTATAAATACTAGTCTTTCCACATATGGCCAAGCTAAGTACCACCAGTGTTGACAAGAAACAGTGCATATCATATTCAGCTTCATAAAGGAAATGTGCTTCTATACTATTTGTAGAGCCATTAGTTGTTATGTCATATTTGTTCTTATAAGTAATAACACTTATCCTTCCAACTGGGCTGGTGGCTGTTAATTCGGCAATTTAATTTTCCAAGTGAGAAAAGTTGTCCTTGCTTCAAACTCATGAATGTAATGTCTGGTGGTAGATGCAATTCTTCCATTATCACCCCCATTCATCACACCAAGGCAAGTGGCCAGAACTGTGAGATTGAACATGGCAAAGACTGGTAAAGATTTCTCTTGCCTAACTTCACTAATGGATTTCATTTTTTTAAATGTAATAACTATATGTCTATCTACATATAGGACTGTACTTATAAGATACATATTTTCAATATGAAGCAGCTTCAGATCATTTTTTTAGAATACTTATTTGGAATTACTCCCTAGATATAATTTATCAAGTGACCTTGTTCATTTGAGTATGCTGGCTTCTAGGTAAAAGTTCTGCTTGCCCAATAATATTGTCTCTGAGTTTGTAGTTTGTTAGATCCTGTGTGTATGGGTGTATGTGGGTGTTCAGGCTTATAGAGGAGGACTTGAGGACTATTATGTCTTTCTTGGGATTTGAACATCCTAGCCATTCCTGCTTCCATTGGGATTCTTATTCTCTAAAAATCTAAGATCCAAAAAAACAACAACATAGTTACTCTTTTGCTACTTAGCAGTGCATCAAAATTTACATGATTGTTTCTTAAATTTTTCTGAGTTTACTTAGGTTCTTGGTGTAAAGTGCATTATATTTTTGGACTTGACCAATTGACCAAATCATTCTCATGAAAGAAATAGGAATAGCATTCCCAATGGGTTGGGAATCTCGCTAAGACTTGATTCATGGATTCTGTGGAGGAAAGGTATTTTATTGGAGCCTGCAGATTTGGTGAGGCTATAGGAAAAACAACCGAAGGTTTCTGAGGAAGGCAGGCAGACTTTTAGGGAGTTTAGGAATGAGACAGAATTGGCAGTTGAGATTGACCTTTTAAGGTAGCATGTTCAGGGATTTAAAGAGAAATAGGCACATCTTTCTGGGGCTTTGGCTATTTTCTAGGATTCATGGAGAAGAGAGGTTTTGATTATTTTTACCAGAGGCCTGGTGCATGAAATTTGTGCTTGGAGGGTCCTCTCAGCCCAGCCTGCCTCCTCTCCAATCCGGGACCCCTCATGGGATGTCCGACTGCCTGTTTAGGCCTGATCCCAGGGATCCTAGGTTGCCCCAGGCAGTCAGACATTCCCCTCACAATCCAGGACTGCTGGCTTCTAACTGCTCACCTGCCTGCCTGCCTGCCTGATCACCCCTTACTGCCCCCCTCCACTGGCCTGCTCACCCCCAACTGCCCCTCTCTGCTGGCCTGGTCACCCCTAACTGCCCTCCCCACTGGCCTGGTTACCCCTCATTCTCCCCCTCATCCCGCCCCCACCGCTGGCCTAGTTGCCCCATGCATCCTGCTGTTCAGTAGTTTGGTCATCCCTCAGTAACCCCCCTGCCAGCCTGGTCGCCCCATGCAGCCTACTCTTCAATCGTTTGGTCGTCTCTCACTAACCTTCATGTCAGCCTGGTCACCCCACGCAGCCTGCTGTTCAGTTGGTACTGTGACAGCGTCCCAGACAATTTGCATATTCCCCTATTATTAGTATAAATTATTATTATTACTTTTAGTCATCACCTGAGGAATGAGGATTATTTTTTTTTCATTGATTTTTAGAGAGAGAGGGAGGAAGTGGGTTGGGAAGAGAGAGAGAGAGAAACATCGATGTGAGAGAGACATCGATTGGTTGCCTCCTATATATGTGCTCACCAGGGGCAGGGATCAAACCTGCAGCCTAGGTATGTGCCCTTGACCTGGATTAGAACCCACAACCCTCCCGCACACAGGCCTATGCTCTAACCACTTAGAAACACCAGCCAGGATGAGACAAGCGGACTCTGTAACCTTATCTATGTATCAGAGGTTTATTTTATAGTTTCAGGACAGGATGGAGGAAACAGATAGAGCATGTTGCACAGACTAATGATGTGGGGGTGACCAGTGGAGTCGAAACAACCAGGGAGGATGATTTCTAGCCCTTGAGATGTAACTGTGTTGGGTTCCTGGCCAAAGAGAGGCCAAAGAGAGGGTAAGCAAGTAATAAGAGGGCCAGAGGCACCTGAAGAATCACTTCATACATTCAAATCTTCAATTATATTTGATTTGGTAAAGGATAGGCCCTCTGCCCCCCTTGTTAAGGGCTTGCTTACTCAGCACTGGAGGAGTCATCAGCTGAAACTGAGAGGACCAGGCCTCGATAGTGTCAAATGCCAAAAGAGAAGCGGTGGGGATGAGAAACTAGGGTTAGAGACTGGAGAATTAAGGTTTCAAAGTAATAAAGGTTCCAGTAGAATTTTAAGAAGGACAACCAGATAACATAAGCAAGGCTGTGCCTAGTAGGCAGGCATAGAGAATAGCAATAAGAAGGCAGAATTTTGGGAGATAGGAATTTTGTTCAAGATTTTAATTTTTAGAAGAAAAGAGTAGTATATATTAAATAGCATATAGTTCCAAAGATTCCTCTACTAAGATCATTTGAAGTAAAGTTTGGTCTCTAGAAGTTTTAATAATATAGATTAAAAGATAAAAATACAGTATCACAACATATTTGTGAATACTCTTGCAAAAATTTCTCAGATTTTAAGCATGTATGGATTATAAACTTAAGATATAAGATCTATCTAAGTATCTATCATCTATCTATATTTATAAAACAAAATTAGCTTGATTCCCTTCCTGATTGTGTACTTTTATTTTTGGCTTGCTATTCACAGTTTAAATGACTCAGAAACGGAAGTGAAAAATCATTTTACAGTTTAATGAGAGATTTTTTTTTTCTGTTAGGGTTGTTGTAATTCTTATATAATACAAATACAAACCTGAATGTTTATGAGACGTCTGGTGCTACATTTCTGTGTAGAATAACAATACCAGCCCCCTAACTTCCATGCTTCTCTAATTATATGTAACCTTGTTTAAGATCATTAAGTGCAGTGATTCATCACTCCTAGGTGCTCTGCGAAAGGCTACATTGTTATAAGACCATTGTTCACTACTGAGTATATTTATTTTGAGCTTTGGTTGATTTTTTATTTTTAACATAAGCTCCAGATCTCTATCTGTACTTATTATGTAAGAAGTAATAAATACTTGAATGCAGTTATCTACTTTTGAAAATTTACTTCTTATAAAAACAGAAGACTAGTGTACTCTTAAATGTCAATTTAGATTTATTCTTATCAGCAGCATCGTTATTGTTATTATTATTATTATTATCATCATCATCATCGGTTAATATTGGTTGCTAACCATTTAGTTTAGGGATTATTATAAGTTCCCAAAGCATTTACCAATAGTTTATGCCAAATAACAGAGTCATTAGGAAAAAGAGAGAAAAATGAGTAATGGTCAAACTTATAAGCAGTTCCTTATTTTCAAATGGGATGGCTGCCAAATTTTGTTTGTAGGTTGTTTGTTTGAACTTATAGCCCTTTTTATTGAAGGGTTGGTAAACAAAGCGCTGTATGGGGTATCCATACCAAGTTTTACTCCCCAAAACCCATTCAAGAGTTAAAGCTCTGTGTGTTTAACCCTATGACAGAATATTTGAATGTGGATCTATTGGTACAAATTTATCAAGACTCAACACAGAGCCTTCCACTAGAATTGGTGGAGAGTAACTCTTCTTTTTCTGCTTTCTTCACTTACACTAAAGAAAACCTGAAGACGTATTTATGCCATCTGGTGTGTTTTGAATTACGCCCTCCCAAAAGATAGTTAAAATCTAACTTTGGGTGGTGGGCACATAATGCAATATACAGATCATGTATAATAGAATGTATATTTGAACCTACATAATCTTAACCAATGTCACCTCTCTCTCTCTCTCTCTCTCTCTCTCTCTCTCTCTCTCTCTCTCACACACACACACACACACACACACACACACACACAATTCTAATTCTAGGTACCTGTGAATATGTCCTTGTTTGGAAATAGGGTCTTTGCAGATGTAATCAATTTAAGATGAAGTCATATTGGAATAGGATGGGGCTTTAGTCCAATGACTGGAAATCTGGTTACAGAGATAGCCATGAGACAATGGAGGCAGAGTCTCCCCTGTGGTTCTTTAGTTCACACTCCTTGGTTAAGAGCACTAACTTTAAAGTCTAATAATCCTGTGTTTGAG
Organism: Lasiurus cinereus; assembly: GCA_011751065.1. Classification (NCBI taxonomy): domain Eukaryota; kingdom Metazoa; phylum Chordata; class Mammalia; order Chiroptera; family Vespertilionidae; genus Lasiurus; species Lasiurus cinereus. Next base: position 9,006,556 of record JAAGEH010000226.1, read on the forward strand.
TCCTAGATCTGCCACTTACTGGCTAGGTGGCTTTGGAAAATGAATTTAAGCTCATTAGGCCTCAGTGTTCAGTACTGTAAAGTGGGCATACTATTGTATCTTCCTGATAGACTAGTTGTAAGAATTACATGAGAAATGCATATAAATCACTTAGGATAATGCCTTGCATATAGCAATATTTATAATAGTGAAATAGTGACTCAGTGACCAAGGGTTATATTTACCTATATGATTATGAAGAGATTTGATGATGTCAAGAAATACTTATAATTTATAATAGGTATAATTTTAAGGGCAAACAGGAAAAACATATATATGTATATGTGTATGTGTGTATGTATGTATGTGTGTGTGTGTGTATATATATATATATATCGTGATTTTTAATGTGACAAGTAGGCTAATAATGGTCACCAAACATTCACTTTTCCTGACATTTCCATTCTTTTATCTGTGATTATATAATTAGTCACAGACAATAGGCTATAATCTTAAAGGAGCTGGTGTGAGACCCTCCAGCTGTGGCTTCATCTCTTAAGATGACTGAGGGTCATGTGTTCCAGATGCAGCTACAGGCTGGTGGGGTTTCCTAATCTGCCTGGGTTCCTGATGGACTACAGCCCCTGATGGCACATGATGGACATAAAGTAACATGAGCGAGAAATAAGCTTTAATTGCTTTAGGCCATTGGGACTGAGGTGTTAATTTGTTACCACAGCATAATCAGGCCTACCTTAACTGATACCCTAATCTTTATTAAAATATGTGTAAAAAATACTTAAAGATGATTCACCAAAGATATAAGTGGTTATTTTTAGACAGTGTGATCCTGGGTGCTTTTAATTTTCTTTAAAATTTAATGTGAGTTACTTTACTCTCTAGCACTGACAACTAAATGAGGATTTAGTGTAGATTAGGAGTTGACAAACTACACAGCCTGTGGGGCACATGGGACTTGCAGCCTGTTTTGTAAAAAAAGTGTTATTGGAACACAGCCACGTTCATTTGTTTAAATGTTGTCTATGATGTTTGGGTTCTACAGAGGCAGAGTTGAATAGTTACAACAGAGACCACCTGGCTCATAGCAACTAAAATAGTTACTGTCTGGCCCTTTTCAGGAAAAAACGCTTTCAACCCCTGGTGTGGATTATAATCTCCGGGCAGGGCCAGGACTAGGATGAAGGAGTGAGGCACTTACCTAAGGAGCAGAATGTAAAAGGGACACCGAAAACCTCAGCGACTGCCCTGCCGGCTGGCTCAGTGGTTGATCTTCGATCTGTGAAGCAGGTTGGAGCATATGCACATCTCTGGGTTGCATGCTCAGTCCCCATTGTGGGGCATGTAGGAGGCAGCTGATTAATGATTCTCTCTCATTGATGTTTCTATCTTTCTCTCACTCCCGCTCCCTTCCTCTCCCAAATCATTAAGAATATGTTACAAAACAAAACAAAATTTAAAAAACGCTCAATAATCAAGATTAAATAACATTTTAATATAATATTTAAAAATAAATATTCATGTGAAAAATCCATGCTGAACAAAATATCAAAATCTTCAGCAAACATAAATAGTACCATGCCAAGCCATACTGGAGCCTGAGGCAATACTCATCTTGCCTTCATTTGGAATTTTGATATTTTGTTCATCATGTAGGGCAGGGAAGTGCCCCAAATTCCCTAGCAACAAAGCTTAGCATATAGTGGGCTTGTAATACGTTATTCATAGATTCTAAATTCACTAGAGGCCCGGTGCATGAAATTTGTGCATGAGGGGTAGTGTGTCCCTCAGCCCAGCCTGCTCCCTCTCCAATCTGGGACCCCTCGAGGGATGTCCGACTGCCCAGTAGGATTGGGCCTAAACGGGCAGTCGGACATCCCTCTCACAATCCAGAACTGCTGGCTCCCATCTGTTCGCCTGCCTTCCTGATTGCCCCTAACCGCTTCTGCCTGCCAGCCTGATCACCCCCCTAACTGCTCCCCTGCCAGCCTGTTTCCCCCTAACTGCCCTTCCATGCAGGCCTGGTTGCCCCCAACTTCCCTTCTCTGCTGGCCTGGTCATCCCTAACTGCCCTCCCCTGCAGGCTTGATCGCCCCCAACTGCTCTCCCTTGCAGGCCTGGTCCCTGCTGGCCTGATTGCCCACAACTGCCCTCCCTTGCAGGCCTGGCCTGGTCCTTCCCAACTGTCTTCCCCTTGTGGTGGCCATCTTGTGTCCACATGGGGGCAGCCATCATGTGTGTTGGAGTGATTGTCAATTTGCATATTACTCTTTTATTAGATAGGATTAGTTCTTGATGCTGCAAAAGAATTAAGGAAACTGTGGTGGGAGCAATTATTGACTTAGTTGTTCTGGTACATTTGTACTTATCTGCAATTTGTAGAATTACTATGACAAGATCTGAATATATAAAAAAGACTTCAGTAGTTTGATGTCCAACAAATATTGATGGTAGGTTTTGCCATAGTCCTAGACCCATGGGTGCCATCCTAATTTATGTAACTATTTTACGGTGGTTTTTGGGGGATGATTTATGCTTTAAGAATAATTTTGAACATACCTTTTTGAAATTTAGATTATCTGTGAAGACTTGCTTGTAATATCTAAATACTTGATGTATTACTTTTAGCCAACTATTTCTGGAGCTCTCTCCCATTTCATAGTTGATGTATTCATCGGATAAACAAATCCCATCCTCTCCTTCCTGGCATTTTTTGTAATATCTCTATGCTGAATGGAAAATGGAATGTCTATTCCAAAAGTCAGATATTTAGGGATTCTAAGCCACGTTTTTCAGAGTTCAAAGATTCATGTACTATGTGCACTTGAACTTTACTCAATAGGCCATTTGGATGTAGCTGCTCTCATGGAATAAACATTGTATTGTTTACTCTTTGGCATAAGGACTCACATTGATCAGTACAGAGGCTTGGATGAGGATAGGAACATTTACCTTTTTCTTCTCAATACTCACCATTTGGGAAAGAGAGGTAGATTCTGGTAAAGGTTGGGGAAAGAAGTGTTATGTAAGTGTATGCTGAAGTTACATAATAGCCATTAGACACAGCATTTTGAAGAGAAATGTATTAAGTGTGGAAATGGAGAAGACAATTATACATTTAGCTTACCATTTAAAACCAAAATCAATACACCCAAATGATAGTCACTCAACTGCAAAGAGAAAATTACTCGTGAAATTCTGATAAACTTACAAATAATTTAGTCTGAATTATACTTAAAATGTTAGCTGGCTTTTTGTTAGATACCTTTGTTACCAGACTTTTATTAATATAAAGGTAGAATTTATGGTTCTTCATGTAGGGAAGTAGAGAAAGAACAAGAAAGCCTCTCCTTCCTCACCTGTTATTTGATGTGGTTAGGATAAGGGTGGGACAGTGGTAGAAGACAGAGCAAGGAAAAGCTCAGGGATGAGGTTTGAAGAAGGGAAGAAGGAGAAAGTGAGAGGAAGAGATTCAAGGAGAAATGCAGAGTGGAGAGGAGGAAGAGGATCCGAAAGAGATGTGAGGAGGGAGCAACTGATAGGAGTCTGGATCTAATAGCTCCATTTTGTAGCCTAGCTGGAGGTAATATGATGCAGACAGAGACTTACCAACTGTTGCCAATGGAGACTCATCATTTACTATTCAGGTGTCCTGCAAATCAGTAGTATAAAGAGGGAAAATAATTCAGACTTAGTGCCAATATGATGATTCCTTGGCGGGGGGAGACTAATATTCTGAGTTTTGAGAAAATTCTTGTCTCTACCTACAATGAAGTGAACTAAGGAAGAACTACACATTAATCAAGGACACATGGAAAGATCTGTGAGGAATTTGCTTAAGAAGTAAGGGTCTAGCACTTCATTTTCCCACTATCCTAATTTCCCTTTATTTTTCCAATTTTCTGACATATTTGGTGAGGACTGGTATGGTATATGGAAAAATGTAAGGGTCTTTCTGAAGAAAACTCTACTGTTCTCTCAACTCTACATAGAGGAATTGGTATCCTAATGTTTTTCTACTAAAAAAAATTTTGAGAGAAAATTTGAAGATTTTCTGCATAGGCATTTTTCTAACATTCCATAGCTGAGTCACATGGAGAGAGTATTTCTGGTGTTCACAACAATTTTTTTCTCTCTGGAAAGAATAGACAGAGTATTTCTCAGTATCTCCCACAACACCCAGTCACAGGCTTTGTTTACAGAAGGTTCTCAGTAAGAATTCACAAAATTATAAATTTTAAAGTCTTTATAGGCGATGGTATATACATAAGAATTTTTTTCTACCTAAAGAATTATGAGAATTGTGGGCTCTTAAGCCAACTTGTGCATCTGTTATATTTTATATATGAATTACACTGCTGGCTTTATCTTTTTAAATATATGTAATTTGTATTTTTATCAAACCGATATAAATGCATGATTGAAAAGTCAAAGAGAATAAGACTTAAAAGGAAAAACATCATTATTTTATGTTTCCATTGATTTGAGAGAGAGAGAGGAAGGAAGATTGAGAGGGCGAGAGAAACATCAGTGTCAATCGTCCACCTCACCCCTTACAACCCCGGCATGTGCCCGACCCCTGCATGTGCACTGATCTCTCAGTGCGTGGGATGATACTCAACCAACTGAGCCACACTGGCCAGGGCTACTGTGCCATATTTTCTTACACTTGATTCCTGTTTACTATTCTTCATTAATAGCTTTTTCATCTCCTTTTTTCTAAATAATGCCCTTATACTAACTTAGAACATTTTTTAATATTCAATGACTTTCTGCTATAAATTATGGAGCTTTAGCTCTCTGTCATCTGTTCTTTCCCTCCTCCTTCCCTACTCCGCATTCTCCTAATATAGTCATATAAGAGTTTTGCTTAAATCAATATTTATAGGCTCTTTCATTAAAATATTTATAAATTCTTTTTAATGGCTGTACTCTATGCCTTATCAAATATACTTCTGAACATTTGTTTTAATAAAATATTAGAGATGTGCACAAAAGATTTCTATACTAGGATGTTCATTACAGTCCATCAATAATTACGAAAAAGTTGAAGAAAAGCTGGTCTAGCATTAGAACTTTTTTCTTTTTTTTTAAATTAAATCTTTATTATTCAGATTACATTTGTTTCTCTTTTTTCCCCTCCATAGCACCCCTCCACCTAGCTCCCACCCTTTCCTCTGCCCTTAGCTCCCTCCCATTGATCTCATCCATAGGTGTATGATTTTTGTCCAGTCTCTCCCTGTATACCCCTTACCCCTTCCTCCCTGAGAATTATCAGTCCACTCCCTTTCTGTGGTCCTGATTCTATTATATTCACCAGTTTATTCTGTTGATCAAATTTTTAATTCACTTAATTTTTGATTCACTTGTTGATAGATATTTGTTGTTCATAATTTTTTGTCTTTTACCTTTTTCTTCTTCCTCTTCTAAAAGAGTACCTTTCAGCATTTCATATAATACTGGTTTGGAGTTGATGAACTCCTTTAGCTTTTTCTTATCTGTGAAGCTCTTTATCTGTCCTTCAATTCTGAATGTTAGCTTTGTTGGATAGGTTGTAGGTTCTTGCTGTTCATCACGTTGAATATTTCTTGCCACTCCTGTCTGGCCTGCATCATTTCTGTTGAGAAATCAGCTGACAGTCGTATGGGTGCTCCCTTGTAGGTAATGAAGTGTTTTTCTCTTGCTGCTTTTAATATTCTCTCTTTGTCTTTTGCTCTTGGTATTTTAATTATGATGTGTCTTGGTGTGGTCCTCTTTGGATTCCTTTTATATGGGGTTCTGTGTGCTTCCTGGATTTGTAAGTCTATTTCTTTTACCAGATGTGGGAAGTTTTTAGTCATTATTTCTTTAAATAGGTTTTCAGTATCTTACTCTCTCTCTTCTTATGGCACCCCCACAATTCTGATGTTGGTATGCTTGAAGCTGTCCCAGAGTCTCCTTACATTATGTTCACATTTTTGGATTCTTTTCTCTTCTTGCTTTTCCAGTTGAATGTTGTCTGCTTCTTTATATTTCAATTTTTTGACTTGATTCTTGCCTTTCTCTAGTCTGCTGTTAGGACTCTGTATAATATTTTTTTATTTCAGTCAGTGTATGTTTAATTTCTAATAGGTCCTTTTTCATCTGTAGTTGGACCTTTATCATCTCTAGTTGGCTCTTTTGCATCTCTAGTTGGTCCTTTTTCATCTCCTCTTGGCTCTCGCTAAGTTTATCCAACTTTTCTAGCATATTCTTGAAAAACCTTATAAGCGTGGTTTTGAACTCTATATCCAGTCGTTTTTTTTCCCTCCATTTCTTTTGTTTGTGATCCCTTCCCTTGTCTCAGCATTTTCACTATGCCGGGGAAACTTCTGTGTTGAATTCAGCCTTATGATAGCAGACTTGCAAAACCAAAGAAGCCTCTGTTGAGTTTGGGATGGGTGGAGTCTCAGGGCTTAAGGGACCGCCTTGCCTTCCAGCCCGCCCTGCCCTTCACGGCCCCTGAGTCTCACGTGACTGGGTAATTGCTGGAGCGGTCCTTGTGTGCACACGCCCGCAGTGCCTCCAGACCGCTGCGCTTCCGGCTCCCCTGCGCACCAGGACCACACGAGTCTAGGTCCCCAAGGTTTCGCCCAAAACAGGGGCTTAGTGGAGTCAGAAGTGGCACAGTTGGGAGGGTCTGTCTCCCGCCCACTCTCAAAAGCCAGCGGCACAATCAGCAATCTGTCCTCCATGCAGTGCCGTGCATGACCAGACCTCTTTTGCAACTCCCCTAAATTTCCGTGTACCTCTCCCTTTTCACAGTCCAAACTCCCCCCATATGAGTTTCGGCTGAATCTGGGGTCCAGTGTCATAAGACAAGGGGTTCAATGCCATTGGGAGTCTCCGTTTCCCTCCTGCCAGGGAAATCCAGCCAGGTACTCCGGCACCCGCTCTCTCAGCGCGCGCGTCTCCGTACCTCAGCTTTTTGCAGCTCCTCTGGGTCTCTGTGAGCTCGTCTCTTAACTTCTAGCTGTAGAACTTACACTCAGTCAGCTTTCCTGTGGTTCTGGATGATGTCCGTTCTGTCTTTTAGTTGTAGTTTTGAAATTGTTGTGCGAGGCAGCAGTGTATGTGTTTACTTATGCCGCCATCTTGGATTCTCCCAACCCAATTGTGTCAGAACTTTTTTCTAAAAATATATTATTACTTATTCATATGATAGACTATTAATGTTTTGAACCATTAACAATAATATTTTAGAATCCTGTTAATAGAATAGACAATGGTTTATGACCTAATGAATAAAAAAGTTGCTAATAAGCCAGTTGACAGTATATCTAGTTTGATCCAATTAAAAAAAAAATTAAAAAAGCAAAGGAAAAAAAATCTATAATAGTAAAAGTGTAATGTGCTAAATAGACTGGACGTTCTCCTAGACCAGTGGTTCTCAACCTTCCTAAGGCTGCGACCCTTGCGTATAGTTCCTCATGTGGTGGTGACCCCCAACCATGAAATTTTGCTACTGTTATGCATCGTGATGTAAATATCTGCATTTTCCGATGGTCTTAGGCGACCCCTGTGAAAGGGTCGTTTGACCCCCAAAGGGGTCGCGACCCACAGGTTGAGAACTGCTGTTCTAGATGAAGCTGGGGCTGCGAGGGTAGCCTAGGTCCTGGGTGCCAGAGGGAAGCTGGTGCCAGCAGCCAGGGGAAGGAAGGCTTACCCTTGCATGAATTTCATTCATCAGACCTCCAGTATATAATAAGAGGGTATGAAAGGCTATGTACCAAAATGTTAAAAGTGATTTTCTCTAGTTAATAATATTAAAAAGTAATTTTGTTTTCCTGTTCAAGTTTTTCTATAATTCCAAAATGAGTCATGTTGGTAAACTGCTTTCTAAAAGAATTATATATAGTATTTTGCAATGCCACCATCTATTTACAATATTAACTGCTTTATTGTAGAGCAGCATTACTTGATCTGGTGCATTTACATATAAAATTCTTCATTGTAGGTGTGTTTTCTTTCTTTAAAAATATTATACTTGGGCATCTTTGTGGAAGTTTGACAAGAATTAAATGCCTTTCCTTTTAGCTATATTTTAAAGGAAGATAAACTATCATCATAAGGTACATTAATCATTCTAACTTTGGGGGGGAGCTAATCTAATTGACAAAAATTGCACCTTAATTTTAAAAATTTAATAAATCTTTATTGTTCAGATTATTACAATTGTTCCTCTTTTTCCCTCCCATAGCTTCCCTCCAGCAGGCTTCCTCCCCTCCTTCTGCCCTTACCCTCCCCCTGCCGCATTGTCCTCATCCATAGGGGTAGAATTTTTGTCTAGTCTCTTCCTGAACCCCCCTCATCCTTTTCCACTGAGAATTGTCAGTCCATTCCCTTTCTATGCCCCTGATTCTATTATATTCACCAGTTTATTCTGTTCATCAGATTTTTAATTCACCTGATTTTTAGATTCACTTGTTGATAGATATGTATTTGTTGTTCCTAATTTTTATCTTTACCTCTTTCTTCTTCCTCCTCTTCTTAAAGAGTACCTTTCAGCATTTCATATAATACTGGTTTGGTGGTGATAAACTCCTTTAGGGTTTTCTTCTCTGTGAAGCTCTTTATCTGCCCTTCAGTTCTGAATGATAGCTTTGCTGGGTAGAATAATCTTGGTTGTAGGTTCTTGTTATTCATCACTTTGAATGTTTCTTGCCACTCCTGTCTGGCCTGCATAGTTTCTGTTGAGAAGTCAGCTGACAATCATATGAGTGCTCCCTTGTAAGTAATGAACTGTTTTTCTCTTGCTGCTTTTAATATTCTCTCTTTGTCTTTTGCTCTTGGTATTTTAATTTTGATGTGTCTTGGTGTGGTCCTCTTTGGATTCCTTTTGTTGGGGTTCACCAGGTGGGGGGAAGTTTTCAGTCATTATTTCTTCAAATAGGTTTTCAGTATCTTGCTCTCTCTCTTTTCTTCTGGCACCCCCATAATTCGGATGTTGGTACGCTTGAAAATGTTCCAGAGACTCCTTACACTATCTTCAAATTTTTGGATTTTTTTTTTTTTTTGCTTTTCCAGTTGAGTGTTTTATGCTTCTTTGTATTCCAGATCTTTGACTTGATTCTTGTGTTCCTCTAGTCTGCTGTTAGGTCTCTATATAATATGTTTTATTTCAGTCAGTGTATGTTTAATTTCTAGTTGGTCCTTTTTCATCTCCTCTTGGGTCTCGCTAAATTTATCCAGCTTGTCTAGGAAATTCTTGAAAAACCTCATAACTGTGGTTTTGAACTCTATATCCAGGCGTTTGTTTTCCTCCATTTCTTTCATTTGTGATTTGTTCCTTTGTGTCCGCATTTTCACTGCTTCCCTGAGTTGGTAGGATAGCATTGTGTGCTAGGTGTCCTATATGGCCCTATAGCTCTGCCTCCACAGTTACGTGAGGTGGACACTCTTGGTGCACCCTTTTGTGGACTGTGTGTATAGCCTTTTGTAGTTAAGTCTTGATATTGGTATCACTGGAGGGAATTGACCTCCAAGCCAATTGGTTGTGAGGATCAGCTGTGTCTATGCCAGGAGAACTTCTGTGCTGGAGTCAGTCTTTTGATACAAGACTTGCAAAATTGCAAAAGCTTCTGTGCTCAGCTTGGATGGGGCGGAGTTTCAGGGCTGAGCAGACAGCCTTGGCTTCCCATCAGCCCTGCCCTATGCAGCCTCAGTAATCACTGGAGCCCTCTCTGCATGCATTCACATTGGCATGCCTCCAGACCTCTGCCTTTCTGGCTCCCCTGAATTTCCGTGCTCTCTGGAAACGTGTATGCATCTGGGTTCGCAGGGTCTCACCTGAAACTGAGGTTCAGTGCAGTTGGGAGGTTCTGTCTTCCTTCCGCTAGAGAAAGTCAGCGGCATAATCAGCAGTCAGTCCTCTCTGTGAGCACTTGCACGTGCGCCTCCAGATCTCTGCCTTCGCAGTTCCCCTAAGTTTTTGTGCACTTCTCCCTTTTCACGGCAGTCCAGACTCCCCCAGTATGAGTCTTGCCTGAAACTTGGGTTCAGTGCAGTCAGAACTGGGGTTCAGGGCAATTGGGAGTTTCCATCTCCCTCCTGCTGGAGGAAGCCAGCCAGGCACCCCACTGCCTGTTCTCTCCACACACATGTCTCTGTACCTCAGATTTTTGCTACTCCTCTGAGTCTCTGTGAGCCCCTCTCTTTCCTTCTAGTTGTAGAATTTCCACTCAGCCAGCTTCCCCATGGTTCTGGATGGTGTCCATTCTGTCTTTTAGCTGTAGTTTTGAAATTGTTGTGCAAGGCAGCAGTTTAGGTATTCACCTATGCCGCCATCTTGGTTTCTCCTGCACCTTGATTTGAGTTTTGTTTCTTTGTGCTCAAATTATTTTTCATAGCTTTATTTTCTTGTTGTACAATGACTGTGTTGGAATTCCTTTTATGTCTGTTCTTGTTCTTTGGGTGGTAGATTTGTAGATAGTAAGATGGTAGAAGAGATTATTCTAAGCAGAGAGAACAGCATGAGCACAGGCAGAGAATTATAAAATTTTAGACTGAGTTTTTGAGATAGCAATTCCTGTTTGACAAGATTATCATGTACACATAGGAGAATAAAGCAGGAAAAGATAATGCCTTTGAGATGTTGATCGTTGCCTGTCCTTGTAAAGGAATTTTTCTGCCCACAGCCTTGTTTCCCAAGGGTCCATTCTCTGAACCCGTGATCCTGCCCATTCCCCATGTGTTTAGATCCAGCTGATTGAGCATATGATACAAACGCAGACAATCCATAGGCCGTTGTGTGGCATTTCTGTGATCTAGCATGAAATAACAGACTAGGGTATTGGAACTCTTGAGAATTGGAACTGGGAAATCAAGAAACTGAACTAATTGGCAGGGAGGGTCGAAACTGAAAAGAAACATTGAGCATTGCCAAGGTTTACAAGGTATTGAGAGTTGTCATATTGTGCTGTATGCTAGTTGAAAACCATAAGGGAATGGAAACTGAACAACTAGAGGTGGCAGAGCAATAGAGAGAAGGGAAACTGAAAAGAGAAGCAGAAACACTGATGGCAAGAGAGACTGGTAGAGTTTCAGACCTTTCTTGTTTTTTGACAGCTATCAGTTGATCAATAAGTATTTTTATTTTTATTTATTTATTTATTTTTGTTCTGTATTTTTTTTATTGTGTTACATCAATAAGTATTTTTAAATATCTCCTTTTCTTGTGGTAATTTCAGTCCTTCCTAGTATGTAGATGTTTGGCCATATTATGAAGGACTGTATGCTAGGGCAAGATGTTCGTAATTTGCAAGGCAAGGGATCAATATGAACTATTTTTGAGATGCATAGTAATATCATTAGAAGTGTGCTAAATGAAGAGTAAACTAGAATTAGTGTGTAGGAGAGATGGAGAAGCTGACTTGAGAAGCTATTAAATAAGATAAGCGGGAGGTAATTGGGGCCTTATTTTGAGGATATGACAGAAAGACAAGCGTAAAAACATAACATTAGAAACAACCAATGTTAATTTATTAGTTAGAGAGGACAAGGAAAAAGACATCAGATTTGGAGCTCAGATTTTAAGGCATGGAAGTTAGAAATATCACTAAGAGAAATAGGGAAGTTAGGAGGCTGGGTTGTTTTGGGTTGTGGAGGGCTAGACAGCTGTTTAGTTTTGTTTCTGTTAAGTTTCAAGTGTGATGGGAAATACTGTTTAGTTCAGCCTAAGTAACTTTCCTTGCATTCCTACTACCCTGTCCCTGTCCCTGGATGGTGGATGTGGGGAATTGAAGTACAAAGATGAATAAAACATAATTATGCCTCTGAGGAGTCCCTAGTGTTATGGACAAAGTTGTCTGTCAGGTAGAGACAGATGTGTGGAGCAGCTTGTGAAAGAACTTTTGGACTGACAATCTAGATGAGATCTCAATAGAGCCCCAAAGCAATGGAATTTCAAAGGATAGAGTGAAGTGGCATACAGAGAACCAAGGGTAAAACCATGGCGAATACCTGGTGTCATAGAGGGAGAACAAGAGGTGCATGGCCGGGACAGTCAGGAGAACCAGGATAGTAAAGGATCACAAGTTCCAGGGAAGCTCCCCTAGTGTGAGAGCTTGAGAGAATGAATTTGGATTTGACGTGTAGGAGATCTTAGAAGTAATATTAAGTAAAGGGCAAGTGAAGAAATGTAGGAAGCAAATATAGATCAGTTTTCTAATAATTTGAGTGTTGAAGAGGAGGTAAGAGGAGGAAATTTGAGGGAAGGGCAAGGTGAAAAGAGTTTTAAAAATATTTTTTATTGTTTTTTACAGAGAGGAGGGGAGAGGGATAGAGAATTAGAAACAATGATGAGAGAAAAACATCAATCAGCTGCCTCCTGCACACTCCCTACTGGGGATGTGCCTGCAACCAAGGTACATGTCCTTGACCGGAATGGAACCTGGGACCCTTCAGTCTGCAGACCTATCCTCTATACACTGAGCCAAACCGGTTAGGGTGTAAAAAGATTTTTCACTGTTTCTTTTTAAAAACTGGGTCTACTTGAGTAGGCAGATGAAGAGATGGTTGGTCAGGAGAGATAAAAAAAAATTAAGGAAGGGAATTGAAAGAGCAAGGAAGTAAGGAGACAAGAGGGTTTATGATTCAGTGTAAAGATGGAGAGGATAACATTAGCAGAAGGAGAGCCATTTCATTCTGGAGCCAAAGATTGAAAGGAGGAATACAATGTACAGCACAGAGGGATTCAGAGGAGGAAGACAGAGGAAGTAAAAAGAAAAATATCTCATACAGCTTCTATTTTCTCAGAATAGTAGCAGGCTAGAAGTAGGAGTCTTGTGATTGGGGATTTCAGGAACATAGAGGAAGAGAAAGTTTTGAAAGGCCACTAAAGGGAATGGAACAGGGAATTAATATGAGGTGTGTAAGAGGGATTTTGAATGGTAATAAAGAGACAAATAAGGATGAGAAGCTGAGAGATGAATCAAGAAAATGAAAACTATTTCACGTAGTAGTACTCAAAGAATTTCACCCTCACTCATTTTCAAGTAGTTTAATTCCAAGCTACTTACTCATGGGTCTATTGGAGTTCCAACCCCCCACCCTCTTTCTGCATGACAAGAGAAATGACAGTTGATTATAAAGTTAATTTAGGGAGTTGGTTAAATCTGAAATATGACTGAATCTGGAAAATATAGAATTGACCCAACCAAAAGATCTGTGCCAATGTATGTTGAACAAATGTGATAGCTGGTCAGTGAGTCACAGGAAATGATGATATATTCTATAGTGTGTGTGCTAGGTAAGCACATTTTTAAATTTTAAAACAATTCTGATTTTGCATACAAATATTTAAATATGTGGTTTATACAAAATGACTGCCAACTAACTTATTATCTCAAAGCAACATAGAGCCCTGGCCGATGGCTCAGTTGGTTGCAGCATAGTCCTGATATGCCAAGGTTGTGGGCTCGATCTCACATACAAGAAAGCAACCAATGAATGCATGAACAGGAGGTGCAACAAATCAATGTTTCTTTCTTGCTCTATCTCTGTCTCTCTTTCCCTTCTCTTCTTTCTCTAAAATCAATGAAATAAAAAAAAAAAACAACGAAAAGAAACACAGTGCCCGTTCTATAATGTAATGAAAGGCCAGTTTTCATTGTGAAAATTATAGTTGTGGACAACAGTCTGAGAAATTATTATACAATCAAAAGTAATCATTTTTAGCAATGGAATGAGAAAATGTTTTAAAAAGTATTTAATTTATTCACAGATCTCAAGACAGTCCCTTAAGTTTCTATAAATCATCATAAAAATTAGACTGAATTACTGAAAACTTATTTTTTCAGCAGAGCTCCAAGAAAGGTTGAATATCCTTAGAGGTAATAGGGAAGTAATAATCTTTTTTTTAAAAAAAAATTTATTGTTGAAAGTATTACATATACCTCCATACTCCCCCACTGACCTCTTCTAGCCCATCCCTGCCCTGGAAAGTAATATTCTTATTTGTATTTGTGGACAGATCAAATAATAACTTTCTATTGAATTTCAGTTGTGACCATTAGGGGCCAAATTCAATGATCTTAGCTCTTCTGTGTCATTTTCACTTATAACTTGTAGTCACATAGAGAATAGACAGAATTGTCACAGTAACAGGTAGAATATTATTATTATTCCAGTCTAGCAAATTCTTTAGCCATTTTTTTTTTGGTTATTGAAACTAAATAGAAAATGATTTTAGAAAAATATGAGTTTTATTAGACATTTTGTGTTTTCAAAGCACATTGTGGTAGTTGATTATCTTTTATCCCGCTGTGACAGCAGATGGGAATGCCATTCGTGAGGTCCCTGAGCTTCAGCGTTAGGTGGGGGTCAGTCATAGTCTTGGCCTACTGCCCAGACCTGGAATGGAATGACTCAGTTTTCTTGGTTGAATTCCAAGGAGGCCGCGGGAGAGCCCTTTACACTGAACTGGTACTGAAACCTTTAACACTTTTCTGAATTGGTAGAACTTGTCCTTGGGTCAGAGGTAATGCTAGTGATATACCTATCTCTACGTGTGTGTGCTCTGTTGCTGGCAACCTAAGTCCATACTCATGTCCACACAAGAGAGCAGCTGGTTTCTGACCCTTCCTATCTCTTAGGTCTCAGTTTTGGAAGGGGTATTCTGCATGTCAGGGGTATTCCCAACCAATGAATCCAGCTTCCATGATCAAGTATTGGGCATTTCTATGGATGAAGCCTTGGTATGGCAGGCCATGCTCCCTATCTGACTCAAAACCCTGGACATTGACCACGGTGATCCCTATTTGTGAGGCCATGTTCTAAAAATATGTCTCCTTAAATTGTGTCTGAGGAGTAAGTCAAGAGTGCCTGGGGCTATTTTTCACTGTATACTCAAGCTACTTTAACTTCCCCTGAAGTCTGCTCCAGACACCTTTTAGTTCACTTCCAATTTTTGCCACCAATATTTCCTTGGTGTCTGGCTATGTGCCATCCATTTTGCTACCTCTGTGCCACTAGTTCTGAAACACTCTACCACGTACAGGTAAGAATTCTCAAATGGGAAGCCAGATGAGCTTCCCTTGCCCCCACATTCTGTGCTCGTCACCAGGACGGCACATGAGGTTGCTGGAATCTGGTATTTCTACTGTCACAGACCCAAAGCCATTCTTTCTCTTCAACCAAAGGCTGAAATCCTTTATGAGTATGACAACATTTATGATGAAGAATTGATCAGTTTTCTGCATCTCCTGTGGGGCTATCTTGACTCTTTTTAATAAAAAAAGGGAATGGTGTTTACCTTTTCTAGCAAGACAACTGTAACCTCAGCATGTTCATCATATACAATATATACTGGCTCTCAGTAGAAGTGGCATTATAGCGTAAAGCAAAGACCGTAAGTATGGGGACCAGGAAGAATTGAGTTTGACTTCTGACACTACTATTTCTTAAATATGTGACCTGGTAGTTATTAGCATTGTTTATCTACCATAGGATTATTGTGAGAATTAAAATAATGCATGTACAGGTCTTAGCATAGGGCCAGGCACATGATAGGAATTCAACAAATGGTAGCTATTATCATCAGTATCACTGATCTTCCTAACATGGGCAATAAATCTTTATGAAATTTGACAGCCATGAAAGTTATAACTTTGTTCTTGGAACAGTAGCAAGTAAACCACATCCTTCTAGGCATATTTTGATGAGTCTGACTAATACAGGGTTGGGCAAAAATAGATGAACAGTTCTTCTTATAGAAAATAATAAATAATAATACAGGAATATATGCTGTGTTTCATGTCTTCACAACTATGAATCTACTTTGTTCCATTCTGTATATTGTGAGGCCATTTGGCATCTGCACTCATTAGTCATCTTCCAACACCTGAGGAACAACATCTTAGATAAGCGCTGCAACTGAGGAATTGTAGTCCTCTTAGTGGACATGATGTCGTATCCTATCTAATAAAAGAGTAATGTGCAAATTGACCATCACTCCAACACACAAGATGGCTACCCCCATGTGGTCAAAGATGGCTGCCCAATGTGGACACAAGATAGGTACCACAAGATGACCAGTAGGAGAAGGCAGTTGGGAGGGACCAAGCCTGCAAAGGAGGGCAGTTGTGGGTAATCAGGCTAGCAGGGAAGAGCAGTTGGGAGGGACCAGGCCAGCAGAGGAGGGGCAGTTGGGGGCAATCAAGCCTACAGGAGAGGGAAGTTAGAGATGACCAGGCTGGCAGAGGAAGGAAGTTGGGGGGGGACCAGGCCTGCAGGGGAGGGCAGTTAGGGTGACCAGGCCTGCAGGGGAGGACATTTAGGGCCAATCAGGCTGGCAGGGGAACAGTTAGGCATTAATCATGCTGGCAGGGGAGTGGTTAGGGGATGATCAGGCTGGCAGGCAGAAGCGGTTTGGGGCAATCAGGAAGGCAGACAGGTGAGCAGTTGGGAGCCAGCAGTCCTGAATTGTGTGAGGGATGTCCAACTGCCCGTTTAGGCCTGATCCTACTGGATCCAGCAGTTAGATATCCCTTGAGGGGTCCCAGATTGGAGAGGGTACAGGCTGGGCTGAGGGACAACCCTCTCCCCTGTGTACAGGGCCTCTAGTATTTCTATGATTGCTGTCATATAAGTCCCTGCTTTGGATAGTTTTTGCAAGCTTCCCGAAGTATCTCTAGATCTACTCTGAATAATGTATACTTGAGAACCCAAGAATGAGACTCAGTTTCTCTTCAGAGATTTGCCAAGTCAGAGAAACATATTATGTTAGTAAAAGGGTGGTTGGGCCTGGCAGGCATGGCTCAGTGGTTGAGCATCGATCTAAGAGTCAGGAGGTCAAAGTTTGATTCCTGGTCAGGGCATATGCCCAAGTTGTGGGCTTGATCCCCAGTAGGGGCTTGTAGGAGGCAGCCGATCAATGATTCTCTATCATCATTGATGTCCGCCCCCCTCTCTTTCTTTCTTTCTCTCTTTCTCTTTCTCTCCCTTCCTCTCTGAAATCAATAAAAATACATTAAAAAAATAAAAGGGTGGTTTGCTTTGTGTCCATACTCGTGTTATAACTATGTAATGTAAACAGTTCTACCTGTCACTCAAGCCATTGATATTAGCTAACAAGAAGTTTTGGGATCCACCTTTCTTAAATGCCATAGACCTCTCATGCCACAACTTGCTACACTCTATGGCAATGATCAGCAAACTCATTAGTCAACAGAGCCAAATATCAACAGTACAACAATTGAAATTTCTTTTGAGAGCCAAATTTTTTAAACTTAAATTTCTAATGCCACTTCTTCAAAATAGACTCGCCCAGGCCATGGTATTTTGTGGAAGAGCCATACTCAAGGGGCCAAAGAGTTGCATGTGGCTCACGAGCCGCAGTTTGCCGACCACTGCTCTATGGCATTCTGTTCCATAGGTGCTGTTGTCTGCAGCCCTGCTAGTTTCCTTCAACTCACTGCATCTCTCATATCATGTATCTTTCCTGATCTGGGCAAAAGAGAGGCCATTCTAAAGGGACTGTCAGACACTCTATCAAAGACCTAGTTCAAGAAGTATTTACATTAACACTTGGCTTTCAGAGAGAATATCTGCGTGGGTTATACCATCTGTCTTCTCCTATACCTACTTCCCACTTGAGGTGAAAGCAGAATTATTTCCACTTAAGGTTCTTTGAGGGGGTTATTCTGTCAAATGTTATTACACCCTTCCAAGTGAATCATCCACACCTCCTATTGTGTGTGTGCGCCTCATGTAAAAAAAAAAATTGTCCCTTTATATGTTGTATGCCAATTTTCAATTGATGTTCAATTTTCCTTATATTTTTAATTTTTATAAATAAGTATATTTTATAATTGAGAAACAGGCTGTAGTAAAACAGGCTAAAGTGATAAAATCTAGGCTTCTGTTCTTAATCCTCCTCTTTTTATTCTGCACACTCCCCTAGATCATTTCATCCAATTGCATGGCTTAAATTGCCACCTTTCTGCTTGTGGGTTCAAAATGTCTTTCTGTAGCTCAGACCTCTGTCCCAGATGATGGACATACAATTTCAACCATCTCCTGGGCAACTTCTTCTGAACCTGCCACAGGAAATACGTTGTGCTCTGGCCACAGTTGATGGCTGATGGGTGGCCAGAACTCACCATTTGGATTTTTGAACCAGGGACCAGTGAAAGCATGGCCTGTACTTCTCTGGTGGTAAAACAGAGATGAAGAGTTATTTTCCTCATCATATGCTTGCAGCTAGTTTTAAGGGACAAAATAAATTTGCATAGAAAAGCAATGAGACAGAAAATTCTGGAATTCAGGTTTATGGTTCCAAAGTTGCTGATATTGAAGTGTCTTATCTTTGCAGTCTGGCTGTAGTCCTGTTCTTGTAGCACTCAAACCAATACATTCCTCTTTTGCCTAAGCTAATTCAAGCTGAATTTCTGTTACCGTGCAACCTGAGTTTCAGGCTGTCCACTTTTCTCATCTCTTCCTCTATATAATCCGTTCCATTAGATGACTTGCATTGATAACACTTTTGCTGAGCATATACGGAGTGTTCAAAGTGAGCAACGTCATTAGGAAATCAAGTACAACAAGTGAGATGACTTAAGAACAACCAGAAGATTAGTCAGAAGGCTGATTCATGTCTAAGGTTAGTCAAGATTGTTCTCGAGAAGATAGAAAATCAAAATCTTATCTAGAAAGGAATGGAAAGATCTGGGGTTTGAATTTGGAAGTTCAGAGAATGTAGAGAAAAAAAGATTGTCGGCAGATTGTAAGCACTGATTTATTTTTTCTAGTTTATTGAGATATAATTGACATCCAGCATTGTGTAAGTTTAAGGTGTGCAGCGTAATGATTTGCCTTACATTAAGTACTGATTTAGAATGGGGGGAAGTGGTACATACTGTTTTACAGAAATGTATACATAGGCCAGTAAGTTTAACATTTGCTTAAGAGTCCAACAGTTGTATATACCCACTGTATCTATTCCTGTATATACAGGTTCAATATGAGAAGAAGGAGGGTTTAGTTTGTTTGTTTTAAAAAGAATTTGTTGAAAAATTGGGTTTCAGCTTTTAAAATAGGAAAGCAAAGTTTTTATTAATCTAGATATTAACATAATGACTAAAAATGTGACTCAGGGCAGCCCAGTTCATATATCTTGTTTTATGGACTTGAAAGAGTTCTTTTAACTTGGATCTTATAAAAAAATCATCATAATAAAAAGAAATGCAGCCTAATAAAAATAAGCAAGAGATTTAAACAGATACTTCACAAAGGAAGATATACAAATGACCAATAATAAGTACGTGAAAAATGTGTTCAACATTTAGTAATTAGGGAAATGTATTTTAAAACCACAATGAGCTAACATTGAATACTCACTAGAATGGGTAAAATGAAAAGGTCCAGTATCACCCAATGTTGGAGAGGATATGGAATCACCAGAACATTCATTCATTGTTAGTGGGTATGTAAAAATGGTTTAACTACTTTGGAAAACAATCTGGAAGTTTATTAAGAATACAATTTCTTAATGATGCAGCAATTCTACTCGTAGATATTTACCCAAGAAAACAGAAAAATATGTGTACAAAAACACTTACACTTAAATGTTCATACAACTTTCTCATAATAAATAAAAATTGTAAAACAATCTAGGGCCCATTTATGAGAGAATGGAAGTAGATACTATAGTATTTTCAAACAATGAATACTACTTAGCAATAAAAATGACAAACTACTTCTATACATAATAACATGAATAAAATCTTAAAACCTTCAAAACTATACTAAGTGAAAGATGTATAAGAAAGAGTAAGTAAGTATCCTGCACAGCATGGATCAGTGGTTAAAAGTTGACCTATGAACCAGGAGGTCATGGTTCAATTCCTGGCCAAGGCACAGGCCTGGGTTGCCGGCTTGATCACCCGTAGGAGGCGTGCAGGAGTCAGCTGATCAATGATTCTTTCTCATAATTGACGTTTCTATCTCTCTCTCCCTCTTCCTTTCTCTCTGAAATCAATAGAAATATATGAAAAAAGTAAATATTTTATGATTCTATTTATATGAAGTTCTAGAACAAGTAAAACTAGTCTATGATGAAACAAATCAGAACAGTGCTTGCCTTTGGGGGCTATGTGAGCTGTGAACAACAGGGAAAAAACAAGAGGGAACTTTCTGGTTAATGCTACTGTTCTATAATTTCCTAAGGATTGGGTTACACCCTTTTACATTTGTCAAACTCATCAACTATTACATATAAGATTTTTGCATTTAATTGTACATATAGTTTATCTCAAAAGAACTATAAATATTAAACTTGCCAAAGTGTTTTGGAGAAAGTGTTCTGATGTTGCAAATTACTTTGAAATGCATTAAAAATAAGATGGATTGATGAGTGGGTAGAAGGAATCATGGGTTTATATGTGATGATGATGTACCAAAATGCTAATTATAAAATTCAGTTGGTAGGTGTATGTATGTTCACTATAGAGTCTTCAACTTTTCTCTGAGATTTTTCATGATAAGATAATGGAAAAAATAAATAGCAAAATGGAACCAAGGAGAACTGCTTATATATTAACAAATGGATTATATACAGTTCATTGAACAGCCAGCTTAACCATAAATATATTGGCACCACATAATAAATGACTAATAATATATAGGCATACCCCAAACAATGCTGATTTGAAATAGTGCTGACTACCTCAGATATCTTACCTAATAAAAGAGTAATATGCAAATTAAGGTCACTCTGTCACAAAGATGGCAATGCCCATAGCCACAAGATGGCGGTGCCCAGTCCCCTCAGCCCCGCTGGAGTCCCCCAGTCCTGGGGGAAGGGTGCGGTCACTGAGAACTCGCAGCATGAGTGGCCTGGTGGAATGCTTGCTGTGGCAATGAGGCAGGCATTCTGCCCCAGCCATGGAAAGCCTCTGGGCGGTGGAGAGCCTCTGGGCAGTAGGCGCGGAGCGGCCAGGCCCTGCAGAGAGCAGAGAACTACAGGGAGTGGGCCTCAGCCATCATGGCTCCTAGATTGAAGAAGGCTCCCAGATTGGAGAGGGTGCTGGTTGGGTTGAGAAACCCACTCCCTTCCCTCTTCTCCCCGCCATCCCCATACACAAATTTCATGCACCGGGCCTCTAGTATTTTTATATTAGAAATACATATGTGTATACATTCATTCAAGCTCTAAGCACTATGATGACACAGACCCCCCTCATGGTCCCTCAGCAACTGCAACACATTGAGATCCATCAAAAGTTCAATTAGCCAGAGCCCTGGAGTGGGACTCAGCACCTAGTTTGCTGTGTCTTTCTACTGTGATTTCTCTTTCCAACCTCATTTCCATTGTTTCATTCTGGTAATTAGATTTGATCCATAATGGCCAATAAGGGTGTGCAAGTGGGAGTATTGGAGATGCTACAAAACTCTGATGCTGGAAGTGTCAAATGCTAATTTTCTGTAGCAGGTGATCTTATTGAGGAAGTACATGGTAACACCCAGCAGTCTAGTAGGGCTTGTCTGGAATCCTCTCAAAAGGGAGGCAGTGAAGAGTGTAGATTCTGCAGCCAGACCTCCTGGTTCCTGCCTTGACACTGCAGCTTAGCTTCTGTGTGTCATTGGGCAAGTTAAGTAACCTCTCTGCTCATTTTCCTCATCCCTAAAATGAGTGTAATCTTTGTACCTATTTCCTAAGGTCATTGTGAGAATGAAATGATTCAGTATATGTAATGCCCTTAGCATAGCTCTGGGCAGTTAGTAAGGACTAAAGTAAATGTAAGCACTGCTGTTGATACTATGAGGGCATCAGAAGCATCACTGCAGCACAGGAGGAAGTAATCAACAAATGTCTGAGCAGGTATGGTAAGAATGATGGCCATAGGTATGCCATAACTTCAGGGACTTTGGAAAGGAGGAAGCCATGATTGCCAATCTGTAACGTAAGGAGTGTGTTTTCATAGAACCCTGTGATAACGTGGCATGCAGGGCCCATACAGCTCATGTTCCATTTCCTAAGGATGCAGCCTACTTGCTATACTTTGGAGGTGTTATTCCCCCTTGCTAAATTTTGGAGACCCCGCTAGCTAAAATGCTAGTCCTAATCCAGTTCTAGTTCCTATCCTCAGATTGCAATTTTGTTGTAAATACATATATAAATACTAGAGGCCCAGTGCACAAAATTCATGCACTTAGTGGGGGGAGGGTCCCTCAGCCCGGCCTGTGCCCCCTCGCAGTCCAGGAGCCATCAATCAGACATCCTTAGTGCTGCCGTGGAGGCCAGAGAGGCTCCTGCTGCCGTTGCTGCGCTCACCAGCTGTGAGCCCTGCTCAGGGCTTCTGGCTGAGCAGAGCGCCCCATGTGGGAGCTCACTGAACACCAGGGGGCAGCTCCTGCATCGAACATCTGCCCCCCAAGTAGTCAGTACACATCAACCCAGTCGTTCAGCCGTTTGGTCGATTTGCATGTTAGCCTTTTATTATATAGGATATTTGTTGTAGTATTCAAATTGCCTTTCTATGCTTTTGGAATCTAGTGTAAGATGTGGGGACAAGCAGGGAGGGCCCACTCCATGGCAGAAGCCAAAAGAGCCAGTTTTTGTTTTTTGCCCCCCTTGTAGCTTGAATTTGCAGCCCACGAATTTGTATCTGAGGTGAGTTACCTAAAGAAGCAGGGACAGTGTAGAATTCTTGTGGTGGTGGCGGCTGTGGTATCCAGCATCCAATGGTGGTTGTGTCAGTAGTTGGAGTAGAGTTTTCTAAGGGGCAGGTGGGGGCAGACCAGCTGTACCATCCAAAGTTCAGTGGTGATGGCTTAGCGTCAACCCAGCTATTCCTGTTATGTGGTCTTGGAAGTGGTTCTGGTTACCTGTATTTTCTTGGTTTCTGCTTGTATTTAAAGCCTAGCCCTTTCAATGAATTCCTTTTTCTCAGTGGTTAACCAGCTGGTCTTATTGTTTCCAACCGGAAACTGCCTAAGGCATGCGTTTTCTGTGATCCACTGATCCAGTTCTGTTCCTTCTGCTACAATGGCTATTTCTTTATGTCAGAGCAAATGTATTGATTGTAGAAATGTCTAACCTTTGTCTGTTGCAGTCGTTTAAATGTCAATTTTTAAAGTACAGGCTTTGCTCCCAGACATAATCAACAATGTTTTTTTTGGTCAGAAATTTGCTGTATTACTATAATGTGCATTATATTTATTCAACTAATTTCATTTTGCCATCACCTACTGAACATTTTACCTTGTTCTAGGTCAGTGGTCGGCAAACTGTGGCTCGAGAGCCACATGCGGCTTGCGAGCCTTGGTTTGCTGCTCTGTTGACTAACGAGTTTTCTGACCACTGTTCTAGGTGATGGTTAGGCTCTGAGGATAAAAATCAAGTGAGACATAGTCTTTCATGCACGTATTTAGAATTATAGCTATTTATTTGTTGAATCGTGGTGAGTTGGGAGCCAGCCACACACAAAGTGCAAGAAAACAAAACAAAACAAAAATATAGTCCAATGAATGGATAGGCATAGGGTGGGGAAAATAGTGTAACATGTTGGTTAAAAATCTTGATCCAAAAGTTTGACCAACATTGATTCATATTCAGGCTCTCATTTGGTGTGTTAAATAGGACAAATTTCTTAAATTATCTAAACCTCAGTCTACTTATTTATAAAGTGACAACACTAATGCCTGCATCCTTATTATGAAGTTTAAATGAGATAATGGATATAAAGTGATTAGAACAATACTTGGTATATAAGTAAACACTTAGCAAAATGGTAGCCACATTTACATACTGGAATAGACCCTTCAGCCGGATGGTGTAATTCCCAGGTATAGTACAACTCTCAAGATCATAAACTTTGCCTTGATAGTTTATATTAGTTCCATAATCTTCTTGACCATTAGTCCCTCTTTTTTTTTATTCCCTCTATTATATTATTTACTAGCAGCCCAATGCATGAAATTCATACATGGAAGGGGGGTTCCCTCAGCCCAGCCTGCACCATTTCTAACCCACAGGGATTGGGTCTAAACCAGAAGTCAGACATTCCTCTCGCAATTTGGGACCACTGGCTCCTAACTGCTCACCTGCCTGCCTGCCTGATCGCCCCTAACTTCCTCTGCCTGCCTGCCTGATTACCCCCAACTGCCCTCTCCTGCTGGTCTGGTTGGCTCCAACTGCCTTCCTCTGCTGGCCTGATCTCTCACCCAATGGCCCTCCCCTGCTGGTCTGATCTCACCCCTAACTGCTTTCCCCTGCTGGCCTGGTTGCCCCAACTGCCCTCCCCTGCCAGCCTGATCACCCCTACCTGCCCTCCCCTGTTAATCTGATCTTGCCCCCAACTGCCCTCCCCTGCAGGCCTGATCTTGCCCCCAACTGCCTTCCCCTGCTAGCCAATTTGGTTCTGATTGATCAATTTCTATGCCAGTCAGCATCAAAAGCTCCTCCTGCTAAGAAACCATTGGCTCCTCACAGTTCACCCAGATTTGGTTCTGATTGGTCAGTTTCTATGCCAGTCATTGTCTCCGGGCCTATCTCTGGACCTGATCAGAGAGGTAGGGCTGATCAGCAGTCTCTGCAGAGGCCAGGAGAGAAATAGAGGTGTGGCTGCTGGCAAAGCCTAGAGAGAAAGAGAGAGGGAGTGGCTGATCAACAGCTGCCATGGAGGC
This sequence comes from Lasiurus cinereus, assembly GCA_011751065.1. NCBI lineage: Eukaryota > Metazoa > Chordata > Mammalia > Chiroptera > Vespertilionidae > Lasiurus > Lasiurus cinereus. The sequence goes on from JAAGEH010000226.1 coordinate 9,031,198, forward strand.
TGCGGATCAGACCCTGCCTCTCTGGGCCTCTCTCCAGGCCTATCTGCAGCTCCCTCGGCAGTCAGTGCTGAGTCACCACAGCAAACCAGCATTGACTGCAGGACTGATTTCTGGTGTTTGGTTCAGCCTTTGGTCAGTCATTACGGACCCTGGGTTTTTATATATTAAGATAATATGAGTAGTCAGAAATGTATATTTTTTCCCAGTGTGGTTAAACTACAGTTTTAAATAAAAGTAGGCAATGCTTTTTGCTTGTTTTTCTCTACTTGATGCTGTTTAGCAGCATTTTCAATGGAATTTTTGGTTGCAGCCTCATGTTGAGGCAATGTCCTTCATGGAATTTCTGTTTTGTCTCTGGGTTAGAGTAGTGTCATGATCTAGGCTTGAGAGTATTTTTTTCTTCTCAATTACATAAATATGTAATTTACACAGAGTGAAACCTCTTTGCTTTTTCCTGCTCACTTATGGGCATTTGCCAGTATTTGATATAGAAGGATTAACTTGTATATTTCAAGGTACTTATTATGCATGAATCTCCCCTCTAGCATCCCCCCCCCAAGGAAGACCAAGAAAAATGATTCACTTATCCAATTTGCTATCTGATTTTTTCCCCAAGCGTACCTCTTTTAGACCCTGATCATTAAATTGTTATTCAGATTCTTCAGCCCACTTAAAAAAAAAAGTTATAAAAAGTATTTTATTGCCTTTGGAATCTTTTTCAAAGTATTTCTCAAGTTATATTTGGTCTAGTTTTCAGTTTATAGCTAACCTGCTATGTTTTGTGGACTTCTTTTTTTTCCTTATATGGGCTAATTTTCTGTTATTAAAAACTAATTTTCTAAAGCCCCTGGAAATTTTTCCCCCATCAACTAGATAAATGGGGTTTTTGTTTATTTGTTCATTTATTCATGGGAGAGTTCTTTTAAAAAAATGTTTTTAGTTATTTCTTTTAGAGAGAGAGGAAAGGAGAGAAATAAAGATAAAAACATCAATGAGAGAGAAACATCACTGATTGGCTGCCTCCTGCACGCTCCCCACTGGGGATTGAGCCTGCAAACAAAGCGTGTGCCCTGACCTACAGGAAGTAAAAATGGTGATCTCTTGGTTCATGGGTCGATGCTCAATCACTGAACCACACCAACCAGGTTCATGGGTGAATTCTTAATTGAAAAAAAAATTTTTGGGGGGAGATACTCCCTTCTTAATCGATGTACAGCTTTATTCTTGTCTTCTGATGAAGTGTTTGAAAAACGGTGCCAGGCTTCCTTTTTATTTTTGGTTCTCATTCACTTCTGTTCCCACACTGACACCTGCATTCGCTTATGCTGAAATCACTGGGAATTATACCAACCAGGAATTGTTAAGTTCCAGTGCTAGGATTGCTTCAAAGTTACTGTGTGACTTTGGTTAGGTCATTCAACTGCTCTGCCCTCCAGTTTCCTCATCTGCAAAATTAGGAAAGTTTACTCATTTATTCAGCAAGTATTTTATTAGGCACAAATTACCTGGTAGGTACTGTGCCAGGTGTTGGAAATCTATAGTGAGCAAAAGAGTCAAGATGCCCTCCCTCGTGGAATGTATATTCTATGTTAAATGGTTCAAACTCCAAGGAATGCTTGAGTTTCTAACTCTATATGTACAGGGTGGGACAAAAGTAGTTTTACATGTGAGAGTACATGAAACACAGTTTATTCTTGTATTAACATATATCAGTTATGGTATTATTTTCCATACGAACAACGGTACACTCACTTTTACCCTGCCTTGTATAATAAACTAGAGGCCTGGTGCACGAAATTCACGCATGGGTAGGATCCCTACCCTTGGTTAGCGATCAGGGCCCATCAGGACCTTCTGGCTGCTGGCTGAGGCTCTCCTTCCCCAGCTGCCGGCTGCTGGCTGGAGCCTTCCTTTATTCAGCACTGCCCCTGGTGGTTAGCACTCGTCATAGCAAGCAGTGGAACTCCTGGTCAGTTGAACTCCCTAGAGGAGAATTTGCAGATTAGTCTTTTATTATATAGGATGGGACTTCCACTTCTTTCCAAAATCTCTTTTGAACAAGGATAGAAAAAAATGTCACTTGTGTGAAGTTTGTTTTTGGCTTTTGGGGATTTCCTTCAACTTAAAAATAAATACCGCACAGTTTGCTTTACAGGGTGTTCCATGGAAACCAGTGTGAGATGCTCTACTAGAAAGGATGTAGGTCAAAAGCTGCACACTACTTCCATCCCCTTCTTAAAGTAGATCTTAAGACACTTTGGAAATACTCTTCAAATCTCTGCTTTTAGACACACATGAAAAAAAAACAAAACAAACTGAAATAATTACCAGTGGCCTTTATTTAGACTTTGGAGTCAGTATCAGTGGATGAGAAAATTAACGTTTTCTTATTGCTGTCAGTACTTACTGAGTTATAAAATTGCCTTTAGTTGTAGACCATAAAGCTCTTTACTGTGATGAGTAAAATAGTAATAAATAATAATGGTAAAAATGTACATTTTATTTCTTGGCTGACAAATAGCATGTGACATATGCCTTGCAAAAATAATGGTCTGGTAAATCTTTAAACTTACTTGTCCATGGGTTATTAGTGTTCAGGAACTTTCACAGTAGGAGTCCATAAAAGGGTATTTAAGCCAAGTCTTCTCTTCCTTTCCCTTCATATTCCATTTAATTTAAAGGGAGCTATTTGTGGCTGTGTAGTAAGAAAAGGTTGGAATTATATTGAGGTACTTTTGGAACTATTATCAGAATGGATGCAGTTGAAGTAATTGTTTGTAAGAAATAATAGCTGGTGGGGAAAATAAAATAGAATGAAAGATGTAAGAAAGTGACAGAAAATAACAGATGAATTGGTGGAAAATCCAGAAAGCATCTTGTTTGATTTTTATGGGAAGAAATTACAGAGTAAATGGCAACTTTCTGTTTCTCAAATTCTGTCTTTATTCAGGGTAATATTTTTTTTTTTGTCTCAGTCCTCAATTATCACACATGCATTTTTTCCGGTTCATGAATTCATAATAAATGTTCTTAACATTATAGCTCTAATTTCATTTGTCTCCTTAGATTAATCTTCTAAAATTTTAGGAAAAATAATCACAGTTATCACTGAAAGGAGGTAGAGTCCAGTATTCTGAAAATATTCATGCATATGCACACTTATACAAAAATAACCGTAAAAGAAAATACAAAGCAGTGCCAAAGGAAAATTGGAGGTAAAGAGCTATTAAGATTTCTGAGGAGGGAAAGAGCACTTCCGAATTGGAAGTAAAGGGAACAATCTGTGCTTAGAATCCATACTGGCTTTAAAAGATAGTAAATTTAGGGCATTTAGAGATACAGGAACACTCTCTTAAGTGGAAAGAGTAGTAGCCCTATTCAGGGATAGTAGGAATGTATGTTGGCTTGGAATTAACTGAACTTTGGTTCAACTTTCTCTAATTCCTAGAGTCATCTGTAAAAATGGGAGTAATGTCATAGTAACCTTGCTGCAGGGTTGTTGTGAGTTTTAAATAGCATAACAGTGGAAGAGCGGTTCTCAACCTGTGGGTCGCGACCCCTTTGGGGGTCGAATGACCCTTTCACAGGGGTTGCCTAAGACTATTGGAAACCACCTATTTCCCATGGTCTTAGGAACCAACACACCGCTCCTCGGTGTAGCAAAATCTAGCAATGTAGTTTACTGTTGTTATATTAAGACTGTTACCTATGCTACACCACGATTCAAGACAAAATTTCATTTATTTGTAATTAGACATAAATATTTCACAATATATAATTACATATTGTTTTTGTGATTAATCACTATGCTTTAATTATGTTCAATTTGTAACAATGAAAATACATCCTGCATATCAGATATTTACATTACAGTTCATAACAGTAGCAAAATTACAGTTATGAAGTAGCAACGGAAATAATTTTATGGTTGGGGGTCATCACCACATGAGGAGCTGTCTTAAAGGGTCGAGGCATTAGGAAGGTTGAGAACCACTGGAGTGGAAATTCCTAGCAAAATTCCTGCAAAAGCTAGGTGCCTGGACAAAAGCCCTCCCTTCCTTTTTTATGTAAATCTGGTGAACATTGGAGTTCCGGGTGACTTGCTGGAGCTTTTATCCTGGTTCTGCCTTTGACTAGCTACATGACCTGGGGAAATTTATTGAACCTTGTTCATTCTCAGAGTTCTCATCTCTAAAACAGAGATAATACTAGTCCCAATTTCATAGTTGGTGTAAGGGAAGTATACAAGTTAGTTCAGGAAAGAGTGTATAAAATACATGGCATAGACTATGTACTTATTATTTTTCATAGGTCCTGAGGAGCAACTGAAAGTTTAGGGTTAGGGAACAGGGCAGAAGGCCTCAATATTTTCTTTAGAAAAGTCAGTGTATTGGTTTTTTATGAATAGGAATTGGGTGATGAGGGAGGGATTGAGGAGAGACTAAAAATGGGGAAGACTAATTAGGAGATTGGTAAATACTTGGGATCAGAGACTCTGAGAGCCTGGTGAATAATGATGGTAGCAGGGATGGGGTAGACCTGTCACTTGGACTGCAGATGTGCTTTTTAAACTTCAATGTGCACAAGAATCTGCTGGGGATCTTGGAAAATGCAGATTCTGGCTTAGTAAGTCTGGGTGGGGCCTGTGATGTTAGTTTACAGCTGCCACTCAGAATAATAACAAGGGTTTTGAAGGCAGGACAGGAGCCCTCAGACTAGGAAGAGTTGGTCATTGATTGTCATGGGGATGGGAAGGAGACAAAGGTATGGTCATTTTTCATTGAAGGAGCTAAATTGGGATGGAAACTATGAACTCAGATTGACATGCTGATCTCGAGATTTTTCCCCCCCCTAAATTTAAGTGTCCTATGCTAAGTGAAATAAGCCAGCCAATGAAAGAAAAATACCACATGATTTCACTCATTTATGGTTAATAAAAAACATTATAAACTGATGAACAAAAGGATAGATACAGAGGTAGTAAAGCATCAAACAGACTGTCCAATTACAGTGGGAAGGTTAGGGAGAGGTGGGGTAGATAAGAGATCAACTGAAGGACTTGTGTGCATGCATATAAGCATAACCAATGGACACAAAACACTGGGGGGTTAGGGAATGCATGGGAGTGGGTGGGGCAATGGAAGATATGTACACATGTAATACATTAATAAAAAAATTAAAAAAGAAAAGACAGCAAAAAAAAAGAGAGAGAGAAACATGCAAATTGACTGTACATCTGTTACGCCCACCAGCCATGCCTACCAGCCAATCAGGAGCAAGTATGCAAATTAACCCAACCAAGATGGCAATTAATTTGCATATTCAGGTGCAGAGTGAAGACTCAAGACAGCATAGAAGGAAGCCAAGCGCTGCAGAAGGGAGCAAAGCTGTGGAGAAGCAAGCAAGCATGATGGCAGAGAAGGGAGGGAAGCGGGCAGGGTGGGGGAGAAGGAAGGAAAGCAGGCGGGGTGAGCAGAGACTGCTGCAGGAAGCCCTATTGCAGGAATCTTCCTGCAACGGGCCTCTACTACCATATAAGATTGTTAACAACGTGCATACTTTTGTTCAGCAGATTTCTAGAACTTATTCCTCTGAAATTGGACACTCTTTTGTATTATTCAGCTCAAGCTTCTGTAACAAACTGCATTAGATAGGACCACTTAAATAACAGACATTTATTTTCTCATTGCTGTGGAGGCTGGGGGCCCAAAATCAGGAAGCAAGCACCATGGGTTTCCTGTGAGGCCTTTCTTCTTGGCTTATAGGTGGCTGCCATCTTGCTCTGTGCTCACATTGACCTCGAGTTCTTGAAATTGGAGTTTTAGAAAGTAGAAGAGTGTCATGCCAAAAGGGGAGATTTATTAGAAGACTGGATTAAATCCTGGCTCCAGCAGTGATCAGAAAGATGCCTTTGGACTATAGCTCTTCATCTCTAAATGGGAGACGACAATGACTGCTTCAAAGGACTGTGTTATGGAGAAACCTTGTTGTGAAAACTCACATGGTGGCCAGCACATAGGTGGCACTTACTGAATAAAAATTAATTTTGTAGCTAGAGGAACTTATGAAGTAATCCAGCCCCTGACCTAGGTTTTAACATGTATGTTTTTCCTACAGTGCATGTACCGATTACTTCAAACTACAGTAATTTGACAGCCTTCTGAACTTTATGTTTTCTAAGTATTCATTAGCTGACATAATTTCAGGGGACTTGAATGCCAGGATTGGCAGCGGTTCCACCAGAGTTACATCCATCAGAAACCTGCAATTGTCAGATTTTTCCTTTTAAGGCACTTCTCCAGGAATAACTGTCTGAATCAAAGGGGAAAATATCTGGTCAAACTTACTTATAATCATAGTCCAATAATGGTAAATAGCAGGTTGTGGGATAAATCTGTGGACTTTCACTTATGTTTTCAACCAGGGGCAGCATTATTGATGATTGAAGAATTAGCTCTTCAGATCTTATTTGCAACCTTCAGTTGGATATTTCAGACTGGTTGAAAGTAAATGTTTTCCTCTTAAACTTAATTTGAGCTTTCAAAACTGTTCTTGCATCTGTTCCTACACATGACTACAATCAGTGAGATTTTAGGGATAAGGTTAAACTGAAGTGAACAAATGCATCTATGATAACAAAGGATTTATGGCACATATTTTGTTCTGGAAGTCTTCATGAATAATTATGTATAATATTAACAAGTCATGGTTATACTACTATGTTGCTGGATTATGCAAGAATAAGAACTTTCATCTTTTGCTTCATAAAAGAGATAAAAAAAATTCCAGGCCATATTATTAAGATATTATCCTATCTAATAAAAGAGTAATATGCAAATTGACAGTACCTCTGCCATGCCCACCATCCAATCAGAGTGAGTATGCAAATTAACCCAACCAAGATGGCTACAGCCACAGAGAGAGCAAGAGAGAGGCTTGGGTTGCCCCTGGTGATGGAGGAAGCCAAGCTTTCCGCACATCTGGTGGGGCCCAAGCCTCCACTTAAGGCAACACAGTTTCAATGGCTCTGCCAGCAGAAGGCTTTGCTCAGCTTCAGGCTACAAAGTTTCAATTGTAGAAAATAAATAAATAAATAAATCACAGATACTTGGGTCGCTGGGGACATGGCCGGCCTGCAAACCACCACAGGCCCCTTGCCCAGGCCACCCCATGTCCCAAGGGAACACCCACCCTGATCCAGGACACCCTTCAGGGCAAACCAGCTGGCCCCATCTGTGCACCAGGTCTCTATCTAATAAAAGAGTAATATGCAGATTGACCATCACTCTAACACACAAGATGACTGCCCCCATGTGGTCAAAAGATCCTGCTTCCATATGGACACAAGATGGCCACCACAAGATTGCCAGCAGGGGGGGTCATTTGGGAGGGACCAGGCCTGCAAGGGAGGGCAGTTGGGGGTGATCAAGCCTGCAGGGAAGGGCAGTTAGGAGTGACCAGGCTGGCAGAGGAGGGAATTTGGGGGTGACCAGGCCCACAGGGGAAGGCAGTTAGGGGCAAACAGGCTGGCAGGGGAGCAGTTAGGCATCAATCAGGCTGGCAGGGAAGTGGTTAGGGGGTGATCAGGCTGGCAGGCAGAAGCAGTTAGGGCCAATCAGGAAGGCAGGCAGGTGAGCAGTTGGGAGCCAGCAGTCCTGGATTGTGAGAGGGCAGTTGGACATCCCTCAAGGGGTCCCAGATTGGAGAGAGAGCAGGCTGGGCTGAAGGACATGTCCTTCCCCCTCTCCCCCGTGCATGAATTTCATGCATAGGCCTCTAGTCTTAAATATAACTGAGATGAAGTCATCCAGAGACCCATTAAGATACAATTCTTTTAAAAATGACTTCTTTTCAAAAATTAAATTACATAAAATGTGCAGGAATATTTTGGGCTCACCTGCAGGGACACTGACAATGCAGATTTGGGGACTTCATCTTCTTTGGTGTCACTTAAGTGTGAGGAAATTAAAATCACGTGCATGAATTGACTACTACATAAATCATTTCAATTTCTATGCTGCCTCTATTTTGTTGTCTCCAGTATTCTTAATAGTCAGAATCCATTATTTCCATCAACTTTAAAAAAATAAAATCCAGTTTTTTGAGGATGAAAAGGGCTCCAGAAGAAAATCTCTGCTGCCAAGCCTGTCAGGCATGGCTCGGTGGTTGAGTGTAGACCTATGAACCAGGAGGTCACAGTTCGATTCCCGGTCAGGGCACATCCCCAGGTGGCAGATGTGTGGGACATGCAGGAGGCAGCTGATCAATGATTCTCTCTCATCATTGATGTTTCTATCCTCCCCCTTTCCTCTCTGGAATTAATAAAAAATATATTTAAAAAAGAAGAAAATCTCTACTGCCAGAATTATCTTGATCTTGCTTGAGTAGTTGACTGAAGTCCTTGGCAACCTATTTACCTTAATTAACATCACACGTATGGTTCAAACATGAACACTAAGTGTAGCTGACTCTAGATTCAAAAAGGGAAACCTTCCATCTCCTGGAATTGCAGAACCTTGCATTAAGGTGGTCAGAGACATCTTCAAAATAACATCATCTTTCTTCTTTAAAAAAAAAATCGATTTAATTGCTTGCTTGCATAGGAGCTAGCCAGTTCTAGGTATAAGCTATATATATTTTTTTATAGATAATGACTATTAAAATAGTTGAACATTAATATTAATATTAAAATATTGAATGAGTGGATTCTGTTATTTATTTTATCTCCTCCAAAGAATAACTGAGACCTTTTGTGAAACATTTATCCGGATACATTACTTCCCCCCGTAATCTTCTCTTCCTGTATCTAACTATCATTGGTTCAATAATCTGAAGAAGAAACCTGAAGGTTATCCTGGTGTCCTCCTGCCCCTCGCATATTCTCCCTGCCCTCCCCATATCCAATCAATTCCCAATACTTGCTGACTTTTACATCCTCAATGTGTGGTGATCCTGTTCTCTCCTTCGATCTCTCCTGGCACTATACAGGCTCCAGGCCTCACCCTGCTTGCTGGGTTTTTAGAGTAGCATCCTGAGGGCTTTCTCTTGTCACCAGTAATGACATCCTCTGATTTATCCTGCAGAGTATTATATTTAAAATCCAAATTTGATGCGTCAATTTCTTTTTCATGGCTCTCCATCATCCCCAGTAAAAAAACAAAAAACAAAAACAAACAAACAAACAAATGGAAAAACAACTAAGCTTCTGACATAAAATCTAAGCCTTCTGTGATTTGGCTTCAGCGAACCTCTCAAGTTTATTTTCCACCTGCTGCTCACTGCCTAATGCTTCACGCTGCAACAGGTCTTTCATCTGGGGCACTACTGACATGTGGGGCTGGATAATTCTTTGTTTGGGGAAGTGGGGGGAGACTGTCCTGTGCCATTGGAAGATATTTAGCAGCATCCCCCACCTCTACCCACTAGATGCAGTGGCACTCCCTTCTTTCAGTTGACAACCAACAGTAACTCCAGACATTGCTAAATGTCCCCTGGTGGGCAAAATGGCCCCTGGTTGGTAAGTAGGAGTTGGGTGGTGAACCACAAACTCTTCATACACACCAGGCTATGCAGAAACGCTCTTCTCTTTTGCTTTTTTTTTGGTTTTGTTGTTGTTTTTGTTTTGTTTATTCCCGGAAAGCCTTTCTTCTTCTTTGCCTAATGCAGGAAGAGAGGAAAAGAGTCTGTCCTGTCCTTGCCCTTCTTTGTCTCCTCCAAAGAGGAGGAGCTAGTAATCTGATTGGTTAAGTGCAAGGACACCAATTGGATCACGAATGAATTAATTTTTTTGAAAGGACCACATAGTGAGTGTAATCCACTCTTCATTTTTTAAAAACCAATTGATATATGAATCCATGCTTATAAAAATTCTAATAATATAGGACAAGGCATTAAATGTTAAAGTTTCCCAGGATCAAGCCATTCTAATTAAAAAATTATTTTGACAAATACTGCTTTGATATTATCACCACAGCCCCTTGGAGTTCTAGGATTGTGTAAGAATGGAGGGTAGGTTGGCTCACCACATGGCGGGGAAACTATTTGCTTCGGAATTCTTGCTAGGATTATTGAAGCAGGTATTCACATTTCAGGCCTGCCTAGCTCAAATAAAGAAATTTCAGCAAAACTTCTGGAGCCCATGTGGTCCACCCCTTCTCCAAACCCTTACAGTTCCTTTCCCTTCTATTTGCATGAAAATCCACCAACCATAATAATCATCAGAGCTATTACTAAGAAAGAGAGACTTTTGATGTTTTGTGATGTCCGATGCTACAAACATCACTCCATAGACCAGCCTCAGAGATTACATTTCAGAGTCCTGGGGTCTCTATTTTTTACCAGTCCCGCCGCCTCTCCCAAGACAAATCTGATGTGCAGTCTTGTGTGCATGCCAATGACTGAAGAGCTACAGATAAACATGTAGGAAGATGCATCCAGGTACCCAACATTTTGACCCTTGAGTTTGCCACCTCATATTCATGTGGAATCAACATGTAGCATCATCACTTAAAAAAAATCCCAAGTTAGAGAAATCCTTATAGCAGCTGTAAGAAAAGATGTCTCTGTGCCTATGTCCCTAAATACAAAGCAGGCTTTAGAAACAAACCAGGTAAAGAGGAAATACCTGCAAGATAACAAAAACATGCCTGGTGGTGGGGAAATGGTGCCATTTTCATAAAAGTGTCCAGTTATGGGAACAAAGGGTGAGAGAAATCCTTTCCATGTAAGTTGAATTGTACAGAACTCATTATTTATTTATTTATTTATTTATTTATTTATTTATTTTTATTTTTAAAAAATATATATTTTATTGACTTTTTACAGAGAGGAAAGGAGTGGGATAGAGAGCCAGAAACATTGATGAGGGAGAAACATCAATCAGCCGCCTCCTGCACCCCCCCCCCCACTGGGGATGTGCCCGCAACCAAGGTACATGCCCTTGACCGGAATCGAACCAGGGACCATCCACTGAGCCAAACCAGTTTCGGCCAGAACTCATTTTTTAAATGGGGAACTTAAAATAACTCTTTCTCCAAATTCTGTTGATGATTATTCTTTAATGCTTTCTCATCTCTGAGGGTCCCGTGGGAGGTGGCTAAGAATGGTGGGGTGAAATGTTTCTAGAGGTAAAAATGAGGATGATGGAGAAAACTGGAAAAATGCATTGAACATTTGGATGGAGACAAACCTGACTACCAAACTGTATCTGTGCTGTGATTACAACTGTAAAAATTCCATCTGCATATGGACAGGGACTGAAAAGGGAGCATGAAAAAAATAAATAAATAAACAGTTTGGTTTTGTAGGATGGCAGAATTTTGGGTGACTTTTTCCTTCTTTTATTTTGAGTTTTGTCAATGTTTTATAATAAACAATGCTATTAAAAACAACAACCCGCAGAACCTGCTAATTATCGTTAGAAAGAGCAGTTTAGCCTCAATTCTATCAGAGCTCAACTGCTGCTTTTGGCAGAGGGTCTCCAACATTATGAGGTTGATCACATCAGGTAACCTTAACCAAGGAGTCAACTCTTTCTGGTCCATAGGAGCACTTCCCCCTAGCCACGTCCTCCTGGCAGGCATACCAGGTTTTAGTTCAACGGGGGCCATGAGGAGGGCGTTTGGATTTGTTGTTTTTATCTTATTTAGAAAACATAGTTGAAAAGTTTGATTGGCTACACCTGCCCTCAGAAAGGTCTTGGACCCAATCCTCATCGACAGTTCAGGGTCCTTGAAAGTGTTCATCTAGGTGTGGGAGTGGATTCCAAATCCAGTTTGAGGAAAATACTGGTGTCACCTGCAGGCACCCCTCCAGCTCATCTTTGTGCAGAAAGGAAATGGCAAGAATACAAGCCAAGTTCTTAAGAAGCTGACAACAGAATGTCAGCTCACTTCCTGCACATCTGGTGATGAAAGCATACATATAATCAACATCATAGACTATTGGCAATTTCAGGCACCTGTCAGGGAATTCAGTCCTGAAGTGACTTATAACTGCGCACTACCTAATGCTCACCCAAGGCATCATATTGCGGAGACACAGTTTCATGGAGGGGTGATCTCTCCATTCCTCTTCTAGGAGCTCTCGTCTCTGTTCTTGTGATTCGCCGTAGTCTCAGGAAGCAACATAGCTGGGCTGGATTATCTCTGCTCCCGATGGAAATGCTTTCCCCGAGTTAAATATCTAATGTTATACTGCTTTAAGCCTTTGTGAGATTCAATAGCAGAATAGTCCATGGGAACCATGTTTTTGAATTTTTTTGGCAAATATCTTTGCTGAGGATGTTGTGCCTTATGTTACCTAAAATCTGTTATTAAAAATATCCATGATAAATTCCCTCTGGATTTAGAACATCAGCTTTTCTTTGCTTGTAATACAGGTTAGAAATTGGGTGTTTCTCTTTGTGCCTTAGGTACCAGGAAACTTATGGTTTCTCTCTCGTGTTCATCCACTGGGAGTTCCATGCAGATCAGAAGGTGATGAGCTCAGCGGAGTCTTTATTATCCCAACTTACTGGGTAATAAAAACAAGAAGGATACCATTTGGTGCCCATTTAGTTGCTGTGCCTGTTATGGCATAGGTAAGTACCATGCTGCCAATTTTAATGATCCCATTAGAATTTTTTTCTCCAAGAATTAGTTGTTCCTGAAGTGCTAGATTTTCATAAAGGAAGAAGTGCATTTCATTTTCTATAAATATCAAAATTAATTACTCATCGTTATAACTATTCATAAAAAATCAAAATTAGATGAGCATGTTCTTCATAGATTTTTTTAAGCCTCAAAGAGATCCATGTTATTATAGCATTTGCAGCTGTATTATTTAAGGAAATTATGACATAAGGTTCATCATTAAATCAAGCCAAAACCTTTGCCTAAATCCTAAGAAGAAATTTGTTAAAACTGGTGGTAAAACGATGGTGTCTTATTAGGAGAAAGTACAGGAAATTGAGTAGCATTGCTTTTGTAGATTTCACACCAGTGTATCTAGTTGGGAACTTATTCATTCATTTGCTCCTTCATTCTTTCCATCATTCATCATGTGAATCTAACATGTTCCAGGGACCATTTTAGGTGCCGAGGATTCATCACTGAACAGAACAGATAGAACTCCCTGCCTTTAAAGAATTTATATTCTCACCTGTGTGTGTGAGGGGGAGGTGTGCAGAGAGGAAGGCAGTCAATGATAAACAAATAAAAATATGTGATATGACAGTTGGTGTTAAATGCTGTGGAGAAAAGTTAAGTGGGTAAGGGAGAAATAAGATGCGCTGGATATGGGGGTGGAATTTGCTATTTTAAACAGTGTGACCTGGTGGCATGAGAGCAGAGATGGGAAGGAAAGAGCTACATGAGTCTGGAGGATGTGTTTTGCAAAAAACCCCAAAGCAGGAGTGTGCTCAGGTGGAGAGCAAGGAGGCAGATGGGGCAGGAACGCAGTGTGGGGGCAGAGCGGTGGGAGGCCAGGGAAGGAGTAGGGAGCCAGGTTATGGAGGCCATTTAAAGGGCTTTTAAATATGAGGGAAAACTGAAGTATTTCAAACAGAGCAGTAACATGATCTGACATGTTTTAAAAGCATCATCTGGTTGCTTTGCGGAGCGTACGCTGTAGAGAAGAGATGTGGGGAAAATGGGTGCAGGAAACCTAAAGAGGAGATATCTGATGGTCATTCGGATGTGGCCTGCCATGGTGAAAGCGGGAGAAGTGCTCAGATGTTGGGTCTGTTTGAAAGGTGGAGCCACTGGGATTGCAGACTGTTAGGATCGGAGTCAGGAAAGAAAGAGAAGTGTCTGGTCAGAGCAAGCGCTACAAGGAATGCAAAGAATGAAGTTGCTATTATACTGGCTGCAACTGGCTTATCTCCCATAAGCATCATGTCCTCAAGGTTCATGCAAGTGGTGGCACATGTCAGCATGTTTGTCCTTTATAAGGCTGAGTAATACTCATTGAACGGATATACAGTACTGCATTCTGCTTATCCATTTATACATTGCTGGAATCACTGTGATGTTTATTAAATATTACCACTCGTAGGAACTTATAGTCACTTGTTCCCATCATGCTTAGGATAAAGCTAAAAGTCTTTATTATGGTTTACAGGGCCTCCACCTAACATTGCAGCCTTCATTCTACTTACGTGCCCTTTGCTCTCCACTTCAGTCAGGCTGCCTGACCTTGTTCCAGTCTTTTCCACATCTGGATCTCTGCCTCAGCTTTTTTCCTAGGACCCTGGCATCGTTTTGGCAGAATAAGCCCAACCTGTTCCTCAGTTCAGGATGTCACCTCCTTCTGGACTCTTTTCCCCTTTCGTCCAGGCTGGGATTTTATGCCCTTTTATGTGCTTGCAGAATCCCCTGAATGTCTCTTTACCAATACATTTGTCACTCTTAGAGTGAAGACGATGTTTTAATGATCAGTTTTATTCCTAGAGTCTATTATACCTTTATGCTCCATACATTTCTGTTGAACGAATGAGTAATGGAGTAGGCAAAGACCCGGGGGCGTGGAAGATGCGGGCATTGAGGCAGTGGCCTGTGTGTGTGTGACTAGCTTCAAGGCCACCAAACGTGAAGGCGCGATCCCGTGTAGTCCACTGACCGCTGGCTCCCCTCACACCCATGAGTGAGGCGTTTGGTGCTCGCAGTGGGAGTTATGATGCTCGGAGACCCACATTCCTCAGCCCTCAGCGGTTAGGGGTTTTGGGACTTTCAGCTTAGTTTTATTCTTTTGCTCTTTTGGTAAATGATGCTTACACCCTTCCTGCCTCTATTCTCTACCAATTCTTTCCCCCACTTCATCCCCCCTGCTCTGGACTTAGAGATAAAGTCATAGGTTTAAGTCACTTAAACAAAAATGAGACTTTATTCTGTGACATAAGTGTTTCGTTTGTAAAAGGATCAATGGGCTATTTTGGATCAAATAACTGTGTTTTCTTTAGCCATTTAAAAGGGTCTATTTTCTTTCTTTCTTTCTTTCTTTTTTTTTTTTTTTGAAGCCATTGCCTTGTGAAAGGACCTAAGAATACCCCTAACTTAGTGTTAGATCCCGTAATTACATTTTCCCATTTTGAAAGCAGTTATGCAGTCCTTACAATAGAGTCACTGCAGCTAAAAATAAACCTCAGGCAGTTCATATTAACTGGGTAATAATAACAGGCAACTAGGAGGCTCAGTGTCCAAATATGAAGAAAACAGGAAGTTCATTACACAAGCTGTTCTTTCCTGATAGATCTGAATTCTTAAAGCCTTAACTCAAAAATAATCCCTCCAGGTTATAAATAAAAGCAGAGAATTGTCTCTTGCTCGTGGCTTAATGGGGATGATAACATTGTAGCTAAATAAATCCATGTAGTTATGATCGAATGTAGAACTGGAACGTCTGTGCTGGTCGAGGAGAAAGTGAGTGTAGAGACGCCTGCCCTCTCAGACAGGCAGCTTTCCTTATCCCGGGCACAAGTTGCCAAGGAGATATTGCTTTACTTGGGTGCAATGATAGGAAAGCAGAACACCTTCAGGTGTGGAAAGTGCTTTTAGCCAGGTCTGCGTGGCTCAGTGATTGAGCATGGATCAGGAGGTCACGGTTTGATTCCTGGTCAGGGCTCCATCCCCAGTGTGGGGCATGCAGGAGGCAGCCAATCCATGATTCTCTCACATCATTGATGTTTCTATCTCTCACTCTCTATCCCTTCCTCTCTGAGATCAATATATGTATGTATGTGTGTGTGTGTGTGTGTGTGTGTGTATGTGTGTGTGTATGTATGTGTATATATATATGTATATATATACACACACACACACACAATACTTTTATTTTATCCCTGGGGGAGAAAATGTATGAGCAGAACAACCCCAACTGTAAGTGTCAGATAGATACTGTAAATTTCAATCTTGGATTTTTCAGGGTCAAGTGGAAATGAGGTTAAGCTCCCTTCCTTATACGACCCCTTTTCTCTATTGAGTGTCACTGATTGCAAATTTTAAGGTGGGCATGAAGAGAAATTTTAGTTTATGTAACTAGAATAAACCCCACCCGCTCCCTTCCTGAAACCAAATCCTAGCCCTCCAGGTGTCACTGGGCATTGTGAGGGGTCATGTGACCTTGCCTTTCACCTTCTCTTTGGAAATCTCTCATCAGGTGTTACCATGGCCACCAGTGGCGTTCCCCTGGCCCAAGCATCAGCCACATCTTTCTTTAATTTCCTGGAATAGAGTGGAGACCTGGCTGGGAGTTTAATCAAGACAGGATTGGGGCGGGGAAGAGAATGGGAAGGACAAAGAGGTGTCCACCATGGAGAAGGACAAGTGCACACGGATCTGGCAGTTTTCTCTCCCAGGTCTGCAGGGTTTGCCGCAAACAAAAGTGTATGCTACGGAGGGGAGTGGTTTGGGGACATGGGGCATACTTCCCCCTTCTGGAAGAGTGGTCTTTCTTTTTTTTTTTTTCTCAACTACAACAAATCTAGGAATATATCCCAGGAAGGGGGTCCACTTTTGAAGTGATAATGGATAGGCCCACATTGCCAAGACCTCCCATTTGAGAACAGCCTCAAATGTGGACTTTGGATGTTATTTCCAAATGAGGTCAAACACACAGCCACCGACACACACCCATATAATTGGGGAGGGGGAGGAGGGGAAGGAGGACCTCCCACAAGACTTTATACTTGTGTTCTATGACCAGATCATATTAGCTGTTGACCATATTACAAAATATAATCAGTTTTATACTTTGTAAACCTGTGACTAGCACAATTATATGGCACTACATATAGTTATTGAGTGTAAACGTTAGGGTCTATCACAATTCTTGTAATCCCGTTGGCATTTCTTCGCTTTCTGAAATCCTGCCATTCTCAGAAATCGGAAGTGGTCGGGCCTCGGAGAGGCCCCGGCTGTCGGTTTTCTCTGCCCTCCATGCTGCCCCGTGGGGCATGGTGGCCTTCTGGAAGAGGAGGAGGAAGAGTGGTTGCTCCGGAGGGAATTCCAGGGATATTTCCCCGTGATGGAGGAGGGCAGTGGTTCTTGAATTTACAGGGCAACAAATCCTCCTTGGTAGCTTGTTAGAAACGACCAACGATGCACTGAGAATTTCTGGCCCAGACCCAAGATCTTGGCTCAGGGCGTCTGGGGCTACTCTTTGAAAAAGGCCCTGCCACCGATTACAGAGGCAGCTGTTGGGGGAAGGTCAAATTATAGAAGTCCCCTTGGGGAAATATGTAATGATTCCCCCTGGGAACAGTGAAGACTCTGTCTTAGAGAGAGGTTTTCCCACTAGGATCAATCAATAAGGAAAGGAGCCAGGGCCCTGGCAGGAGAGAGAGCAGAGGCGAGGAGGATTGGGAAGCCTGAGTGCGGAGAGCTGGGAGCAAGTGAGGAACTGGTTGAATGAGCAGACTGTGGGGGGGAGGCAGTCATACCAAGAGGGACATGTGGTGCGGGCAGCCTCTGGGGGAAC
This sequence comes from Lasiurus cinereus, assembly GCA_011751065.1. Lineage (NCBI taxonomy): Eukaryota > Metazoa > Chordata > Mammalia > Chiroptera > Vespertilionidae > Lasiurus > Lasiurus cinereus. The sequence continues at coordinate 9,048,652 of JAAGEH010000226.1, forward strand.
CTCAGTGGAGGGGAGCTGCGGAAGGCCGAGGGGAGCGTGGGTATGTCCTGGAGGGCCAGAACCCTGAGCACAAAGCCCAGGAAGGAGAGGCTCTGTGGGGGCTGGTATAGGAAGAAGCTCAGAAGGCACCACTCCCTTCAATAATTGCAAACAAGTGTGACTGCTCCTTCTAGGTCACGTAGCTACTGAAGTCACGTGAAGACAGACCTGTAATGACGTTTCTGACTAACTAATGTTTTTGTAAAAATAAGGGACTATAGAGAGTACCTGAAATAGGGGAGGGAAGTGTCCTAAGCTGTGGGGGAGGGTGTGTTTTTCTAGATTTTTGAGTGACATTAGTACTTCTGCTACAGGATCAGTTTTTTACATTTTAACAATTATAGGTTAGCCCTGGTCAGTGGGGCTCAGTTGGTTGGAGTGTCATCTGTGCAGGTTCAATTCCCAGTCAGGGCACATACCCAGGTAGCGGATTCCATCCCCCGGTCAGGGTGAGTACAGGAGGCAGCTGATCGATGTTTCTCTCTCGCCTTGATGTTTTTTTCTCTCTCTCTCTCTTTCCCTCTCCCTTTCTCTCTTTCTCATATAAATGAAAACATATCCTCAGGTGAGGATTAAAAAAAAAGTAAAGTTTAAACACATCAGTTTTATTTCCATGATCCACTTATAATTCTGTGCTCAAATTCAAAATTCTTCTGTTACTTTTTGTCCATTCCAAAGACCTACCACAGAAGCCTTCCTATGAGTAACAAGAGAAACTTATCCACTCGTTATATGATTGAATAATTATGGGCTCTCTGTGGTTTTAAATATAAAAACATCTCTGTTACCTAATTTTTTACTAACTTTAAATTTTCATTTATTTAATTTATACTAACGATAGCAACTATGCTTTATATTTTGGAGTAATCTCCTTAGCAACTTGACTAAAAGCCATTTGAGCTAACAGTACAATTCTCAAGCTTTCTGGATTGCAAAGCTCTATTGTTTCTTGACTTCCACATATTATCCTTTTTTTTTTTTGGAACAACCTTAATAGATTAGAGCAAAAGAGTCCTAACAACTCAACTTCTATTTTGCTTCTGTTGTGGCCATCACTGATAATGGTTCCTAGGCTATAAAAAGTCAGACAAATAGTGTTAATAAGACTTTGAAATCAAAGACAGTTGTTGGATATGTATGTGTTTGTGTGTAGGAAGTCAAAATATAGTCTACTCAAAAAAATTCAATAAAATTTTAAAATGCCTAATATAAGCTAGACACGATTTAGGTGCTGGGGATATAAGTACAAAGCAATGGGTGCATTCTCATGCAACTTACATTCTTATGGTAGGAGATGGATAACGAAGGGAGGGTCAGGAAGTGGGGTATGTGTGCTATTTTATGGTAGGATAGTGAGAGAAGGCTTCTATAATGAGTGACATTTGAACAGAGACTTGAAGAAAGTGAGCAAGCTTAGTGCATATCTGGGTGCAGGAATCTTGGTACAAAGACCTTGAAAGAGGAGGTCGCATAGGATTTGGAGGAATATTAAGGAGACCATTGAGATTGGAGTGGAATGGATGAGGCAAGGAGGGAAAGGAGATGAAGTTGGAAATTTAGCTGGCTGGTCTCTTTGGCCATGCTAAAAAGCTCTGAATTTTTTTTTTCTTATCTTGGTGAGTTAGGAAGCCAATGGAGGGATTTGTGCAAAGGAATGATATGAATATTTAAAAACATATTTTTATTGATTTCAGAAAGGAAGAGAGAGAGAGAGAGAGAGAGAGAGAAACATCAATGATGAGAGAGAATCATTGATTGGCTGCCTCCTGCATGATCTACACTGGGGATTGAGCCACAACCCACGCATGTGCCCTGACTGGGAATTGAACCATGTCCTCCTGGTTCATAGGTCAATATTCCACCACTGAGTCACACCACTGGTCTGATGTGAACTTTTTAACAGGTTAACTGTGACTATTATAAGGGGAGAGTATTAGGCTGAGTTCCCAGAAGTAGAGCCTGAGAGGGGGAATGTGTGTGTGATTTATGGATAAACTGGGGAGAGTAAAAGAATCAGGTAGAAGAGGAGGAGAATGGCAGACATTCAGCCTGATCTCATGGTTATTGGATGAAGTCTCTGCGGGAAAGGGATGGATGATGTAAATCCGAGGCCCTTCCAGGTGTAGTGACTTCCATTGCTCAAGTGCAATTATCATTGATGCACTTACAGCAGCTGGACAAGGGGTTCACCAACCAATTGATAAAAGGCTTTTCAGAGGGTCTGATTGAGTGAGCCAATAGCATCTTCTACATGGAATAAGGGTGAAAGTAGAGACACCAATTACGAGGAAAGTGTAATAGTCCAGAAGGAAGATGAAGATGGCTTGGATTAAACTATAGCAGTAGAGGGGTTGAGACATATTGTTGGATACTGGATAACTTGGGGGAGAGGAAAGGCCCATAAGATTTGGTAATGGATTGCTTATAGAATATAAGAGGAGAAGAATCAAAGGTGACTTCAAAGTTTGTGACCTAGCCATTTATTGAGATGGGGAAGACTGTGAGAAGAGCAGGTTTTGGAATGGGGTGAAAAGTAGAAGCTTCATTGGAAACATTAAATTGCAAATGCCTTGTAGATGTCTAAACAAAGATATATAGGAAGCAAATGGTTGTAATAGTTTGATGTTGTGAAAATATGTTTCATTTCCTAGGTTCAGATGACCAACTGATCCTGATACTGAAAGAATGTGCATATGTGTTTGAGATAGTATTGATGGAAACTTCTGGGTTCTGAGAGTGGATGTAGAGTGAGAAGGCCATAACTAGTCCCAAATAATCTCAAAAGGGCAAACGATAAATATTGGAGACCACAGATCAGTAGTCTTGATGACAACTTCAGCCACCATTTCTAAAACAGAGCATTAAAAAGATGAGCTTTCATATAGTTACCAAAAGTTGTAATAACTTAGAGGTAACATGGATTCCCAAAGAACAAGTTGGATCATACTAACTTCATTTCTGTTTTTGAAAGCATTCTAGGCACGGAGGTTTAGGAAATTCTGTCTTAGTATATCCCAATTTGTATGACAAGATGAAGAAATATAGGCCAGAATATAGAATTATCATGTAGCTTTCTAACTGGCTAAACAAGAGCAAAGAAGGGTCAACCCTTAGCTAATTTTTTTTTTTTGCCAAACAAGTTTTACATATCTAGGCCTTTTGCTAGTTGTAATTTTTAATCAACAACTTAACTGAAAAGCTAGAAAGCTTATTATCAGATTTGAAGATGACACAACCTGAGGAAAAATAGCTAATATATTGAATTACAAAGTGCAAGTTTTAAAGAAGAAAAAACCAAGATTCACAATCTTAAAATTAATGGGAATGAATGCAAAATATCCTATTTAACAGGTTGTGAGAGATCTCCCTTCACAGCAGTGAACAGCATCAACAATTTTTTTATAAAGATGCTTATTTTTCATTGTCATTTGTGGCAAGACGTTAAGAGTTCGGGCTTTGGAGCCATCTGCCTAGGGTAGAATCCTGGCTCTGTCACTGCTAGAAGTGTGATCTAGGGCATGTTTCTTAAAAATCTGTGTTTTATTTTCCTTACCTGGAAGATGAGGATTATATTGGTTACAACTAATATTGTTGGCATTTTTATAAGAATTAAACTTATGTAAGTGCTTAGGACAATGCCTGGGACATAGTGCTCAATGGATCTGGTTGCTAGAAAGGTAAGAGTGAGTACAATTATAGAAGTGAGCTATCAAGATCAAGGGAAGCTCATGGCCCACTATGTTCTTTACTGCTGGGATTTTATTCAGTTCTGGTGTCCCTAATTAAGAAAAGTGTCTCCAACCTGTGGGAAATTGAGTACTGAAGGTGGTGAAGAGTATAGACTCATGCCAAATGAAGAAAAATTGAATGGATTGGAATAGAGAGAATGACTTCTTTTGGAAAAAGACCCAGGAGATGAAATAAAGCTTCCTTGAAAAATCTGAAGGGCTGTCATGTGGAAAACAAATTAGACGGAAAAGAAATTAGAGTGTTTGTTGCTCTGGAGACAGAACCAGAATAGGGATAAAATATAGGGTGCAAAAGTGTTTTAACTTTCTGTTACTTGCAGAGAGAGGGCAGAAGCCCGGTCTAGCTCTGCCTCTAAATTACTGTAAGATACCAAGTTTCTCCAGGCCCCAGTTTCATAATCTGTGAAATCAGGGTTTGGAGTATTATGTGCTCTAAAGTGGAAATTAGGATTGGTCTATTAATGGGTTATCTTCCTAGACTGGGTTTCCTATTGTTACCATCGTTAAGTAGCTAGTTTATTAATATTAATAATAGGAAGAAAGCAAAGGGAAGGCCAAACATTATAAGCATGGCCATCTGGGCAGCTTCACCAGGAAGCTGCAATTTCATGGCCCCCAGGGAACCACCAGTCTATTCCCTGCAGATCACTAGGGGAGGGGGTCCAACAAAGATGGGTGCATGCACAGTAAAGTTGGAGTGATGTAGGGAAGGTGCTTGCCTGTCAGTCTAACCTGGAAAAAAAGATAAATTGGCTAGGGTGTAGAAACATGTGAAATATATATTCTTATTTAAAATTTATTATAAAAAATTGAAATGGTAAGAAATATCTACATTCACAGTGGTCCTGATGTATCCCTTTCCTCTTGAGTTTCCTTGATGAGCACATCTTTTAGTTAGGTTGGCGGGTATATAGTGACATCTGATATGGCCATAGGTCACCCTAGCTCTATATTCTTATCTAACTTATGCTGCAAATTCTTTTCCCCCCATTTTTTTTTATTGATTAAGGTATTACATATGTATCCATATCCCCGCATTGTTCCCCTCCACCCCACTCCCATGTATGCCTTCTAGCCCCCTGCTGTCTCTGTCCATTGGTTATGCTTACGGATGTGAAATCTTTTAGGGATATAAGAGGAGAAGCATGTGAAATCTTGAAGGCTTAATTGGTTAAGTTCCTAAATATAACCCAGACAAAGAGTTCTTGCTCTCTTGCTTGCTCTTGCACTTCTATTTCTTGTTTGCTCCATGACCTGCACTCACTCGCCATGTGGCTGTGGGCCAGGCGGACCCCACATGCAGTGGACTACAGCTGGGAACACAAGCTAAGCTAGCTATATACTGGACTAGATTGTGCTTTAATATGGAGCTGAAACTCTAGGCAGTGATTTTAATCCTAGCTCTATTGAAGATACAGTTGAACTTTTTCCATGGCTAGAGGGAAGGAGATGGGACCTTGGAGAGGAATTCCTCTAATGTCATATCATCAATAAAGCTTTCCACTATACCACATCCTCCTGTGGGAGGCTCAGGAAATTCTTGTTCCCATGGCACCCCAAGAACTTCACTTCCACCGATAACAGGTGGGGACACAGCGGGCACCCCACTGATAACACCCTCACTGGAAATGTCTAAATGGAGACATATTAGAGTAGATATTATTGATTTTGATTAGGATTTATTTGACCTACATGGCATCAAAGATCTCTTTTAATTCTAAGAACCTAGGAAAAAAATTGCTTATTTATTTAAAATTTGTTTTTGCAAAAATAGAAAATGCTTTATTTCCAGGAATTACAAAAGCTAATGAAGTACAGGATGAAGGGAGTGCTGCTGAAATCCTGTGTAACAGAAGGAATGGCCACCTAGTTTTGCTTTCCAACCACAAATACCATGTGGATCTTGTGGTTTAAGGTAAGGCACGATGAGGGCCGATCTTAAGTAAAATAAGGCTGCCTTGAACACAAGCACTGCGATTCCATGACAGTCGATCTAATAACCCACATGGCTACCAAATGACTAAAGGGCAGGTAGCCTATACAGCGCATACTCTGGACCCGGGGTGGGGAACATTGGGCCGTTTGGATATTTATGACATCATTCATGAGCCATACAAAATTACCAACTTAAAAATTAACCAGCTATATTTGGTAACATATTTAATTAATTCATCCCTAATGCCTGGGCAGGGCCAGACCAAATAATTTTGAGGGCCTTACATGGCCCGTGGGCCAGATTTCCTCACTGCTGCAAGGGATAAATAAATCGTGTACCAGGTAGGATGGATTGGGATGGTACACAGTTTAAAACTTATGAACTTTCTATTCCTGGAATTTTCCATTTAAATTTTCAGATCTTGGTTGACTGTGGGTAACCACAGAAAGTGATACTGTGGATAAGCAGGGACTGCTATACTATGAAATGTTCAGATGTTTAAGTTCATTAGTTTTGACAATTGCACATCAGGATAAAATATTATCATTAGCCCATTATGTTCCCTCATGCCTCCCAGTCAATTCCCGTAGTTACCCTTCAACTACTGATTAGCTTTTTTATCATCATACCTTAGTTCTATCTATTCTAGAATTTCTTATGAGTGGGATCATGTATGTACTCTTTTGTACTTTGTTTCTTCCATAGAGGATAATATTTTAGAGATTCATTTATGTTGTGTGTACCAGCCGTACGTTTGTTGTTATTGCTGAGTAGTTAATATTCCATTCTTTGAATACACCATAGCTTTAAAAAAAACTCTTTCCTTGTGATGCACATCTGGATTGTTTCCAGATTTTGCCTCTTCTGAATAAAATTTCTATGCAAATTCTTATATAAAGCTTTCTATAAACAGACATTTCATTTCGGGAAAATATCTGTGAATCGAATTTCTGGGTAATAGGTCAGATGTATGTGTAACTTTGTAAGAAATTGCTAAACATTTTTCCAAAATAGTTGTACCATTATATATTCCACCCAAAAAAGTGAAACTTTGAGTTGTTCCACATCCTTTCCAACATTTGGTGGTGTTACTGTTTGTGTGTGTGTGTGTGTGTGTGTGTGTGTGTGTGTATCTCATTGTATTTTACTTTGTAGAAACATGATGACTAATGATGTTGAATACTTTTACATGTGCTTATTGGCCATTTGTAAAACTTCTTTGTGAGCTGTCTGTTCAAGTCCTATGCCTGTTTGAAAAATTGAGTTCTTTGTCTTTTTATTATTGATTTATAGGATTTATTGGTATGGTCTGAGCATATTTATCAGATATGTGTATTGTGAATATTTTTTCCCAGTCTGTGACTTGCCTTTTTACTTTGTTGGTAGTGTCTTTAGATGAACAGACAGTAGTTTGATGCATTAAAATTTATCAGTGTTTTCCTCTTATGGTTCATGCTTTCTCTGTCCTTCTTTTTTTTAAAATTAATTTTTATTAATTTTTTATACTCCCCATTGCCCCCCCTCCCTCCCAGGCATACCCCGACCCCCCAGTGTCTGTGATCATTGGTTATGCTTATATGCATGCATACAAGTCCTTTGATTGATAACTTATCTATCTCACCTAACTTTAATCTTTCTGCTGTAATTTCACAGTCTGTTTGATGCTTTATGATTTTTGTCCTCCTGAGAATTATCAGTCTACTCCCTTTCTGTGCTCCTGATTCTATTATATTCACCAGTTTATTCTGTTGATCAGATTTTTAATTCACTTAATTTTTAGATTCACTTGTTGATAGATGTGTATTTGTTGTTCATAATTTTTTGTCTTTTACCTTTTTCTTCTTCCTCTTCTAAAAGAGTACCTTTCAGCATTTCATATAATACTGGTTTGGAGTTGATGAACTCCTTTAGCTTTTTCTTCTCTGTGAAGGTCTTTATCTGCCCTTCAATTCTGAATGATAGCTTTGCTGGATAGATTATTCTTGGTTGTAGGTTCTTGCTGTTCATCACGTTGAATATTTCTTGCCACTCCCATCTGGCCTGCATCGTTTCTGCTGAGAAGTCAGCTGACAGTCGTATGGGTGCTCCCTTGTAGGTAATGAACTGTTTTTCTCTTGCTGCTTTTAATATTCTCTCTTTGTCTTTTGCTCTTGGTATTTTAATTATGATGTGTCTTGGTGTGGTCCTCTTTGGATTCCTTTTATTTGGGGTTCTGTGTGCTTCCTGGACTTGTAAGTCTATTTCTTTTACCAGATGTGTGAAGTTTTCAGTCATTATTTCCTTAAATAGGTTTTCAGTATCTTGCTCTCTCTCTTCTTCTGGCACCCCCACAATTCTGATGTTGGTACGCTTGAAGCTGTCCCAGAGGCTCCTTACATTATGTTCACATTTTTGGATTCTTTTCTCTTCTTGCTTTTCCAGTTGAATGTTTTCTGCTTCTTTATATTTCAAATTTTTGACTTGATCCTTGCCTTTCTCTAATCTGCTGTTAGGACTCTGTATAATAGTTTTTATTTCAGTCAGTGTATGTTTAATTTCTAGTTGGTCCTTTTTCATCTCCTCTTGGGTCTCACTAAATTTATCCATCTTTTCTAGCATATTCTTGAAAAACCTTATAAGCGTGGTTTTGAACTCTATATCCAGTCTTTTTTTTTTCCTCCATTTCTTTTGCTTGTAATCCCTTCCCTTGTCTCGGCATTTTCACTGTGCCGGGGAAACTTCTGTGCTGGATTCAGCCGCAGAAGCCTCTGTTGAGCTTGGGATGGGTGGAGTCTCAGGGCTTAAGGGACCGCCTTGCCTTCCAGTCGGCCCCGCCCTCCACGGCCTCTGAGTCTCACGTGACTGGGTAATGGCTGGAGCGGTCCTTGTGCGCGAGCGCACCCGCAGTGCCTCTAACCGCTGCCTTTCCGGCTTCCCTGCGCACCAGGACCACAGGAGTCTAGGTCTCCAGGGTTTCGCCCAAAACAGGGGCTTAGTGGAGTCAGAAGTGGCACAGTTGGGAGGGTCTATCCCCCACCCACTCGTGAAAGCCAGCGGCACAGTCAGCAATCTGTCCTCCGCGTGGTGCCGTGCGCGACCAGACCTCCGATCCTTTGCAACTCCCCTAAATTTCCGTGCACTTCTCCCTTTTCACAGTCCAAACTACCCGCGTATGAGTTTCAGCTGGATCTGGGGTTTAGTGTCATAGGATAAGGGGTTCAATGCCGTTGGGAGTGTCCGTTTCTCTCCCGCCAGAGAAAGCCAGCCAGGTTCTCCGGCACCCGCTCTCTCCTTGCGCGCGTCTCCGTACCTCAGCTTTTTGCAGCTCCTCTGGGTCTCCGTGAGCCCCTCTCTTTCCCTATAGTTGTAGAACTTCCACTCAGCCAGCTTTCCTGTGGTTCTGGATGATGTCCGTTCTGTCTTTTAGTTGTAGTTTTTAAATTGTTATGTGAGGCAGCAGTGTAGGTGTTTACCTATGCCGCCATCTTGGATTCTCCTCTCTCTGTCCTTCTTGAAAAGTTTTTGCCTACTGCAAAAATTTTCTCCTAAGTTTCCTCCCCAACTTCATTATTATATTCTTCTACCTTTACATTTAATTCTCAAATTGATTTTTGTGTATGATGTGAGTGAAGAGTGAAGATACTTCTCCTCCTCCTCTTCCCCCTTCTCTTTCCCCCTCCGTCTTCCCCTCCCCTCCTCCTCTTCCCCTCCCTCTCCTTCCTCTTCTTCCTCCTCTTGCTCCTCTTACCATTCCCCTCCTCCTCTTGCCCTCCCCCTCCTCCTCTCCTGCTCCTACTCCTCCTCTTCTCCTTTCCCTCTTCTCCTCCCCCTTTTCCCCTTCTCCTCTTCCCCTCCCCCTCCTCTTCTTCCTCCTCCTCTTCCTTCTCTCCTCCTCTTCTTCTCCTTCCTCTTCCCCTCCACCTCCTCCTCTTCTTTTCCTTCCTCCTCCTTTCCCCTCGTCCTCTTCCCTTCCACCGCCTCCTCCTCTTCCTCCTCCTTCTTCCTTCCTTCCTTCCTTTTCTCCTCCTCCTCCTCCTTCTTCTTCTTCCTCCTCCTCCTTCCTCCTCCTCCTTCTCCTTCTTCCTCCTCCTTCCTCCTCCTCCTCCTTCTGCTCCTTCCTCCTCCTTCCTCCTCCTTCTCCTTGTCCTTCCTCCTCCTCGTCCTTCTGCTCCTTCCTCCTCCTTCCTCCTCCTTCTCCTCGTCCTTCCTCCTCCTCCTCCTCCTCCTCGTCCTTCCTCCTCCTCCTCCTCCTCCTCCTCCTCCTCCTCCTCCTC
>JAAGEH010000226.1:9058728-9119625 GCA_011751065.1 Lasiurus cinereus
CTCTCTCTCTCTCTCTCTCTCTCTCTCTCTCTCTCTCTCTCTCTCTGAATATCCAGTAATTCTAAGTCAGTTGTTGAAGAAATTTTTCTTTTCTAAGTGTTGTAATGGTTTTAAAATAGAAATGGATTAAGAGTCTTAGGTATACAGAAGTTTATGAATTAGTGTAGGAGTCCCACAGTAAGAATTTTCACCATTTGACTTTTTTGGGTGTTCAGTGAATAAGAGATCACTTATTTGATTCTCATGCGAGTACTCCAGGAGAGGTTGATATAAAGAGCCAGCGTGTTAATGTGTATTGGCTTTTACTTGCTGCTTATAACAACATCTTTCAGGAATGAGATGAGCTCAGGCAAGAATTAACTGGTTTGAGAGCAGAAACTGAGGGAATAGAGAGAATCGACAAATGCAAGGCTTGCCAGGGTTGGAAAAAAACAACTATTCCTAATACCAAGCCCAAATACACTGTTGCCTTTCTATTCAAGTTTATTATTTTTAAATAATAATAAACTTGAATAGAGTTTATTGCCATGATTTGAAAAAGGTAAAAGCTAGACCTTTTGCAATTAGTTAAAAATTTAGCTGAATTCTTACTAGCCACCAGTATGGCACCCGGGGTTGCTTCCTCTATTTTCCTGGCTCCTTAGAAAGTCCCGCCTTTCTTTAAAATTTAGGCTACTCGGCCATCATGGGATTGTAATTCTCTGATGGTTAAGAAGAAGTTATAATTTGAGCTGAAACCAGTTTGGCTCAGTGGATAGAGCGTTGGCCTTTGGACTGAAGGGTCCCAGGTTCGATTCTGGTCAAGGGCATGTACCTTGGTTGCGGGCACATCCCCGGTTGGGGGTGTGCAGGAGGCAGCTGATCAATGTCTCTCTCCCATCGATGTTTCTAACTCTCTATCCCTCTCCCTTCCTTTCTGTGAAAAATCAATAAAATATATTTTTAAAAAAAGAAGAAAAAGTTATAATTTGAGTCTATCCAGCTTTTTATTGTTATTAGGGTTGGACTGAGCTATTACCAGCTTTTTATATCCTTGGTGCAAACAGAACTCCCAAGAGGGTGATTTATGAAGGTATTCTTCACTTTGTAAAATAACTTTTTATAATTTGAGTTGTAATCCCTGTTACCATTCCAACTCCTATTATCACTCAAGTCTGTTTCTTTATTGGATCTAACTCATCTGCCTCTAAACCTCCAGACCACAGCTCCTGGAGGATATGACTTGGCATTTATTTCTATCTCCAATAACTTGCACAGATCCTGGCACAACTCAAACACCCTGTTTGTTTATTAACTGGTGAATGGAAGGTCTTGGCCAACTCACTTGACAATTACTGATCTGTCTCCTTAATACTTGGTCCATTCCTCTACTGGCATTAGGTATGATGATGATTTTTACATCTTTTAATCTAGCGTGTGAGTTTGTTGGGAGCATGAACCAATTATTCTTTCCTTGTTGTTAATCCTCACCTGAGGATATTTTTTCCCCAATGATTTTTAGGGAGAATGGAAGAGAAAGGGAAAGACAGAGAGAAACATTGATATGAGAGAAACACATTGATTGGTTGCCTCCTGCAGTAACCCTGACCAGGGCCCAGGGTAGGGAGGAGCCTGCAACCAAGGTACGTGCCCTTGACCGGAATCGAACCTGAGACTCTTTGGTCTGCAGACCATTACTCTATCCACTGAGCCAAACAGGCTAGGGTTGAATCAGTTCTTATTCTATATTTCAGGTACTACCTAGAACAATGTGTAGTACATATAATTATGATTTAGTTTGTAAATGGGTTTTCTAAATGAACTGTTGAGTGCCTTTGTTGAATAATTATACAAAATGGGTTTATGTTTATGCAATTTTTATTTAAGTGATTAATAGAATAAAGATATGCACTTGAAGGGTGTGTACATGTGTGTATGTCTTACCTCCTAATGATGTAGGTAAGTGTAGAATTTGTTTTAGGCAAAGATGGTAACCACTTCTGCCACCATTTTTTTCTTGTGTGCCCATGGCAAACAGTCCATTTCAGTTCTCTTTCCCATTGATCTCAGACATAAACTTGATACCCAACCTTCCAATAACAATTCCACCACTGCATCAGATGTGGAGCATGGAATAACTATTATTTTCCCTTTCCTAGTCCAAGGGGTTTGGGAGGCAACAAGCTACAAAGTCACCCTTGATGCCCTGGCTGGATGGTACATAGAGGAAAGATGCTAGTAAGCGGCAGACACTTTGCAGATTCCTGTCTCTCAGAACTTAATCATATTTGCATTTTGGCTATGATCAGATGGAGGAAACATAAACTCCAAACTGTCAATCAACTTGGGCTTCTTTTCCAACTTTTTCTAAATCAATTTCTTTAAAAAAATCTCTGAACACCAAAATTATACAATTGGTTTTAAAACAATTTCAATGTTTTTTTTATCTCTATATTGCATTATTCGTAATTGGTAAACTAGAATTATTCATTACTGAAATTCTAGGTGTATATATAAACGTATGTGTGAGTGTGTGCATCCATCTGTGTGAACTGAGATGCTCATGAGATTTGGGAGAGAGTAGAGGGAAGATGTTTACTGAAAATATATTTTTATATTGTCCAGTTTTTGCCTTTAAATACCAGTAGAAAAATTTCTGAAGCATATAGATTTCTGGCATTGTAATTTATCTTCAAAACAGAAATTAAATCTAACCAGTTATAAATTTGAGTTTCTTTCTGAATTAACCATGTTGGCATTTCCCCAGCTATCTCCTTATGTTCACATGGTTGCTTCCAGACTCTCTGTAGAATTTTATGTCTCTGTAGTATCAAATTTGTTAAATGGCATATTTTTATATCAGTAATTTTTATAGCATATTGTTATTCCAGACTTTTAGATGCCTCTAATTTATTCTTAACTTCAATATAGCAGTAGTGATTTTTTTCTCCTAAGTTTGACGGTATGAACACTTTAGTTATGATTTAAAGTCATTAAAACACCATCACTCTTTTGTACTTTATTTTCTATTCTTTTGCAAACTTTAGATATTTGGACAGATACAACTATAAGTGTTAATGCTCCTCAAGTTTTTTTTTTTTAAATGTCTCTTTGAGAAACATTTAGATTACTTCTTAATATGATTGAGATAAAGTGTTTCTGATGACCTTGGATTACTCATGATACTTTTACTCAGAATAGTAAACATGGTTTTAATTGCAAATCAAATAGAAACTGATGCAGTTTTCTAAAATCATATTCCATTTTCTTAGTTCCTTGTAAACAAGGAGTACGTTGGTCGTAAACTTTCTCTCCTGTCTTTCACAAAATGAGATGATTGGGTTGCAGAGTTTGTCTTAGGAAAGGGTTTGGGGCAGTGTCCTTTCTCAGCTGTCTGGGTACTGTGTTTCTGTGGTTGTCAGGATTATGGTCAAAGGTGACATGGACGAAGAAGGCTGATGAGGTGTGTTTTGGTTGCCATATAAAGAAACATTCACAAGTGCAGCAATCGTGACATTGTTTTTTCCTTTGAATACTTTGCAATTGAGAAGGGTAATGTCTTGGTTGTCTGGCATGTGGTCCAAATAACTTTAATGGAAGACTTGTCTAGATCATTGATTTTCTGTTTTAATTGTATAATTTTATTATTGGCACAGAATTATGACCACATTAATGGGAATAATGAAGAAAAATTAAACTAAAAAACCAAGTGTCTTTTCTTTTCCCTTGCTTATATTTAGTTTGCATTCATTTATAATTATAACTTGTGTGTTGTTGAAATCATAGCTTTTGATATATAGGTTTTATTCTAATTTTTAAGTAACACATCAGAAGCATGTTTCTATGTTGCTACATGATATAATGTGTAATGATCATTTCAATAAACATGTATCTTCACATTAGTAGATATCCATTCAATGTTGTATCCATTTAAAACTTTATAAATTACATATAAGTTATAAAAAAATCAACAAATAACACCCATCTGCCATCATTCAGTTTAAGATAAAGAACATTACCAATAAGTTTGAAGTTCCCCATCTGCCTCTACCTCTCCCATCCTCTTTTTTACCTCCTGGAGGTACATGATCACCATCTTAAATCTTGTGTTTATTATACCCTTGATTTTCTTAATGATTTTATTGTACATTTGGTTGTATCCCTAAACAACATGTAGTATATGACTATTTTAACCTATATTTAAGTGGACTCATACCAGATGATTTCTCTCATGTAATATTAAGCCTATTTATTTCATATCATCGTGTGTTAAATTGTATTCATTTGCATGGCTGTAAAATATTCCATTATATGAATATGGCCACAACTTAGTATCCGTGATGAACATTTAGATTTATTCCAGCTTTCCTCCTATTATAAATGATAGTTTAAAGAGCCCTGCAATATATACTTCCTCTTACAATTGTTTAAAAGTGTCTTTTTAAATTTATCTTTCCATATTATTTTGTATTAGTTTCATATATACAGCCTAGTGGTTAGGCAATCATATACTTCACAAAGTGATTCCCCCAGTATTTCCAATACTCACCTGTCACCATACACAGTCATTACAATATTATCAACTATATTTCCTATCCTGTACTCTTCATTCCCAAAAGTTTCTTTATGAAGTATATCTAGAAGTGACTCTGGTGGGTCATTGGGTATGTACCATATAAATACATAGGTACTCTCCCTTTCTTCTATGGTCTCTCTCTTGACATCATGGTAATTTTTGTTTGTGATGTAAGGCCATTCCAATAAAGAATAATTAAAACTTTAAATTACTGGCATCAATGTTTTCATTGATCTTTATATTGTGCAACGCCAGTATTTTTTTAAAATATATTTTTATTGATTTTTTACAGAGAGGAAGGGATAGGGATAGAGAGTTAGAAACATCGATGAGAGAGAGACATCGATCAGCTGCCTCCTGCACGCCCCCGACTGACTGGGGATGTGCCCGCAACCAAGGTACATGCCCTTGACTGGAATCGAACCTGGGACCTCTCAGTCCACAGACTGACGCTCTATCCACTGAACCAAAGCGGTCTCGGCCAACGCCAGTCTTTTTTTAACAGCTTTGAGGTATAATTTGCATACAATAAATTCACCCATTTGAAGTTCACAGTTCAGTAGTTTTTAGTACATTTACAGAATTATGCAACTATCACCACTATTTAATTTTAGAACATTTTCATCATCCCTAAAGAAATCTCCCTACCCATTTCCAGTCTCAATTACCCCCTTCCCAAGTCCTAGGTAACCACTACTAGGTAATCTACTTTCTGTTCCTATAGTTGTATCTATTCTGGATATTTAATATAAATGGAATAATACAATAGGTTTTTTTGGGGGGACTGACTTCCTTTCAGCAATGCCAGTTTTAAATGCAAATGTCAGAGTACTTAACTTGTATAAGGAATTACCGAAATAACACATTTCATGTTCTATGGCTTCTTTTTGGAGGGTGCCTTGAGCTGGCCAAAAGAGATAAGTTTAAGTCAAACTCAGGAAAGTTGAAAGAAGAAAGAGAGAGGATCCTCCTCCCCCATTTCCATACAGCTGTCTAAAAGAGTACTTCCAGGCAAGAGGATGCTTGTTGGCAAGGGTATTCCCTGCCCTAGGTTTTTTCTTCTATGAAAGTGGAATTTCCACATCAAGCCCTAATCAAAACTGGATTAGGGGAGTGGGGCCACAGTCTACTGTCCCCAATCATGCAGATGGGTTGGTTGACCCCAAGGATCTTTAAACCTCTGTGCCACAATACATGCTGAGTACCTAAGTGGGAATGGCCAAGAGGATAGTGGACCAAGACTCAGTGTCCAGTGTTCACCTGCCCTGCATGCCATGGTGTTGATAGTGTGGCACAGGAATGGATTGGGTACCCAACCCTGATCCCTCTAGTACCAAGCCCAGGCCCTTTCCAGGGAGCAGAAGAAAGAGAAGTTTGATAGGAGCTGTAAGAAAGTGGTATCAAAGAAATTGATTGAAGAAGATATTCCAAGAAAGATGGAGAAGTCAGCAGAGTCATTGCAGAGAAAAACATAGAAAAGTAAAGGACTGAAAATTGTCATATGACAGCACTGATGACTTTGCTGAATCAATTTCAGTGCATTGGAGGGAGTAGAATCCAGATTACAGGGTTGTAGGAAGAATGAGGGAATGAAAAAGTGGAAACAACGAGTGTTGATGTATTCAAGAAACTTTTCTACAAAAGGCAGAATGAAAGTAGAACTCTGAACAGCAAGAGTCTAGAGCAAGGGTTGGTAAATGATAGACTGAAGGCTTGTCCATGGCCTGTTTCTAAAAATAAAGTTTTATTTGAACATAGCCATGAAGTCAGCCTTGTAGGTCTTCTCCAATCTAAAATTCTATGATTCCTGCCGTTCATCTTTCATTGCTTTCCCACTACAACAGCAGAGTTGAGTAGTTGCAGAAGAGACCATATGCTTGCAAAGTCCATATGCTTGTTATCTGGCTCTTGACAGAGGTTTTTGATCCTGATCTAGAGCAGTGGTTCTTAGACCAGCAGAAGATCATCACCTGGGAATAAATACAAAAAATAAAAAAAGCAAATTCTTGGGCCACACCTCAGAAACTTTGAGTGGTAACCAGCAATATGTATTTTATTAAGTTCTTTAGGTAATTCTGATGCACTTTACAGTTTGAGTAACATCAGAATAGAGCATAATTATGAAGATTAGCTTTTCAATGAAGGAGAGAACCTCTTCTTCTGAGGCAGATTAGTAACATTTTACATTTTGCCTTTTCATAGTCCTTATTAGATGGAAGCACCTAGGACTGATTTCCAAGAGACATGTACTTTATAGGGGAGGAGGAATATTTTAGCTTAAGATAAGAAAGGAAACTCTATTCAATTGTAAGATGGTGTACTCTTGGGAAAACTGCATGCTCACCCATCTGGAATGCTGTAGAGGTAATTCATGTGTTGTATAGGTACTTGGATCTCAAGACAGCCTCTTAGGTCTTCTCCAATCTAAAATTCTATGATTCCTGCCTAGGCATTTCCTCCCAGTTGCCTGGGATTTAATTGAACTAGCTAATCAGGGAATCCATTGGTCTGCTTGTAGACCAATCAAAGGGCAATGAGCAAATTTTTCTTTTCTAGTGGACCCCTCTGCTCTATGCTAAGAATGCCTGTCAATATTTAGTGAGTGATTCCTGTATTATGAAAAACTGTGAAAGTGTAAAAGCCAGGGTAGGTCCTTGGTCAGCAGTATCCTTTCTACACTCTTTAGTGATGTCTCTTACATTGTGTGAATTAGTAATTTACGTTGTACCCTTAGCAAACCAGTTCACACAGCTCCAATCTGTTCTACACGTGCTTTCTGCTATAGAGTTAGAATTATTCTTTATGAAAGGGCCAATATGTTTTTAGTATGAGGCTCCTGATCTCCAGACTTGTTTCTCCCTTGCTCTGCTCATCACGAAAGAATTCCAGAGAAAGAGATAGAAGTCATTCAGTGATGAAACAAAACCAACTAGCCTGATGTGTCACATTAGGATCTTTTGGCTCTGAAGAGCTCATGCCACCTCACTCCTTTGGTGGGGGGAGGGATGGTGGCCCAAAAAGACAAAGTAAAGGACATAGTGGTCTAGGACAGGGGAATGTGGTAGGGAGTTTCCAAGGGTCTCTAGTTGCCATTCAGTCACCAATCTGTTCTAAAGGAATGCACTCTGCCTCTAAATCCTAGGTGTTCTGGTGGTCTTTAGAAACTCCCATGGAATATTCAGGACCATTGACATTGCACTTCTGAAGCTTTGAGAAATATTAAAACA
Organism: Lasiurus cinereus; assembly: GCA_011751065.1. Taxonomy (NCBI): domain Eukaryota; kingdom Metazoa; phylum Chordata; class Mammalia; order Chiroptera; family Vespertilionidae; genus Lasiurus; species Lasiurus cinereus. The sequence continues at coordinate 9,066,511 of JAAGEH010000226.1, forward strand.
TTTTGTTGACAGATTAAGTAATAAGTAAAATATTGTGCTTTGTTTGAATAAACATTTTTGATGGCCAATGCATGTATATTGTATAATAGTTGTATTTTCTCTTTGGTTAATTGTCTTTTTATGACATTTTTTATTGGTTTCTCAAACAATAAAGATACAAACTGTTTATCTCTCATTTTTTGTTATAAATATTTTTTCCAGTTGGTTGTTTGCATTTTTATTTTGGCTATGATTTTATTTACACAATTTAAAAATTTCAAGTAGTCAGAGTGTTAATGTTTTTTAAGTGAGAAGGTAGAGAAATATGCTAACTTTCAGATTAAAGAAATTCCCTGTGTATGAGAATTTTTTATGTGTGCTGCAGTGAAGGTACAGCATCTCAGCATGTGCCATTTCTGATTGGGGAGAGTGGATAAAGAGATGAGAAAGGATAGTATCCAATCATTGTAGATGTCCAGTTCTTTGAAGGCTTTGTCAGATCTTTCTTAGATAAGCTGGCATGGGTGTATGTCCAAACTTGACTTCTTGTGTATGGTCATTAATAAGAAGATAGAATAATCACTACTCTTACCAGCTCACCAGACCTGCTGGGGCCCTGGCACAGTGTGTGCCCTTGTATGAGTAAGAATTCAGGTAGTGGGAGGGTCCTTTCCTACTTGCATGCTTAATGATGGGCAGCTAGAGTGATGCTCTGTCTATGCTGCAGTAATTCCTTGATGATCTGCCTACAGATGTGGGGTAAATTTTGAACTATCTTCTAAAAGAGGAACTGACCAGGTCCAGCTTTGTGCCTTCTATTTTTTTATGGTTGTCAACCGATTCTTGAGTATTTCCATTGGCTTTAGAATAATAAGACTCTGTAGCTTGCCTGCTGACTATGGTTATAATGGACTGTAGAATATTGGGCAGATTTAAAAGATTATGCTTTGTTTTTAGCAATGTAACTTCCAGCATCGTTGAAATCCAACCAGAATAAGTGACTCATCAATAGGGAGCTATTGCTGGAGGGTGTTTGCCATGTGAATGACATTACTCCTAAATATCCAGGCAGGAAGTAACATGGAGTTGTTCATATTTGAATTCCCAACTTCCTATGTTACCTTGGGTATTGGGTCCAGGCTACTTTGAGGACCCTTGCCTGGGGGTGATTGTACTGCCTTCAGAATTAATAGTAGGTGCTAAAGGCCACCACCAACTGCCTTTTAGGAGTTGTACTCAGAGCAAGAAAACAGGCATGAAGTTGCCTGCCATTATCTGAGAGTCTGAAATTACCCTTGTACTTAGATTGAATTACAGCTTAAAAGGGATATGCTTCCTCTTAAAACTGGAGCTGGAGGCTTCTGAAAACACACTGACAAAAATTTGTGGTTAAGCTGAAACTGGTTTGGCTCGGTGAATAGAGCATCAGCCTGCGGACTGAAAGGTCCCAGGTTTGATTCAGTTCAAGGGCATGTACCTTGGTTGTAGGCACATCCCCAGTAGGGGAGTGCAGGAGGCAGCTGATGGATGTTTCTCATAGGTGTTTCTAACTCTCTATCTCTCTCCCTTCCTCTCTGTAAAAAAAAAAAATCAATAAAATATATTAAAAAAATAAATATTAAAAAAATTTGTGGTTAAGGTTTCTTTGTCCTGTATAATCTTCAGGAATTCTGTGATAAGAAGTAGGATGAACACAGTTTTTCCGTGACTAAACATTTCCTGAATACAATAATTCACTTCCACTCAATCCTTATTTGATGGACTAGTTGTGAAGGGCTGGCATAATAATGAGCTTGGACATTGGACCCATGGAGCCCTGCTATACTTCAGGGTGAGATGGTTAGAATTCCATGGATGGGAGATCACCTTCAAATGACACCCAGGCTTGCTTAAGACCTCTCTTATGTTATTTGGTTTGTACAAATTCTAGTTTGTCCTGTTTCAACACCTAATATGAGTTTGCATTCTACATCCTATACAGTCTCTTGAATCAAGAGCAATTCTTCAAATGTCTATAGTTTATAATTATATCTAACCTGAGTCTTTTTAAAATATATATTTTTATTGATTTCAGAGAGGAAGGGAGAGGAGGGGGAGAGGGAAAGGGAGAGAGAAACATCAATGATGAGAATCATTGATCGGCCTCCTTCATGCCCCCTACTGGGGTCTGAGTCCACAACGCTGGGTATGTGCCCTTGACTGGAATTGAACCCAGGACCCTTCAGGCAACAGGCCAATGCTCTATTCACTGAACCAAACCAGCTAGGGCTAACCAGAGTCTTTTTAAAAACTATATATATTTATTGATTTTAGAGAAGAAGGGAGAGGAATAGAGAAATAGAAACATCAGTGATGAGAGAGAATCATTGATCAGCTGCCTCCTGCATGCCCCACACTGGGGATCAAGCCTATAACACAGGCAGGTGCCCTGACTGGGAATTAAACCATGACCTCCTGGTTCATAGGTTGATGCTCAATTGCTGAGCCATGCTAGCCGGGCTCACCAGAGTCTTCTCTTCCCCAGGTTAAGAAAAACTTATTTTCCTTCACTTATTCCTCATGGGAAGAATTCCAAGGGGACGTGATACTTTCCAGTTCACCAGCCATGAACTTCCCAACAGAAAAACAGGCAAAGGATAGAACCATCATAAAAAATAAATAATTAAAAATGTAGGCTAGTCATGTATGAAAAGCTTTAACTCACTAGTAAAGAGAGAACTCCAGTTAAACTAGTTACCTGTCAGTTTGGCAAAAGTTAAGATGATTACACCCAGTAATAATAATATGGGCCTTCTGGAGAGTGAAATGTATTTCTGAAGATGGTCTGGCAAAAGTTACCACAAGCCTTACATATGTGCATAGCAGAAATTCCACTTATAAGAATTTAGCCTGAGGAAATAATCAGACAAGCTGTAACCCAAGGCTGCACTGGTTATAATAGCAAAATAGCAACTAATAATGTCTAGTACTAGGGAATTGTTTAAATAAATGATGATACAATCACTTAAAAGGATGGTATAAATTTATATTGAAATGGAAAGATATTCACAATATGTTTCGTTTGGGAGTACACCAAAAGCATAGCAATATGTTGCTTTTGAAAGACATACATTAAAATGTTAATAGTAGCTATTTTTGGCTGGTAAGATTATGGGTGATGATCTCTACCATAGCTCTATTTCTAGTTTCCCCCCAGGAAACAATTATTACCTAGATCTTAAAGAAATATTAAAAGTTAAAAATATTTGCTAATTTGTTAGGCAAATTGGCCTCTTGATTTAATTTGTGTTTTTGATTACTAGTGAGTTTAAACAATTTTTCATGTTTATTAATTACTTAATAAAGTGTAGTTAAATAGGGACTAAATTCAAGTCCTCCTTTTTTTAGAAGTGATATTACATCTGAAAGGGAATTCAGCCCTGTTTAGTCTCATTCTCTCATTTTATAATAATGACCAGTAAATCCAGGGAGGTTATTTGATTTGACCCTAATATTAATACAGAATTGTGGCTTGGATCTGGCCCCCACACCCTCATGTCATTGAACTTTGTTTGCTGTCTTTCTCATATTAGGGTCCTGATACCTCATATAGGCTTCCTGGCAATATCAAGCGTTCCATTGTGTTAATTTTGAGATTGATTTGTGATTCATAATTATGAATGATTCATTTTGAAGGTGACTTAATGGTAGATGTTGCTTAATATGTTTTTGTTTGTTTTGAGAGGAGTTTAAAAGGCTCATTCAGTATATAAGTAAGTCTGTCCAATAGAAAGAAGAATTTGTGATTTGGGTCAGATGACCCAGGCATGACTCTAGAAGTACTACTTCCTACCTGTGGACCCCTGGGTAAATTACTTAAACCCTTCTGAACTTTGCACATAAATGGAAAAAATATATACTTTGCAAAGTTGTAAAGAGGATTAAACAGGGTTGTAAAGAGAACTCATGTCTGAAAAAAGACCGGTAATGTGCTAAACTGAATATCTAGCCTCATTTTCTTGAATTTTATATATCTATCAACTCCCCCGTCCCTACTTATCATAAAGGTTTAGAGAAGGCATATGTACATCACTTGTTGTTGACATGGCTTCTACTAGTAAGCCAACTCTGGAGAAGCCAGTTGTTAGGATGGATGGCAGCAAGAGGATATAAACATTCACATGCAACCTGTTTCAGAGAACTGGAGGAAGAGGGAAACCCTTGGGTGGGAAAGTTAAGTTTTTACCAGCCACCGCGGTTAGGAGTGGGTCTGTTAGTCATGATGGGACAGCATGATCACCTGGACCAGGTCCATGATTTACTGACAACCAAACAGTTTTTAGTCTGGGGGCAAATTGTGTCTTTTAGCAGAGCCTTTTGGGGGATACGTGAAGAGGACTGATCCTGGATTAGCCTATAAATTTCCAAAGTCAGGTTTTGTATCTTTCCTGTTTGCTGTTGGGTCACCAGTGCCTAGCCCAGGTCAATAAAGATTAGTTGCCGAGTAACTTCTGACACTTACAGTGCTAAGGTGCTCAGCACACTGTCCTGTGCTGTCAGGGACCATTTGAAGTGGGAACCTAATTTCCTTCAGTTCTAGGAAATTTGCCTGTGTTGTTAAGATAGTGTCCTCTCATTTGTTATCTATTTGTTCTTTTTGGAATTCCTATTAGTTAAATGTTAGATCTTCCCTACTGATACTCTCACTTTTTCTTTTTGTTCTGCTTTCTGGATGATTTGCTCAATTTTATCTTTCCTTTTGTCATGATTTTAAATACCAAGAACTTTTTTCTTATTCTCTGAATATTGTTTTTTTCATGGCAGTCTACATATTCATGTTTAGTGAATCTAATAGGCATTTAAAAGATCTCTCTGAAGATATTAATTACAGATTTTGTGGGGGGAGGTTTTCTTTTGAAATTCCTTGTACTATTTCTAGTCCTTTGCACTTTTTTAGGAGCATGCTTTTATTAGTCTCTGTCTTAAAAACTGATTAGAGATATTTCTGAAATGACTAGTGATCCTTGTCATCTGTTGTTGGCGTGAACTTCAGTATCCACTCAGAAAGAACCCAACACATTAGTTGGGGATTCTCAAATGCCAGTTTCTTTGTGTTTTTTTTTTTCTTCTTCTGCAAAAAGCTTTATTGTTTCATTTGGTCCAATGCATGGGAGAGGGCTTCAGGGTGGTTAAAGAATGGCTAGTAGTTTCGGGGAGAGGTTCAGGAAAAAGCCAGACTCTATGGGATGCAGAGGGGCCTCTCAAAGGCCTCTGGGCTCCAAAGGCTTCTCATCGTGCTTGAGGGTGAACCTTTTGAGGAGATCCTCACCCACCCCAGCCTGGGGGCTGGCCAGCCTTTGGAGGTGAGTCAGGTGTAGCTCATCTTCTTGATGAGTTTCACCTCCTCACCCAGGAAGTGGTTCTCTGGGAGGTCACGGAGATGAGGGTCTGTGCGGGTAGAACCCAGGGCAGGCAGCTCCCAAAGGGCCTGGGTCAGGTTCCTCTTCAAGGGCAGGGCGGCTTCCATGGCATCCTGAGTTTTGCCCACTCATATGAGGAGGCCTCAGCATGTCCTGGAAGAGAAAGTGGCCACCGCGCTGGTTTTGCATCTTTAAGAGATGCTCAGTGCCCTCGTGCTTTTTCTCTGCCAACTCATGGAAGAAGCAGCCCACACCCCCGAGAGAGGTTAGGTGTGTGAGGCCCGAAGACGTGGGTTGGCAGGTGGTTGACTGCAGCCTCCACCGCAGTGGAATAATTCTGATGAATTTGGGAGCTCATGGCTGTTCAGCAATAAGAAGCTAAGGTAGGAAAAAACCCTGTGTTGGCTGGTCTCAGAGGTAGTTCTGATGGTGGTAACTGGATAAGACCAGGAGAGAGGCTGGAGGCTGGAAGAAGGGGAGTCCCTGGGTCTGTTCTATCCAAACACTGTTGAAGCAAGAGACAGATCTGGGATCGCTGAGGGCACTCACTCACCAGTATCCTTTTTGAGGCCTGTTTCCCTAGAGTGGAATCCTTTAATCTCTTACACTGGTGTGGGATCAGAGACTTAGGTCTCTCTTAGAATTTTGGGAGCCGATTGGGGAAGGGGCTGGAGGTTCCTCAATGTTCAGAATGCTGACTTTCACTTACTCTCACCATTTTAACCAGACATGACATCCCGACTCCCAGGATTTCTAGTTCATCTCAAAACTAATATAAGCCAGCAGTGGGATGAAGCACTGAGAGTATTTCTGAAAGCACACTGTGAACTAAAAATAAATTAAGATGAGTACTCTGCTTATTTTAAAAAGTGTTCACCTTGGAATCATGGCAATTGGCTTATAGTGTCCTACTTGCTGGTATTTAATCTCCCTATTGTACTTTATACTGGTTCTGCCATCTTTAGAACAGTGCTTGGCTTTCAACGACACATTTCAAAAGGGATGCTGACAAACTAAAGGAGGTGCTAAGGATAGTGGAACATCTAGTGCAGAAGTTGGCAAACCATGGCCTGTGGGTCAAATCTAGCCAAATCTCTATCTTATAAATCAAGGGTTGTTGGTACACAGCCACATCCGTTTGCTTACATATTCTCTAAGGCTGCTTTCATGCGAGAAGTGCAGAATTGAATAGTTGTGGCAGATGTATGGCTTGTACAACTTAAAACATTGAATGTCTGGCCCTTCATAGAAAAAGTTTGCTGACCTCTATGCTGCCACATTCTATGTTGCACACTTGAAGGAGGTAGAAATTTCACCTGAACATAAGATGATAAGAGAGTTATGTAAAAGTTAAGAATAATGTTTGATATTTATTGAGTATTTGCATATGCTTGGCCTTTGTAGGCATGCGTTATCAGCATGCATTATCATATTTAATAGTGATTGAGGACAATCTCCCTAAGTAGGTTATGTGTTCCTCGATGTCAAGTTTATAATTTTAAGATTATAGTTCCAGAATCTAGCAAGTATGGGGCTGTGAGCGAATGCTTGCTGAGCTGAATGAGCAGTGTTATCACGGAGAAGACATGGAAGCCCCTTCTTGGAGATGAGAATAGAATTTTCAGAGAAGCAGATTTCTACCTCAGAGAGGGGTTCACAAGAGCCTGGCTGCCCACCCAGGGATAATATAAGGGTTTCTCGTTCTGGGTGGCAAGTTGAACTAAAGAAAGTCTTGACTTCTAGGATTCTGTCATTCAAACTAGGAGAGCAAAGACTAGGACTCAGAACTTACAGTTGTTATAATTTTCTTCCTACTGCATCACACTGCCTCCCTTAGACTTTCCACAAGAGCCACGAGGAGATCGGTGTTGTAGTGGAACGAACATCATAAAAGCATCAGGGGATATAATTCTACTCCTGCAACTCATTTACCACATGAGCCCGGCAAGTCTTTTAATCTCCTGGGGCCTAAGTGTCCTCAAGTGAGGGGGGGGGGGGTGGAATAAATTCTCTTTCAGCTCTAAATAATTTTATCCAAGGATTAGAGGGGCCCCTCCTGTCGAATGGACAGGACAGACAAGTTCAAACAAGATGTTTCCCTGTCATGTATTGCCAGAATACTGAGGTTCTGCTTTTACAAAATATTTTGCCCACCTCCTGATTCCATCCCAGTCTCAGCTGCTCAGTTCCTACCCACCTTCTGTCGCCCTGTACCTATCTCCCTCTCTAGCACCTATTACCTTGGAACTTAGGTTTACACAGGCTGCTGTTTTAGCCTTTCTTTAGTGTGGCGAAGGCAAGCTCTTCCTTGTTAAATTCTGCTCCTTTGGCTGGTGAAGAACTTGGAGCTGTTCAACTCTTGGAAGGTTGGGGATATTAGCATTGACCTCAGAAAGGTGATTGGGCCTCCTTTATTTAGGGCACTAGACATGGAGAGCTCATATTTCTCATGGGGGAACATTTTATTCTTGGTGGAAGCAGTTTCAACTCTGAGAGTGAGCCATCTACCCATTCCTTTATTTAAAGTTTTTATTTTTTAGCCTTTAACTAAAGAGCTTAACCTAAATTTGTTTTAAAACTCAGGACAAGATTCAATCTTAAATGGATTCGCATCTAGCAGCATTTTCCTCACATCCCTCTCAGATTCCAACTACTAACTGTGTTCTCCTATTGTCTCTGGGGTTTTATTTGAACTTTCCAGTTTTTAAAAATTTCATTTGACCTATGTGCTTAGTATTCAACTGTTTTATGGTTGCCCATATTCCACATTATATTTACTATACATTTCTTACTAATTCTGGAGAGCCCCGAAAATTGCAGTGTCATGTTAAGAACTCCTTTTAGTCCGAGGCATGTCAATACGTGTTGCCAACTTCCAACTGATTCTCATCCAGAAGATTAGCAAGGCCGCCACATGGTGTTCTTTTTCACAAAACAGTATTGCCTTCATTATAGCTCGGACTTGATGTGGTGACATGAATCCCAAGTCTGCAGAATGGTACTCTTAATTCTGCTTGGGTGGAGAGCAACTTAAGCTGTCAGCATGAGCCTTTTATTTTGGGAATACCATTCTTTGTCATCATTCCTATAAGGAATCTTAGTCAGTTGTTAGGAATTTTACTTTGGTCCTGAAAAATAATATTTTCTCTCTCTTTCACAGTGAGATAGCCAGATTTCACATCTTTACTGAATAATAATCTCCAGCATTGATTTAGTTGCTGAATATCTTTCCCAGACATGTTTTAATTATTCACTAAGAAGCTGTAGGAGTTCCAGCTAAAAATGTAGCCTGGCTAGAAATCCCTGGTGAAGTCTTTCCCAATGTGACTACTAAAATGCCTATAAAGACAAAGAAAAATTATAATAATTTAAACACAAAAATAAAACCAATGGACAGCGTAATCTCAAATATTAACAACAGAGCAAGTCTGAGACAAACCTACCTCATTCTTTTTCTATGACACACCAAGTGAGCTTTATTGCATGACACAGAAACCCTTTAAAATGAGGAGGGAAGGCACCATGTCCTCTCCACTGTCTGTCCATTATCAGGAAAACTGGGTGGGTAGGCTTTTACCCATGTGGGTTGATAAGTGAGGTTCAGAGTATTATCACATCATTCTATAGCCAGAGAAATTAAAACTCTCAGAGAAGGTCTTGGATTCTCAAAAAACAAGGTCAGCTTTGGCTGAGATGAAAGACTGGTGGAGGTACATTGCATTTTCAGGGGGAAATTTCTTGCAGGTAAAGCTTCTTAGGTTAGATCAGAAATAACAATAACAAAACCAAAGCACTATCACTATCACCACCACCACCATCACCAGAACTCTGGGACAGTGCATGCTGGGAAGTACAGATTTTTATGTACATTGCAGGTTCACAGTACCAGGAGATTAGACAGTGCTGGTAGAGCAAGGTGGAACCTCAGTAGAAGAGGGATACATTAGGGGAAGGCATGCTGGAAACCAAGGCTTGAGCAGATGCTGTGCACATCTCATGAACAGAATGGAGCCAGAGGTACTTCAACTCTCCTGTTTTTTGACAAATACCAAATATGAATAAATTTCCACTTGTTCAAAGATAAATAAGGAGTGGGGAAAAAAACCATATGGAATGTGTGAAAAAGATTTTACTGCAAAGGAAGAAAGAGTATCTAGAAGATCCAGAGGAAGAGCCCATCTCTGAAATGGTTTACTGTAGAGTCCAGAAACTGGAGGATTTCAGGGAGCTGTTTGGCTTCTGACACAGATACAAAATATATGGATGTTAAAGACCAGAGAGTAAATATATAGATAATTGGTATTCCTTTAAAAGACAGTTAAACTAATGGGAAAAATTCATGAGCAGGAGTAAGACCCATATTGAAAAAAATCATTGTGTTCCTGACAAGTCAATGCACAAAGACACACACAGATTATAACCTGCAATAATTTTAATTTTTAAGATATGAAAAAACTTTCATGAGCATATAAGCAGAAGAAACAGACTACCTTTAAAAAACAACAGAAGTCTGTTTTCTGGTTTTTACTCTGAAAGCTTAGCTTGAAAGAAAATGGAGAATTATATACAGAGTTTGGAGAATTATATAAAAGTTTGTAATTTATTACTTTTATATCCAGCACTAATCATCTTTAACTTGTGAAAAAAAAAGACATCTCAGATATGTAAGGCCTCAAAATATGTACCCTCCTTGGAAATAGTTACTTGAAGGACAAGCCTAAGATTGATTGGAGAACTTTGTCTTAGGTCTGAAACCATCTAACTGGGGATATGTCCAAATCAATGCTTATCAAATGTGTTTTTAGTCACTATATTTCATATCTAGAGAATATCGTTCTTGAAAACTAAAAATATAAAACAGATACAGTCGTTATCCTCTGGTTAAAGAGAGTATGAAGAAGGAAGATATCTACCCACTGGTAACCCGTGTGGTACCTCTTCAGAACCTGAGGATTCTATGGAACAAAGTTTGAAAAATACGGCTCAAAAATAATTATTGTATGTAAGCCATGAAACTATAAAAATTCTACAGGAAACCATAGGCAGCAAAATCTCAGACATCTCTCATAGCAACATGTTTACAGATAACATTTCCTAAGGCAAAGGAAACTACAGAGCAAATAAACAAATGGGATTACATCAAAATAAAAAGCTTCTGCATAGCAAAAGAAACCATCAAGAAAAGGAAAAGAGAGCCCACTGTATGAGAAAGCATATTTGGCAATGATACATCTGATAAAGGATTAATATCCAAACTATATAAGGAACTCATACAATGTAACAAAAGAAAGACAAACAATCCCATTAAAAAGTGGGCAAAGGATCTAAATAGACACTTCTCCAAAGAGGACATATAGATGGTCAAGAAACATATGAAAACAGGCTCAAAGTCACTATTCATCTGAGAGATGCAAATCATAATGAAAATGAGGTACCATCTCACACCTGTCAGAATGGCTATCATCAACAAATCAACAAATGACAAGTGCTGGTGAGGATGTGGAGAAAAGGGAACCCCAGTACACTGCCAGTGGGAATACAGACTGGTGCAAACATTATAGAAAACAGTATGGAGTTTCCTAAAAGGATTAAATATGGAACTGCCATTTGACCCAGTGATCCCACTTCTAGGATTATCAGAAAGAATATATGCACCCCTATGTTCAAAGCAGCACAATTTATAATAGCTAAGATCTGGAAACAGCTCAAGTACCCATTAATAGATGAGTGGATAAAAACAACAACACTGAGGTACATTTATACCATGGAATACTTTGCAGCAGTAAAAAGGAAGAATATCTTTCCCTTTGAGACACCATGGAGGGACATAGAGAGTATCATGCTAAGTGAAATATCAGTAATAGAAAGACAATAGTATCATATGATTGCATTCATATGTGGAATCTAAGTAACAGATGAACGGAGTAGATCCAGAGACATGGAAGCATGGAACAGGGTGTGGAATCTCAGAGGGAAGGCCGAGGGAGGGTGGGTGGGTGGAAGATAATCAACCAAAGACGTTGTATGCATATATACATAACCCATGGACATAGACAATAGGGTGCTGGAAGCCTGGAGCAGTGGAGGCTGGAGGGGGGTGGTCAATGGGAAAAAAAGGGAGTACAGTGGTATCTCGAGATACCAGTTTAATTACTTCCGTAACCTTGAGGCGTGGGAAACTATGAGATGCTCCAGTCGCGGTAAACTGGTGGGTGGTGTGCAGCCGGCCAATCCTGGCGATGACTCCTATCTCAAATGTTGCTCGTATTTCAAAGCAAAAATCGCTCCATCAACAGCTCATATCTCAAAAATCTCGTATGTTAGGGCACTCGTATCTCGAGGTACCACTGTATATATAATACTTTTTAAAAATATATATTTTATTGATTTTTTACAGAGAGGAAGGGAGAGAAATAGAGAGTTAGAAACATCAATGAGAGAGAAACATTGATCAGCTGCCTCCTGCATGCCCCCTACTGGGGATATGCCCGCAACCAAGGTACATGCCCCTGACCGGAATCGAATCTGGGATTCTTCAGTCCGCAGGCCGACACTCTATCCACTGAGCCACACCAGTTTCGGCCATATGTAATACTTTCAACAATACAGAATTATTTAAAAAATAGTTATTGTAAATCTCTTTATAGAGCTGAAAGCAAATATAAAAAAAGGTTATCAAGAGATTTACAATGGATAAATTAATTTGTTAATAATCTAATAGTAAAGGAATTTGTAAACTAATGGGAGTATGGGAATACTTGTGAGGGTAGGTCTAGAGCAGGGAAAAATAAAAGATACCATTTTATACTTGACTCTAGCAGTTAGGAAGTAGAGGCTTTTGAAAAAGTAAAGCAATTATTAGAATAATTTTATAAAGAATGTACCCTTGCCGAAACTGGTTTGGCTCAGTGAATAGAACGTCGGCCTGCGGACTCAAGGATCCCAGGTTCGATTCTGGTTAAGGGCACGTACCTTGGTTTCAGGCACGTCCCCAGCCGGGGGCGTGCAGGAGACGGCTGATCAATGTCTGTCTCTCATCAATGTTTCTGGCTCTCTGTCCCTCTCCCTTCCTCTCTGTAAAAAAATCAATAAAATATATATATTTAAAAAAAAAAGAATGTACCCTTATCTAAAAAACCTCCATAAAACAGTAAGGAAAAATGAAAACAGGAAATTAGAGGAAAGAGTAAAGATCTTAAATATCAGTCAAAGCTGTAAATAATTGAGATAAATTACATATTAAAAAGCCTGAATTCTCAGACTGCTTTAAAAATTCTATGAAATTCAACTAAATTCTGTTTGTAGGAAATATAACTAAAGCAACATGAGACAGAAGTTTAAAATAAAAAAAATTATTTTAGTAAATGGTACAATTTCAAATGTAAGTATATTTAAGCAGACCAAATAACATTCTCTTGAGATATATACTGCAAAATTTGTCCAAAATATAAACAAAAATCAATAGTTACAGATTATGTTAAAATATGAAAAATAGGATCTTTTCTATTTCATTTTTTATAACGTTCTAGATCTTATCTATTTTGATATTTTGAAATTCTCTATATCTTTTATACCTATTAGGATATTTTAGGCTTCCTTTTTAAAATTGCTAATAAAACTTTTATAGAAATTCATCATACATTAGCTCTGAAGGGAAAAATCTTTATAAATATCAATAGTAGAAATTATAAAATTATATTCTTTAATATATTAAAACTAGACATTAATGATTGCATTTAAGTAACAAAAATTCAACCATTTAAGAAAAATTAAAAAATAATCTCCTAAATAATACCTGTGGCAATAAAAGAAGTTAAGAGGCAAATTTCAGACAGCAAACTGCTAGAACAAGTTTCTGAAATTATTAAATTTAGGTCTCTTTAGTTATAAAGATTTAGCCAACCTTTACTTAAATTTTTTTTATTAAAGTATACTATCCATGCAATCAAATATTCAGAGATTAAGTATAATTTGATATATATTGACAATTTATGTACCTGTGATGTCTATTTAACTTTATAAAAAAATAAGAGGCCTGATACATGAAATTTGTACAAGAATAGGCCTTCCTTCCCCTCTGACACTCGGGACCTGGGCTTCACTCCTCTGGCAGTCCCAGCTTCGTCCAGAAGGATGGAAGGATGTCTGGAATGATGTCCGGTCTAATTAGCATATTATGCTTTTATTATTATAGATGAACTGAGTCTTCTAAGTAGTTGTCAAATTGCACCAGCAGTGAATGAGAGTTTCAGCTCCTCTATCCTTGCCAACATTTGCTATGTACTTATTCTAGCAGGTGTAGCCTAATATTCCTTTGTGGTTTCAATTTATATTTTCCCTGATGACTAATGATATTGAGCACCTTTCCATGTGCATATTAGCTATTTATATATCTTTAAGTAGCAATTTTTATTTATATTTTTTTGTTACTGATTTATAGGAGTTAAGCTCCTTTAAAGGATTTTTCTCTCAGAGATGATGTATGATTGCATGGATAGTATAGCTCAGTAAAAAAAAAAAATTAAGTAAAGCTTGGCTAAATCTTTATAACTGAAGAGGCCTGAATTTAATAATTTCAGAAACTTGTTCTAAAACTTGTTCTTTGTATAAATGTGTTATAAGTATTTTCCTCCAGTCGATGGCTTAAATTTTTATTTAATAGTATATTTTGATAATGAGAAATCTATTTTCATAAAGTCCAATTTATTAATATGTGGTTGGTGCTTTTTGTGTCCTGTGTGTTCAACCATGCCAAAAATTATAAAGATATTCTAAATTTTCTTCTAGAAAGTTATTTATCTTGCTTTTTTCATTTAGATATATTATCTATTTTATATAAATTTTTATATTTGGTGTGAGGTAGGGAAGTATGTTCATTTTTTCTTTTCATTACAGATATCCAGTTGTTTTGGCACCACTCACTGAAAATATTTTTCTTTTCCCAGTGATTTGCCTCAGCACCTTTGTTGAAAATCAATTGATTACATGTATGCGGGTCCGTTTATGGATTCTCTTTCTTTTTTTTCATTGATCTTTTCGCCTGTTCTTATACCTATTTCACATCTAGTCTTAGTTTTTATAGTAAATCTTAATATCAGATATTATGATTTCTCAGACTTTACTTTTTTCCAATTATTTTGACTATTCTAGATTTATTACAATTTCATATACTCTTTAGAATCAGCTTGTCAATTTCTTTAAAAAAAACAAAGAAACAAATGCCTGGTGGATTTTAATACAATTTTGGAATTTTATTAAACCTAATTATTAATTCAGAGAGAATTGACATCTTAACAATATTTAATCTTTCCATACTTTTAGCTTTTTAAAAATTTTAACCTTTATGTATATATTTTAGTATTCATTGTAGAGGCCTTGCACATATTTTTTAAAAAATATTATGTTTTGATATTATTGTAAAATATATTGCTTTAATTTAATTTTCAGTTGCTAGCATATTTAAATATAATTGAGTTTGCATTTTTATCTTGTATCTTGTTTTCATAAAATATAATTTTCTAATTGCTACTATATGAAAATGCAATTAATCTGTGTATATTTATTTAGTATACTGTGACCTTGCTAAATTTACTTAAAAGTTCCAGGATTTTTTTTTTGGAAGATTTCTTAGCATTTTCTAACAT
Organism: Lasiurus cinereus; assembly: GCA_011751065.1. NCBI lineage: Eukaryota > Metazoa > Chordata > Mammalia > Chiroptera > Vespertilionidae > Lasiurus > Lasiurus cinereus. The sequence goes on from JAAGEH010000226.1 coordinate 9,081,533, forward strand.
ACAATCATGCCATCTCTAAATAAATACAATACTAGTATAGTACATATTCATTAATACAATTACATGCTACTTTCTTCTTTTTCAATAGACAACCAAATTTTTAGTTTGTGCCTTCTTCACACTAAAAGTCTGGAATTATTACATTTCTTTTTGCAATCATCAATTTTGTCTAACATATTAGTGACACATTGCTTTTCATTTCTGTTCTTCTGAACATAACCACTATTCCCCTTTTGAATTGGCAGTTTAATTTTAAAGCACACTACAAAGGGTTCACTTGCTTTTTTTTTTTTTTACTAGATTTTTACTGGGTTAAAACAATTTTTTTCTTAGTAGATGTACATATAGCTAGATGACAGTTAGCATCTCAACAAAGTCAGCGAGCACTGGTCACACTCCCATTCCTAGCTTTGGAAGTTCTATTATTCATCTGAGAAATTTGTCATTTTCTACTACCTTTAATCATCTTGCTTTGTATGAGACAGAAAATCACCTGCATACATCATACTTTCATTTCAGTGCTGCATGGTATGATATTTTGGATTACATTTTAAGTGAAAATGCAGCAGTCATTTTTCAACTAAATTTAATCCTATGTTGAACTATTAATACAAATAACATCCAATGTGACAATTGGATGAGCGTGCCTTCCATGCATGGCTAAGATCACATGTACCTACTAACAACAACCAGGCCTCAAATTACTCCTCTACTTGGCCACTGCCAAATGGCTTTGATATCTATTGAAAGATACAGTGACATTTTAGAAAAGTTAACATTTAAAAATAATACTAATGAATTGTAAAACGGAAAAATTGTTGAATTCTTCAATAAATTAAAGAACTCCTTTTAAAGAGTCAAAACCCAACACCTGCTAGACTTATCATCTGTAACCCACACATAATGTCTATAAATAACTGACGCATTGTATAACTTGCCCATCCTGGCACTGTCTGTGGCAACTCTCTTGGACTCTAACCCATAATCACTTGGCTCAGCTAGCTTACATAGTGAGTAACCACTGCTATGAGCAAAATCCTTTTCTTGATCCAGTTTTCTATTCAAGTTGTCATCTCCCCTTCACCCCACTTACTTAAAAAAAAAGAAAAGGGAGGGGAGAGAGATCCCAACACCCCCTCACCTCCCTCATTTCTTGGTGTATTTCAATCAGACTTCCACCCCTACTGTTCTATTGAAACTACTCTTCTCCCCCCGCAATTTTAAATTAATGTATTACATGTGTACATATCTTCTCATTTCCCCTCCCCCACCCCACTAGCATACATGCCCTCACCTCCCAGTGTCTTGCGTACATTAGTTATGCTTATATGCATGCATATAACAAGTCCTTCTGTTGATCTCTTATCTACCCCACCTCTCCCTAACCTTCCCACTGTAATTTGACAGTCTGTTGGATGCTTTACTGCCACTGTATCTATCTTTTTGTTCATCAGTTTATAATGTTATTTATTATCCATAAATGAGTGAGATCATGTGGTATTTTCTTTAATTGACTGGCTTATTTCACTTAGCATAATGCTCTCCAGTTCCATCCAGCTTGCTGCAAATGATAAGAATTCCTTCTTTTTTTATGGCAGTACAGTGATACCTTGAGATACGAGTTTAATTCGTTCCGTAACCTTGAGGGGTGGGAAACTATGAGACGCTCGAGTCTCGGTAAACTGGTGGGTCGTGTGCAGCCAGCCGATCCATGCAATTACTCGTATCTCAACTGTTGCTCGTATTTCAAAGCAAAAATCGCTCGCTCGAGGGCTCGTATCTCAAAAATCTCATATGTTAGGGCACTCGTATCTCGAGGTACCACTATATAGTTTTCCATTGTGTAGATGTACCATAGTTTTCTGATCCAGTCATCTGCTGATGGGCACCTAGACTTTCTAAATCTTAGCTATTGTAAATTGTGCTGCTAGGAACACAGGGGTGCATATATCCTTTCTGATAGGTATTTCGAGTTTCTTAGGATATATTCCTAGGAATGGGATTACTGGGTCAAATAGGAGTTCCAATTTTAGTTTTTTGAGGAAACTCCATACTGTTCTCCACAGTGGTTGCACCAGTCTGCATTCCCACCAGCAGTGCATGAGGGTTCCTTTTTCTCAGCATCCTTGCCAACACTTGTCCTTTGTTGATTTGTTGATGATTGCCATTCTGACAGGTGTGAGATGGTATTGCTTTGTCATTTTGATTTGTATCTCTCCGATAATTAGTGACTTTGAGCATGTCCTCTGTCTTCTTTTGAAAAGATTCTATTTAGGTCTGTTGTCCAATTTTTTTATTGGATCATTTATCTTACTTTTATTCAGTTGTATAAGTTGCCTGTAAATGTTGGCGATTAAACCTATAACATTTGCAAATATGTTCTCCCATACAGTGGGCTTTCTTGTTTTGTTGATGGTTTCTTTTGCAGTGCAAAAAATTTTTATTTTGATGTAGTCCCATTTGTTTGTTTTCTCTTTAGCTTTCATTGCCCTAGGAGCAGTATCAGTGAAGAAGTTCCTTTGGCATATGTCTGAGATTGTGCTGCCTGTGGATCCCTCTAGTATTTTTATTGTTTCCTGTCTTATGTTTAAGTCCTGTATCCATTTTGAGTTAATTTTTGTGTATGGTGTAAGTTGGTGGTCTAGTTTAATTTTTTTTGCATGTATTTGTCCAATTTTCCAATACCATTTATTGAAGAGACTGTCTTGATTCTTTTGTCAAATATTAATTGAGCATAATGGTTTGGGTTGATATCTGGATTCTTTATTCTATTCCATTGGTCTATATGTCTGTTCTTATGCCAGCACCAGGCTGTTTTGAGAACAGTGGCTTTGTAATACAGTTTGAAATCTAGTATTGAGATCCCACCTACTTTATTATTCTTTCTCAGGATTGCTGTGGCTATTCAGGGTCCTTTTTTATTTCAGATAAATTTTTGGAGAGTTCTTTCTAGGTCTGTGAAATATGCCATTGGTATTTTAATGGGGAGTGCATTGAGTCTATAGATTGCTTTGGGTAGTATGGACATTTTAATGATATTGATTCTCCCAATCCATGAGCATGGTATGTTCTTCCATCTGTTTACGTCTTCCTCTATCTCTTTTTTCAGTGTCCTATAGTTTTCTGCATATAGGTCTTTGACCTCCTTAGTTAAGTTTATTCCTAGGTATCTTAATTTTTTTGGTGAGATGGTAAATGGGATTGCTTTTTTAGTTTCTCTTTTTGTAAGTTCACTATCGGTGTATAGAAATGCCATAGATTTCTTGGCGTTAATTTTGTATCCTGCTACATTGCAGAATTCATTTATTAGGTTCATTAGTTTTTTGATGGAGTCTTTTGGGTTTTTTATATGCAATATCATGTCATCTGCAAATATTTCTTCTTTTTCAATTTGGATGCCTTTTATTTCTTCTTCTTGTCTAATTGCAAAGGCTAGTACTTCCAGAACTATGTCAAATAGGAGTGGTGAGAGTGGGCATCCCTGTTTTGTTCCTGTTTTTAGGGGAAATGGTTTTAGTTTTTGCCCATTGAGTATGATGTTAGCTATGGGTTTATCATGTATACCTTTTATTATGTTGAGGTATGATCCTTCTATTCCCACCTTATTGAGAGTTTTTATCAAGAAAGGGTGATGGGTTTTGTCAAATGCTTTTTCTGCATCAATTGATATGACTATGTGATTTTTATCTCTCAATTTGTTTATGTGATTTATCACATTTATTGATTTGTGGATATTGTATCATCCTTGCATTCCTGGGATAAATCCTACTTGGTCATGGTGTATGATCTTTCTGATGTACTGCTGGATCATATTTGATAGAATTTTGTTGAGGATTTTGTCATCTATGTTCATGAGAGATATTGGCCTGTAATTCTCTTTCATTGTGTTGTCTTTATCTGGTTTTGGTATTAGGGTGATGTTGGCTTCATAGAAGGAGCTTGGAAGTGTTCCTTCTTCTTGAATTTTTTGGAATAGTCTGAGGAGGATAGGTTTTAATTCTTCCTTGAATGTTTGGTAAAACTCCGCTGTGAAGCTGTCTGGCCTCAGGCTTTTGTTTGCTGGAATCTTTTTGATGACTGCTTCAATTTCTTCCATAGTTATTGGCCTATTGAGATTTTCAGATTCTTCCTGATTGAGTTTTGGAAGGTTATATTTTTCTAGGAATATGTCCATTTCCTTCAGTTTGTACAGTTTGTTGGAATAGAGTTGTTCATAGTATTTTTTAAATAATTCTTTGTATTTTGGTGGGGTCTGTTGTTATTTAACCTCTTTCATTTCTGATTTTGTTTATTTGGATCCTCTTCTTTGCTTCTAGGTGAGCCTGGCTAGAGGTTCCTCAATCTTGTTTATCCTTTCAAAGAACCTGCTCTTGGTTTTGTTGATCTTTTGTATTATTTCTTTGGTCTCAATGTCATTTCTATTCACTCTGAACTTTATTATTTTTTTTCTTCTGCTTACACTGGGCTTTTCTTGTTGCTCTCTTTCTAACTCTTTGAGTTGTAGGATTAGGTAATTTATTACCATTGTTTTTTTTGTTTTGTTTTGTTTTGTTTTTTACAGTAGGCTTCTAGAACTATGAACTTCCCCTCTCAAGACTGCTTTTGCTATGGACCCTAGATTTTGGATTGTTGTGTTTTCATTGTCATTTGTTGCCATGATGGTTTTTATTTCTTCCTTGATCTCTCTGGTAACCCAGTCATTGTTTAATAGCATGCTGTTTAGTCTCCATATGTTTGGTTTCTTTGGATTATTTTTATTGTAGTTGATTTCCAGTTTTATGCCACTGTGATCTGAGAAGATGCTTGATATGATTTCTATGTTCTTGAATTTGAAGAGACTTCGCCTATGATCCAACATATAGTCTATCTTTGAAAATGACCCATGTGCACTTGAGAAGAATGTATATTCTGTGGCTTTGGATGAAATGTTCTGAAGATGTCAATTAATTCCATCTGGTCTAGTGAGTAATTTAGGATTGATGTTTCTTTGCTGATTTTTTGTTTAGAGGATTTTCCCATGGTAATAGTGGGGTATTATAGTCTCCTACTATGATTGTATTGCTGTCAATCTCTTCCTTGATATCCTCCAGGAGTTTTATATATATATATTTGGCTGCTCCTGTATTGGCTACGTATATTTTTACCAGAGTTATTTCTTCTTATTGGATTGCTCCCTTTAGTATTATGAGTGGCCTTCCTTATCTCTTGTTATGTCCTTCACTTTGAGATCTAATTTTTCAGATATAAGTATTGCTACCCCAGCTTTGTTTTCATTTCCATTTGCCTGAAAAAACTTTTTCCATCTCTTCACCTTCAGTCTGTGTGTGTCTTTTTTTCTGAGGTGGGTTTCTTGTAGACAGCAGATATATGGGTTGTGTTTTTTTATCCAATCTGTTGCCCTATGTCTTTTGATTGGGTAAATTTAATCCATTTACATTTAATGTTATTCTTGATAGTTATTTGTTTGTTGCCATTTTTATTCTTTACCCCCGTGTTTTTCTTTGCTTCCTATTTCTTTTTTTTTTTTTTACAGCAGACCCTTTAGCATTGTTTTGCATTGCTGGTTTGGTGGTAATAAGTTTCCTTAGTCCCTTTTTGTCTGTGACACTCCCAATTTCATCTTTCATTTTGATTGATAGTCTTGCTGGGTACAGTATTCTTGGATTCATACCCTTCCTTTGCATGACTTTGTATTTTTCATTCCATTCCTTTCTGGCCTGATGTGTTTCTGTTCAGAAATCAGTCGCTAGTCTGATGGGTAACTTTGTGTCTCTCTCTCGCTGCTTTTAAGATTCTTACTTTCTCGTTGGTGTTTGCAAACTTAATTATAATGTGCCTTGGCATTGGTCTTTTGGGGTTCATTTTGCTTGAGACTCTTTGAGCTTCTTGGATTTGTGTGAATTTTTTTCTTCCTTATATCAGGAAAGTTTTCTGTCATTATTTCTTCAAACAGGTTTTCTATTCCTTGCTCAGTTTCCTCTCCTTCTGGAACCCCAATTATGCAGATGTTGTTTTGTTTCGTGTTGTCCCAAAATTTCCTTAGGCTCTCCCCCTGCTTTTTAATTTTTTTCTACCTTGTCTTCTAGATCACTGATGGGTATTTTTTTCTACCTTGTCTTCTAGATCACTGATGCTGTCCTCTGCTTCTTCGAGCCTTCTCTTGATGCTTTCTATTGAGTTCTTTGCAGTAGTGATGTCATTTTTTATTTCTTCTTGGTTATATATATGCATTAATGATTTTTTACACAGAGGAAGGGGAAGGGATGGAGAGTTAGAAACATTGCTGAGAGGTAAACATCAATCAGCTGCCTCCTGCACACCCCCTACTGGGGATATGCCCACAGCCAAGGTATATGCCCTGGACTGGAATCGAACCTGGGACCTTTCAGTCCACAGGCCAACACTCTATCCATTGAGCCAAACTGGTTTCAGTGCTTCTTGGTTATTCTTCATTTCCTCTTGGTTCTTACTCATATTGTCTAATTTGTCTTCCATTCTTCTTAGCCACCTTATTGCCATTTCTCTGAATTTTCTCTGGCAGGTTGCTTGCCGCTATTTCGTTTACTTCTTTTTCTGGTGATGCCTGCTTTTCTTTCATATGTGGGCTGTTTTTTTGTGTCCCCATGGTCTCTCTTCCCCAGGTGTCTGGTTATGTATTTCTCTCTCTCCTCATCCCAGGCAAAATATGACCTTTTCGTGGTGGAGTATAGGGCTCCTGTAAATCCGTGTGTTTGTGCCAATTTGGGACCGGTGTTCTGGGGTATGCAGCTGCTTGGTGTTGTAGATTCTCAGTCTTCTGATAACATCTACTCTCCCCTCCAAGATGGCACATTCCCTGTGTCCAAGCTAGTGGTTCCGGGAGGCAAACCAGCAACAGTAAGGGCTGCCCGGTCAGGAGATCCCCATCCAGCAGTCCCCCACCTTCTCCTGGAGTATAGCTGTCTCTCAACTCGCTAACAAACACTCCCCATGTGACCCTCAGCTATTCCCTCTGTCTGCTCCAGGACAAGGCTCAGGACACGTCCTTCTATTCTGCCGCCATTTTTTTTCATCTGAAACTACTCTTAAGAGCATTGAAAATAGATTTTAAGTGCCAAATATTATGTCCTTTTCTTAGTCTTGATTCTGTGTATCCTATGTGTTACCTTTTTCAGAAGCCTTGTCTGTCAATATGCTGATACTTTTCTATTCCTCCTGACAATTGCACTTCTGCCTGAGACTCTGGTATTCCCATGCTCAATTTTCTCTCCTCTCCTGCTACGTTATATACACCTCCATAGGTATGCTTATCTCCTCGGGTGTTTGGCTTCTATGTCTGTATTTATAATCCTGAATTTCTAACCAGATGTCTTCATGTAGACATCTGCAAATATGATAATTTTTTTATTGATTTCAGAGAAGAAGGGAGAGGGAGAGAGATACTCATATCAATGATGAGAGAGAATCATTGACTGGCTGCCTCCTGTATGCCCCACACTAGGGGTAGAGTGTGCTGCCTGGACATGTGCCATGTCTAGGAATTGAACCATGATCTCCTGGTTCCTAGGTCAAACGCTTAACCACTGAGCACTGCTGGGAAAATATTACAATTTAAATGTGTATTTTATTTTGAATTTACACCACACCTTATTTCAAAAGGAATCTCAGAGGATTCAAACTACTATTTTAGCTTTCTGTTGAAATTTTACTTCTCTGCAAGTTTGAGAGTTGCCTCCACTAAGAAGCCTCCCCACATTCCTATCCTATAATATCATCACTTGAGATCTTAGGTCATTTTAATTGTCCCATGGTCATAGATTTCTATTATAAAAAATTGTGTCTGCATCCCCTATATTTAGAAGTTGCTTGAAGTTAAGGAGCCAGTTTTTCATCCTTCTCCTGTCACCTGTCCAGCTCTGAGCACAATATCTTGCAGATAGGGGAGCATTCAGAAACAGTTCTAATTCTAAACTGAGCTAGAACAAGACAGGTTTTAATGCCTCAGATAGTTTTAAGGCAAATAAAAGGCAACTATTCTTTTACACAGCAGGAACTAAACTTGTTACTCTTCTAGGTAGAAGAATATAAAAGAAGAATATAGACTATAGGCTCTATAGGTTCTACAATAATGTAACCAAACTTAAATTTAAGTTTAGAGAGATATATAATGTGTTACTGGGAGCAAAGAAGGACATGCCTTACCTTTCAAGTTTAGGCCATGGTTGACAATTACAGGACTCACACAGTACATCTAATCACCCATGGATTTGGCAACAGTTCAGTTATTCTGTTCAATTCGGATCACCAAGCTGGCTAATACACACTTTCCACTTCGCTGCAAGCTCTGGAGACACAAACGCTTGTCCACACCCCAGAATGAATCCAAGCTGAGGTTCAGCACAATTAGTTATTTGTTTCCTCTAACATCTGAACCTTGTGAGATTCAGCCACCTCCTGGGAATGAGCCGTCTGCCAGAAAGGCATGAATAAAACAGAAAAGGTTCCAGCTGGCATCACCTGCTGTGTTTTGCCTTATTTCTCTATACACATTTCTAGACTTCTAAAATCTAGAGGCCTCCCTTAAGAGGACACATGCCACATGAGCTGGTCCTCTGAGACCTTGATTCAGCTGCTGAATTTTTTATTTTTGAGTTTTAGTCTGACTCAGGTATGAGACGATGGATCTGGGACCCCAATGCTCACATTCTCACCTGGTTCTCAACCTGGTTACTCTCACATTCAAACCCTTTCCAGGTAGTTCTCTGGATGTTATTAATCTTTAGATCATATAAAATTTTTGTTTAAAATTTCATCTTTTAAGGATACCTATACTCAGTTGAGATTTTACTCTTGTCCTATAAAATGGCATTTGGGTTTCATTTTCGTGACACTGTTGGGAGCCATGGATGGTATTGTTGGGGTTTCATGGCTCTTCCTTCCTTATAAAAGATTACAGAAATGAGTGGGCACTGGAGAGAAAGAGGGTGCTCTGTAGTTTGAGGGACAGTGTGACATCCTGGAAAGATAATAAGCTTTAGAGTTGGACATATCTAGGTTTACTAGATTATGTCCAACTTCTACCACAATCTGGCTTTCTGACCTCATTTCCTCATCTTTAAATTGTGGTTATTAATGGAAATTTTAATATTGTGTTGAAGTTTAATTGAGATTAATGATGCAACTGGCAAAGCGCAGCGCCTACTGGTACATTGTAGATACTCAAAAGATTTGCTTTCGTAGTGGCAGCTTCTATCAGGTAAATGGTGATGCAAGATACCAGTTTTTAGGGTTAGGGGTGAATGACATGCAATAGGGTTCAATAGGGACTGTAGCCAGTGGGATGGGGCTCCTGAAGTTGCACCAGGCTTGGGACCGATGCGGTGCAGACATTATGATGAATACAGTGAGAATACAAGAGAAGGAACACAATGGAACAGATAGCTGCATGCTTTAAGGGGCTGTTTCCATTAGGCAAAATCATTTGGTTGGATTTCCCTTTTTGTTGTAAGTACGGTTCTATGTAAGGAATCAATATTGCTTATATACAATAGAAAACCCTCTTCCTTGTATATGCTGGGTAAAAACTAATTAATGTTTCCTATAAAAGTTCACTCTTTTATCACTTATCAGAAGTAACATTGAGCAAGCTAAATAAAAAATCGGATATATCACCACCTTTACAAACTCCATTGAATAGATTTTAGTCATGTCCTCCTAAAAATAAATAGTAGTTGTCTTGAAAGAATTTGGGAAATGCTCTAGTGTTGATAGAGACTTGGGAACCACACTCTTCTTCTTAGCAACACATTTATAAACTTTTTCCTAAGATGAGTTACTTCTACAGAAGATTATATACTCTATTATATAATAATTAATTACCAATCTCACTTTTAGAAGACATCAGTTCTTTGCTTTATTTCTAGAGGCTGGGGCAGTATACTGTATAAAATCAATGGCCCAAACTTCTCACCTGGAGTTAGGCACCAGGGTTAGTGAGAGAGAATTACGAAAGGAGAAATATCTAGAAGTTACTCCAGCCTCCTGGATCAGCCTCTCCTAAATGACCTACTCTTGTGGCTTCCACTGCAGTTTAAAGCAGATTTAAAGAAATATGAGCAATCAGTTCTTGGCCTTTTGGCTAAGATCAAGTGTAAAGAAATATAAGCAGCTACGTCTAGATATCTTTATCTTTCTAGAAACATGTTTTTATTGATTTCAGAGAGGAAGGAAGAGTGAGTGTGAGAGAGAAACATCCATGATGAGAGAGAATCATTAATTGACCCTTTCCTGCATGCCACCCAGGCATGTGCCCTGACCAGGGATCTAACCATGCCCTCTGGCCAGGCTAGATACCTTTATCTTAATTAGGCTCTAACATAATCGATCATTGCATGATGCAATTTTAAATAGTTTTTTTTTAATTCCTTTTCTTCACTGAGCTGTAAGGACATTATCTTATTTTCTCATACTTTGGTATGTGGGCTTAGCTCTTACTAAGAGTTTCTTCCTCAGCCTTTGATATGAACCACATTGTAAGATTTTTGTACCATGGTGAAAAAATATTTTCTTTTTGTAGGAATACAGAATTTTTTCCTGTAGGTCTTCTCAGCTATAGGCATGACTTTTGTGCTGGAAGAACAAGATTACCAAGGAAGGCACAAACCTCATGGCTGGCATCTTTCAGTCAGATAAAGGTTATAACTGGCCAATAACTTTTACATTATTCCTCCTAATTTCATTTCTGATATGAGGGGAGAAGCATGAGCTTTGAGTTTAAGACCCAGTCTTGCAATTTCTGTGATCTTGGACAGCTACTTACCATATCTGAAACCTTGTTTTCTCATCTGTGTTATGGACAATAACTAAAATCATAACACTATTATGAATATGAGTTAATATATAAACTATCTAGTATGGTACCTATGCATAGTAACATTTTTATTCCTTAATATCTCTTACTTATCTCTTTTGAGATTTATAATTGGGGTAAAATTACTTGCACAAAATACTAATTATTATAATTTAAACACTCTAACAGCTTGCAACCTACTTGAAACTTCATTCTCAAAAGAATGTTGCTTGATTTTTCTTGGACTTAAATATAAAGTTCACTGCATTTATTATTTGCCCCAGGATACTGAGAGAACTGGCAGTTAAGGATTCACAGCTATTATCAGTGATCTTTGAAAAGACATGGAGGATAGGAGGAATTCTAGAAAAATTGGAATAAGCAAATATTCCACTTTCTAAAGAAAGAAGAAAATATGCATCCCACCCCCACCCCACCAAATTAGAGTTGCCATTTTGATGACAATCCCTGGAAAAATTCTAAAAATGCAACTCTGCTTATGATTTGTAAGCATTTAGAAAAGAGAGCAGTGATTGTTGGGAGCTAGTGTGAATTCACCAGGATCAGGACATTTCCCTTTTTTTTTCCTTTTCCCTTTCAATGATTGTAAGTCCTGTGGAACCCATGAATTTTGTAGACATAGCGTGTCTCAATGTAACAAAGCATCTAACAAAATTCTCATGATATCCTAGTAGGTAAAATACTTAGAGAAATGTGGCCTGGGTTATTTGTCACTCTTGCATCTTTAAATATATATATATATATATATATTGATTTCAGAGAGGAAGGGCGAGGGAGAGAGAGGAGAGAGATAGAAACATCAATGAGAGAATCATTCATTGACTGCCTCCTCCCCCCTCAGCTCCACTCCCTCCCTCTGCCGCAAAGGGGATCGAGCCTGCAACCTAGGCACATATCCTGACTGGGAATTGAACCCTGACCTTCTGGTTCATAGGTCGATGCCCAACCACTGAGCCATGCCAGCTGGACCCATCTTTATCATTGTTTTAAAAAGATTTTTGATGGCTTTAACAATCCTAAAATTTAATAAAATGAGGCAAAAAAATGAGTAAATTAAGGTAAAGCTAAACCAAGGTGGTTAGGGAGAATTAGACAAAACCACAGGTGTGTGGTGGGTCCATAAAATTTGTGTCATGAGATTTTTTTATTCTATATTCTTTGTTCCATATACTTTCTAGAGGTGGTTTAGAAATTTTGCTGTGGGCTTTTTAACAGTCCAAGCAAAGAGGAAACATCATAAATAAAAGTGTCTATGAAAAAGAAAAACAGTACTGAGAGTAGAGAGAAACTTCTGTGGGTTCTTGTAAAGAGGACATATGTCATATAGGAAACCATCTTCTCAGGACATCCTTACATGGAATGCAATGGTGAGTTTCAAAGGCTGCTTTTTAGTGTCAGCAAAAGCACTATCATGTAAAAACAAACCTATGGGCAGTTAGGGGTTAAGGGTCTTAAGAATATCAAGATAAGCAACTCTCTGGTAGTCAGGGGACTACTTTTACCACTGGCCCCTAGTTCAACAGCTGATTTATTCAAGGTCATTGATTAAAGGACTCATGTCTCTACTGCTCTGGTTCTATTCTTAGATATCCTGAACTGTCACCAAAGATAAAACAATTGAAGACACTCATATTTTTGGAGAATGAATTTGTAGTGACAGTGGATATAGTTAAATTGTCTTAATATCTGAAATGTTGGGTCAAAGGCTACAAGCTAAAATTTGGTAGCTGTAAATACAGGGTGTTGCCCCAAAATGATTACCCAGTTTAACAGCTGATAGCTCAGTTTTTAAAATGAAATGTATTTTTATAAACACTGCCTTTATAATTACTCAAAGTGTGTGTATACATTTTGGGGGGACACCCTATATATATAATAGTGTATTTAGGTTAAAAACCAAATCCTTGTGTTATAGAACCAGAGACACCTTGAAAGCAATGCAGACTATTTGAAAAGAACTCCAGGAGCTTTTGTGAGTCAATGGGTCAACAGTGTGACAGGGCTTCTACAAATGGTAAATTCTCACCTATAGAAGCATTGTGTCCACTGAGTCCCGGCAAACTCTGCCCTGGCCAGATCACATCTGCAGCCTCATGTTAAAGTTTTGCTCCATTTTTCCAGGAGAGATATCCATTCAAAGGGGAGTGTCTGGGATACTGAGAATTCTAAAGGACATTTTAGAGAAACCACAAATGCTTATCCTATATATGAGAAGATAAAACAAAATAAAATCTACCTCTGTTGAAGAGGTAATATGTGGATAAGAAAACAATGAATTCCTGGATTAATCCAGAAGGAAATATGAGAAATTGTTGATGGATTATATAGGAATACATGAATGAAAATGTTCTGAAAACGAGAGCTAGCTGAAAAACCAAATGCTCTTTTTTATGAGTAGTGAGCTTCCCATCATTGAAAGAACTCAAGGAGAGTCTGGATAACTGCCAGGAATGTTATAGAGGACTAGAGGCCCCGTGCATGGATTTGTGCACCAGTGGGGTCCCTCTGCCATCTCCCGAGGCAGTGGTCGGCAAACTCATTAGTCAACAGAGCCAAATATCAACAGTACAATGATTGAAATTTCTTTTGAGAGCCAATTTTTTTAAACTTAAATTTCTTCTAATGCCACTTCTTCAAAATAGACTCACCCAGGCCATGGTATTTTGTGGAAGAGCCACACTCAAGGGGCCAGAGAGCCGTATATGGCTCGTGAGCCGCAGTTTGCCAACCACTGCCCCAAGCGGTCCTGAATTGTGAGAGGGTGGTTCTTGGGTGATGCACCCTGGAATTAGGCTCCTCCTTCCTCTCTGGGTCTGGGGTGCAGGTGAAGCAGATTTGGGGCTGATAGTGCCCCAGCAGCAACCTAACCCTTGGTCAATTCCACGAGGAATTGGGCTCCCTCCTCTACTGGTTGGAGCATCTGCCCCCTGGTCATCATTGCGTATCATAGCTACCAGGAGAATGGGAGAATGGTTGGATGGTCATTTAGGCTTTTATATATGTAATAGCCTGATGAGGGTGAGAGATTGTTTTAGGTGACCTTTAAGTTCCATTCTAACTCTAAGATTTTAAGCATCTTTATTTGAAATGGCAAAAATTTTCAACAGTTTTAAAAAAATTCACAAGTTATTTAAAGAAGAAAATCAATCTAGTCTCAGACTATTGTTGGTGCCTCAGAAGATCTGCCCCCAGATGACTAAGTTAAAATAACACAAGCAGAAGATGATGAATCATGCTGCTTTTCCTAATGGTCTCTAATGTGCAAAGCTCAAGATCACAGCTGCCACTCTGAATGACTACAAGGAGAAGGGAGGACTAAATTATGGTAGGTATAACACTGATGTGTTCCCAGTTGGTAGCTTGTGTGTATGTGATTACCTCGTATTCCTTGCCAGCTGTTTTTTAACATTAGTCATACTGATTTAAAACAATACCTTTCTTTTCATTTATCTCAATAAGCATAGTTTTTTTGGGAGAGTAAGGCCTTTCATCTGAAAGTGGAAGCTTTTCTTAGTTCTCAAGTGCACATGATAGGATGGTATAAATTTGTATTTCATATTGTGAATCTCAGGTGAGGTCACTATTGATGTTTCACTCTTTCTTCTTATTCTTGTCCCAGGTCACTGAGGTTGATCAGGATCAGGAGAGTGAGGAAAACTAGTCTCTTCTTGGGCCAGAATAAAAGAAGGCCTTAGTGGTAAACAGCTTTCAGAAAGCGTCCTTGGAAGATAAGGATCCAGGACAGATGGTCCCCAACAACCTGTCTTCCCCTTCTCAGGGTGAGAGTACTTAGATGGGTGGATTTTCTTTCTTTGTGCTCTTGGGGCTTGAATGAAGCAAACTCCTGAAGTGTGCTGGATTGATAAAATAAGTATGATTGTATCAAATCTGGAATGGGGATTGAGTCAGCAAAGTTAAGCAAGGTCAGGGACTGGATTAGACTCTGGAGCAACCTAATCAGATGTTTGGGGTGGGAGTGTGTGTGGAGATCCTGAAAACCCAAATCTAAAGCCAGAATAAAAACCAAGAGGGTGTCTAGGTATTAGAAGCTTGAAAAAAATAAGATGAAGACTGTCCACAGATATTCTGCTAAAAGGATTGTTGACTTCACAGGCTACCTATTTATTTTCTATCTACATTTACTACCTTGGTAATCTGTTCTAGTCTTAATACCATCTATGTGCTGGTAACTCCCTAATTTTTAACCTGGACTTCTCTCCAAGACTCAGACTGATATGTGAAGCTATTTTGTTAATATTTGCACTTTGATGGCTAATCAACTCAAATATCCAAACCTGAATTCTTAATTATCCCCCTGCATACCTGCTTTTTCCACAGTGCTCCCTTTTAAGTGAACTATAACTTAATTCTTTCCATTTCCAGAGACAAAAACTTCGGTGGCATCCTTGACTCTCCTCTTTTTCTCACACCTCATATCAAATCAGTCACCTGACATTGCATCTTTAAAATCTATGCAGCATCTGAGTGCCTCTTCCCACCCACATTGCTGCCCTCTGCTCTAAGTCACTCTCCTGGATTGTTCTAGCTTCCTACTTGGTCATCCTGCTTCTACTCTTGTTCTCCACAATTTATTTCAAATGAAGTAATCTTTCCCAAACTCAAGTTATGTCTTGTCCCTCTTCTCTGCTTAACACTCACCATGGGTTCCCATCTCCCTCAGAGAAAAGTTCAAGACTTTCCAGGATATACAAGGCCCTATGTGATCTTGCCTCTGGCTACCTTTTCTGACTTCACCTTTTATCACATTTCTCCTCACTCTGGTCCACATTGACCTCCATGCTGTCCCTAGAATATGCCCAAGTACTTTCCTGCTTTACACTACTGCCTAGAATTTTCTTTCCCTCCTACTGTCATCGTTCCTTCCTCCCCTACTTCAGTATGCATTCTAAATCCATCTTCTGAGTCAAGGACTTTCCTGCCCATGTTACCTAAAATCACAATGCCCTTCTTCAAGATTCATGTCACTACTTAGGCCTCTTGCTAGCTTTCTTCCTCTCCATAGCAGCTATCATCATCAAATATGCTTAATTTTTTTTTATTGTCTGATTTCTCCAACAAGAATAAAAGCTCTACCAGAACAGAGACTTGTCTTCTTTTGTTCACTGCTTTTTTTCCCAAATGTTGAGAACAGTACCTGGTACATAGTAGAAACTCAATAAATATTTGTTATTGAAATATTCTACAGATATTGTATCTAAGAAAATATCAAGGTGTTACCATTGGTGCTAAGGTAATGGTAAAGCTCACAGTCACTTGGAAACTTTTAAGTGCTCATGGGATGAATAACTGCTATAATATCATAAAATGCCCAGAGGTAACAAGGGAAAAGTAAGATGACACCTCTGAGGCTCAATTAGGATGGATGATAGGTGTTCCTTTACTCTCTCATGATTATTTTCTTGTCACTTGACATGGGCTATAGCTTGTTATAATGATGGAGGATAGGGTGCTGAAACTGGGAGAGGACTGTGATATATCATAATGGGAGATGGTTCAAAATATCCCTCTTAAAGCTAGGTGCATACATTCATGAGGAAGATATAATCTTAACATTTAAATCTCCAAACACTGAAGTGTATCCTGTCAGCATTACCTATTACTTCACAACTGTTATAGGGGCTATTCTAGGGGATGTCTGATTCTGGAAGGTAGTATAAATTGTCAGGAGCATATATTCATCGTATATTGAATTTTAAAAGGTTATAAAATGCCATAAAGATAGTAATATTATTTAGTTAGGAAAAAACCCCATGTTTTCTATCAACTATTTAATGATATTGGTACCAAGAAAATGTAATGGGAGAATATATACCAAGGTCCTATCACTGAATATTTCTGGGTGATAGAACTGTATTTTTATTTCTTTCCTTTTGACTTAACTAGATCTCCAATTTCTGATTTTCTACAGTGTATTATCTATAATAATAAAAGTGTAATATGCTAATTAGACTGGACAGCCAAATGACCTTCCAGATGTCATTCCAGATGTCCTTCCAGAAGGAGCTGTGGCAGCGGGAGCCAAGGCAGAGGCAGTTAGGGGCAATCAGGCAAGCAGGTGAGTGATTAGGGGTGATCAGGCAGGCAGGAAAGTAGTTAGGGGCAATGAGGCAGGTAGGCAGAGGCAGTTAGGGACAATCAGGCAGGCTGGTGACTGGCTAGGGGAGATCAGGCAGGCAGGTGAGCAGTTAATGGCGATCAGCTAGGCAGGTGAGTGGTTAGGGGTGATCAGGCAGGCAGGAAGAGGCAGTTAGGGATGATCAGGCAGGCAGGTGAGTGGTTAGGGTGATCAGGCAGGCAGGCAAGTGGTTAGTGGTGATCAGGCAGGCAGGTAGAGTGGTTAGAGGTGATCAGGCAGGCAGGAAGAGGCAGTTAGGGATGATCAGGCAGGCAGGTGAGTGGTTAGGGGTGATCAGGCAGGCAGGCAGGCAGGCAGGCAAGTGGTTAGGGGCAATCAAGCAGGCAGGCGAGCAGTTAGGGGCAATTGGACATTCCCCCGAGGGGTCCTGGATTGCAAGAGGGGGCAAGCTGAGCTGGGGAACCCCACTACCCCATGCATGAATTTCATGCACCGGGCCTCTAGCGATTTTATAATAAAACATAAATTGTGAACATGGTTGTAGAGTTATTAGGCTATATGAGGGTATGGGTAGATTGTAGGGAAGGTTTGGAAAATGATCTTTTGGTTAGAAGGCTCAGCTCTTCAATGTCCTTGCCAAGTGGTTTTTACTTGTACACCTCTGATGGCAGAGAGCTCACTGCCTTCTGAGTCAACCCATATTATATGTCCACCTATGACTTCCACACAATGGAGGCTCTACTCTTTGGATTGATAGATTCTGGATTTTTGCAGTAGCTTCCTACCTGGTTTTCCTACTTCTACTCTTAACATTTTATAATCTATTCTCAACAAAATGTTCCTCCAAAAACCCAAAGCAAATCACTCCAGCTCAAAACCTATTTTCCAGCTCTTTCAGAGAAAAGTCAAAAACTTTTCCATGTCTAATACTCCCTATGTCATCTAATCCATCCCCTTCATGGAAATAGCTCCCTTAATATTACTCATGTTTTTGAGTCTTACCACTTACCAACTTCTTGGGCATTTCACTTTGAATGTTATTCTCCTCCAAATTTTCTTTTATAGTGTTTGTCTTTCGAACTGAACACAGTATTCCACAGGGCAGAGCATGATGTTTCCTTCCTAGTTCTGGATACTTTACTTCTTTTAATTCAGCCCAAGTTTGAATTTGAATTATCCTGCTTGATGACCTGTAAAGAGTTCAAGGAAAGAAAGATCATATTCCATGGCTACAAAAATTTTCCCAGTCCTCTCTCTCTCTCTCTCTCTCTCTCTCTCTCTCTCTCTCTCTCTCTCACACACACACACACACACACACACACACACACACACACAGCCCTATATAGTTTCAGTCTACTTTAAGGAGAAGAAAAGGAGAGAAAAAGCATAAAGAGGATTTGAAATTAAGGACTGAAACTTAGGAAAAAAAAATAAAGGCTCTCTTGGTGCTAGGAGAAATATGCTGGTCTTTGAATTTTTATAGATATAATTTATCTTAACTTAATGAGGTTAAATTGTCTTCTGTGGAAGGAACACTATGGTGGGCACTGTTGTTTAAGTTGGAAACCAAGGATATAAGAGGAATGAAGATATGGACTTATTTCTCATGAAAACACATTATCTAGCGTATGTATCTGAAACAGGTAAAATAACACATCCTGAGAGCGGACACAATGTACCATAGAATGAGCCACAGACACAGGCTTCAGAGAATTGGTAAATGAAGGGGTGATGAGAGTGCACTGGTGTTCACATTCCACTCAATGAGTATTTTTTGAATATATACACCTATTTAATTTAATTTAACAAATCCTTATTGTTCAGATTATTACATTTATTTCTCTTTTTTCCCCCCATAGCTCTCCTCCACCTGCTCTCACCCCTCCCTCTTCCCTTACCTCCCCCACATTGTCCTCATCCATAGATATATGATTTTTGCCAAGTCTCTCCCTGAACCCCACTCACCCCTTTGCCCCTGAGAATTGTTAGTCAACTCCCTTTCTGTGCTCCTGATTCTGTTATATTCACCAGTTTATTCTGTTCATCAGATTTTTAATTCACTTGATTTTTTAAAAAATATATTTTATTGATTTTTTTACAGAGAGGAAGGGAGAGGGATAGAGAGTTAGAAACATCGATGAGAGAGAGACATCGATCAGCCACCTCCTGCACGCTCTCTACAGGGGATGTGCCTACAACCAGGATACATACCCTTGACCAGAATCGAACCTGGGACCTTTCAGTCCGCAGGCTGACACTCTCTCCATTGAGCCAAACCGGTTTCAGCAATTCACTTGATTTTTAGGTTCACTTGTTGATAGATATGTATTGGTTGTTTATAATTTTATCTTTACCTTTTCTTCTTCCTCTTCTTAAAGAGTATCTTTCAGCATTTCATATAATACTGGTTTGGTATTGATGAACTCTAGACCACTGCCTTTCTGGCTCCCCTGTGCTCCAGGACCTGTATGAGTCTGGGTCCCCAGGGTCTCACCCAAAACTAGGGCTCAGTGCAGTTAGAAGTGGCACAGTTGGGATGCTCTGGCTCCCACCCAATAGAGAAAGCCAGCGGCGCAATCAGCAGTCCATCTTCTGTGCGCAGTGGTGTGCGCGACCCCAGACCTCTGCCCTTTCGCGGCTTCCCTAAATTTCCATGCACTCCTCCCTTTTCACAGTCCAGACTCCCCCCGTAGGAGTCTTGTCCAGAACTGGGGTTCAGTGCTGTAGGATAAGGGGTTCAGTGCAGTTGGGAGTCTCTGTCTCCCTCCTGCCAGAGGAAGCCAGCCAAGCATTCTGGCGCCCACTCTCTCCACATTCGTATTTCCGTACCTCAGCTTTTTGTAGCTCCTCTGAGTCTCCGTGAGCTCCTCTCTTTCCTTCTAGTTATAGAATTTCCACTTAGCCAGTTTTCCTGTGGTTCTGGATGATGTCCGTTCTGTCTTTTAGTTGTAGTTTTGAAATTGTTGTGCGAGGCAGCAGTTTAGGGGTTCACCTATTCCGCCATCTTGGTTTCTCTCTCTATATCTATTTTTTAAATATCTAAATGACTGTGTGTGTTCTATGGAAATATATAAAAAATAAATAAATAAGCATTAACTTTACCCTTGGTGTCTATTTTTCAGTAGAATGCAAGATTAAGCAGTAATAGGAGTTTTTAAGTATTTGGAAAAATGTTCATAATCATGTTATATTAAATAATTGGCACACAAAATTACATATTTGATATGATTTCAGCTGTGTAAAGTTCTTAGAAGGTTTGAAGAAAATATGCTGAAATTTTTTTTTTAAGTTTATTATATTAGGCTGGAATTATGTGATACTCTTGCCCTCTGGGGCCCACCAATTTTCTATCCTAAAATGCGTTATCATATTTTACAATCATTTAAAAAGTAAAGTTAATGCCACCCATTTTACTGACATTCTTGTTTTAAGATTTTATCCCAAGTCCTGAGGTCATTTCTTAGCTTCTGTTTTTATTGGGTGCCATAGCTTTTGACCACTCATTCTTTCCTAACACATACTTGACTTCTATGGATTTGTACTTTTCTAGTTCTTTCCCATGTTGCATTTCCCTCTCTGCCGCCCTAGCCTCCAAATTTGTGTTTTTTAAAAACATATTTTTATTGGTTTCAGAGAGGAAGGGAGAGGGAGAGAGATAGAAACATCAAGGATGAGAGTTAATCATTGATCAGCTGCCTCCTGAGTGCCCCACACTGGGGATTGAGCCTACCACCCAGGTATGCGCCCTGATCAGGCATTGAACCATAACCCCTGATTCATAGGTTGATGCTCAACCACTGAGCCACGCCAAATTTATCTGTTTTAAAGCTCTGCCCTTAGTTCTTACCTTCCTCTGGAACTACTCTGTTCACAGACTAAAGTATCTCAAGTGTGCAACCTGTGACCTTGACAGCACACCCAGTTCCTGAAGCATGACACTTGGGCCTTGGTCTTTCCAAGGTGTATCGGGAGCCAAGGTGCTCTTCCCTAACACACTTGTGCCCTGGCCCTTCCACATTAGATCATTTCAAAGATAATGTGAGGTGGTGGGGCAAGGAGATGAGACTGGGTCTTATCTGAGCCTCTGTGTCCTCATTTGTGAAATTTAACCTAAGGTTATTATGAAGCTTTGAAGAGTTAAAATACATCAAGTGCCCAATGTGGTATCCACTTGCAACAGCCACTCCAGGAATATTCTTTTCCTTCTTCTCTCCCTTCTTCCATTTCTACCATCTGCAAATGACGATCTCCGGGGCATAGGGTCTAAATGCTTATTATACACATCCATTAAAGATCCAGTTAATCTATTTTGGTTGCCATCAAAGCAAAGGAGCGCCATAAAAAAAAAGTCTACTTATGCAAACAGAATGGAGTACTTTGTTGATCTGCTAATTAGTAGTGTTCTATTTTGGTTTAGTTTCATTATTTGGGAGTTTTTTCTGTTAACAGAATATCAGTGAAGAAACAAGTAAATGTATTATGCGGGATTAAAACAATAGCAAAAGGGATTATTGAAATTACTTAGTATCATTTTAATGGCTTTCCTAATGCCCGTTTTATCTGCCTTTCTACCATTTATGAGGTTGAGGATTGTAGAGTCCTGGGACTCTGCCTCAGCAAAATACACTAGACATAAATTGAATATAATTACGATTTATTTGGAGAGAAGGCACTGTTCTCTCCTCACCCTGATGTCCCTGGGCATTAAATTGAAAGACAATGTGCAATAGTGGTGAGTTTTTTGGGCTTGGAACCAAAATAGTGGGATTTACATTCAGACCTCAAAGAGTAGGAAATTCCCATTTCATAGGGTTTGTATGATCATTTAGCATCTATAAAAAAATCACTTTTTAAGGAAATGTTAGGAATCTAAGTCATTATTATTTCTTACACTAACATACAAATCATCCAGAAATGTCTTTCACTTTCTTGATGTCATTAAATATTTACTTTGTTTTCTACTATGCCTGCCCCTTAAGCAATAACAACTAAGAAAAAGAGATAATTATCTTTAAAAAAATTTAGCCGCCACAGAGCCTCAGCTACTGTGTCTTTTCTCACTGAGCTAATATATGGCTTAGAGTGGATGCTCAACAAATGTTTATTGAATGAGTAATGAATGGAATAGATTTAGCCCACTTTTGTGATAGGAATAAAGTCATGGTGACTTTTTTAACACAGAGACAGACAAAATTCACTGACCCTTCTTGACAAGGAACATTCTTGAAGCTCTGATCAGCTTGGTCTGAACATTGCGTACAATATATACTCTTAGGTTCCAGGTTGGCTTTGAACCATTAGTTTCAACTAATCTGTTATTTTTTTTAATTAAAAAAACTTTAACATTTGCTGAGTACTTTGTAGTTCATGAAATAACTTTCATTTCAATATATCCTTTCACATTATAGAGTTGTACTAATCCCTCATTATGGATGAGGAAATAAAATTTAAAGAAATTAAGTAACTGTTTAAGGTAACATGGAAGGTAAGAAGCAGAATCTAGCTGTGGAGTCCAGATCCTTTGGGTCAAGCCCAAGTTACCTTGACCTAGGACTCCTGCCGTGCCTCCGCTAATGTGGCACTTGAGTGTGTAGCCCGAGTTTCCCCAGGGCCGAAGATGAGACACGGGGAGGGAACGCAGTTTTGTTTTGGAGGTGTGGAGGGGGAAGCTGGCTGTTCTACAACTGCTTGCTGAGCCATCTGCTCTCTCTTCCTCTTCAGAAATGATGCATTTGTTACTGTGGGCTGCTTTTGCCGAATACTTGGATTATGTCATTTTCCCTGTATGTCACATGGGGGGCATTTGGTGGCATGCAACTCAGCCTACATTGGTTTCCTTACGTAGTGTGATAGGTACACACACATTTGGTCGCATTTCTACGTCTGAACAACTTTAATGTCATTTAGACAAGTCACATGTCTGTGCGACAAGAGCTTTCACATTCCAACTTCCCTTTTTGTGTAATGCTAATAGAAATCGGAGGGGAAAAAAAATCAAACACGCACACACACGCAACAAAAACAAACCAAAGGAACCTATTGGTTAGGTAATACGCTGGTCAACCATGTCACGTAGTTTTACATCAATAGCAATATGCATGTGTATGTGTATGTGTGTGTGTGTGTGGGGGGAGTTGTCTGTTATTTTACAACTTAGTATCTAAACCTATTCATGTTTAATAATAATTATCAACAATGATTCTGGGACAATCTATAAAGGAAACATTGGTTGCAAGGCTTATGTGTGGGTGGATGAATTAATTTTATCACTTTAGGGATATTTGGTAAGATGACCAAAGATCAACAGATGTGGGATAGCCTTGTTGCTAATTTGCTTTATGACCTTGGGGAAGGAATGCCACCTTTTTAGGCTGCAGATATTCCATTTATTGGAATTTTTATTGCAAAAATTTCTTATAACTCAAACTCTGAGACTCTATGATCGATTGATTTTGTCTTGTGAAGAAATTAGAGCGTGTGTCATGTATGGGATATATTTCCAGGAACAGGTAAATGGCTTGAAAGATCCTCTTTTCCTCTGTGATTAAAGAGAAAAATTATTCGAGGGTTGTCAGGCTGGGATGATTATTTCCAAGCACAGAGTATGAAGTTTGCTGTTCAGATATAAAGCCTATATGTGGCAACAATAGACTGGAAAAATCCTATTTCTGAAAATATACTCAATACTTTCATGGTTTAATAGGATATTCATAATCCCTAAAAACTTGATCACTGGTAGTTTATCTCAGATTATATTTATTAATTGATTATTTTGTTATTTTTCAGATATATAGAGTACTTACTATGTGTCAACTACAGTACTAGATGCTGGGGATTTAGGGTGAACGTAATTAATTATGTGATCTCAAGGGAGAAACTGTGTGGAGAAGGGTTTGTGGGAACTCTTCGTACTTTCTGTGAAAATTTTCTGTAAATCTAAAGCTGCTCTTTAAAAGTCTAAAAGGAACACAGGTACCAGCTTGAATAGACTCCCATTCTAAGACAATTTGAGCATCAAAATAATGACTTTGATTGGTTATAATCCCTTGAACAAAACAGAAATCCATGAGCCCATACTGATTAAATAAATAAGTGAATAAATAAGTGCACAGGTAGAGATAAAAAAAATCTCTCCCTTATACTAGTATGCCAAGTAAGAAACATAGAAAGAAATATGTAATTAAAAGATCACTATTTGGCTATTATCGAAGAGAAGGGAAATGGAAACACATGTGCACTACCGATTGGAATTTATCCTTGTCAGCCATTCTGAAAAGCAATATAACAGTGTTTAGTGTGCATATGTCTGATGGCCCAGCAATCTTACTTTCGGATATAAATTCCTACAAAGCTAAAAAGGAATGATGATTAAGTGAGAGTTAGAATGTTGAAGATAAGCATGGATTTCTTTCTGCAGAGAATGGTTAAAAGAGATCTACTTAATAGATATGGAATACTATATGGTAGTATAAGTCAATAAACTTTAGTATATGCAGCATAGATTTAGATTTTTACACACAGGATACATAATGTTGAATAAGAAGCTGTCAAACTGTTTTCCAAAGTGTGTGGACCATTTTATATTCCAATCAGCTGGATACATGAGAGTTCCAGTTTCTCCACATACTCACCAACACTTGATATGGTCAGTTCATTTAATTTTAATCATTCTAATAGGTAAGGAATGTTATTTCACTGTGTTATTGATGAGTATTTTGCTAATGATTAACTATATTGAGCATCTTTTTATGTGCTTATTTTTACTCCATTTTCTGTAGCTGTTCAAATCTTTGTCCATTTTTAAAATTAGGTTGTTTTTATTCTTACTAGTGAATTTTAAGTATTCTTTATATATTCTAGATTCAAGTCCTTTATCATAGACTAGAAATACAATGAATGAAGATTCGTGCTAGCATGGGTTTTCCTTTCCCTGGCTGCTGACACCACCTTTCCACTTCGGCCCAGCCCCATTCTGCTCAGGCCCTGGAGCCACCTCTTTCTGCTAAGAGAGCCCCTTTCCCCTTCCGCCCTGCCTTCCTACACTGCCCAGAGGCCCTGAGAGACTGGGGGTGGGGCAGAACGCCTGCCCCTGTCAGAGCCTGTGTATGCAAATTAACCGCCATCTTTGTTTGGTTAATTTATATATCACTCCTGATTGGCTGGTGGCGTAGCAGAGTTATGGTCAATTTACATGTTTTTCTACTATTAGGTAAGATTGTATCTATATAAGTACTTGTATTTATTAATCCTAAATATACTTGTATTTATGTATATATATATTTCAATATACTTGTATTTCTGTTTTAAATACAAGTACTTTGTGAATACTATATTTTTTCTAGTCTCTGATTTATATTTTCATTCTTTTAACAATGTCAATTAAAGAGTAGAAGTTTTAAATTTTGATAAAGTCTAATTATAATTTTTGTATGGATTGTGCTTTTATGGTCCTATATATTATATTTCACCTAACCCAAGATCACAAGGAGTTTTTCTAATCTTCTCTAAATTTTATAATTTTGTTTTATATTTATATTTATGATCAATTTTGAGTTAATTTTATATATAATGCAAAGTATGGATAGCAGATAATTAAAAACATATAGATATGTAATAGTTTTAGCACCATTGGTTGAAAAATGATTCTTCCTTGAGTGAATTGCTTTTGCATCTAATTTTTTAAAAAATTAGTTATCCTTATATGTATGGGGTCATTTCTGGACTTTCTGTTCTGTTTCATTGATCTAGTTCTGTCATGTCATTAGCAACACAATGTTTTGATTGCTGTCATTTCTATAATTAACCTTTAAATCAGGCAGTGTTAATCTTCAAACTTTTTTTCTCCCTTTCAAATTTGCTTTGGCTATTCTAGGTCCTTTGGATTTTTATATGAGTATTAGAATTGGGTTGTCAATATCTGGAAAAAAACATACTAGATTTTTTATTGGTATTATGTGAAATCTATACATCAATTTAGGAAGAGTTGATGTCTTAACAATATTGGTGTCTCCCAACCTCTAAACAAGGTAAACTTCTCCATTTATTTAGGTTATCTGTAATTTCTCTTAGCAGTGTTTTGCTCATGTTTCTTTTCCCCCAGAATTATCACTAAGTAAGAAATGTTTGTAGTTTGATAGTAAAATCCATCTATCTATATAAATGCTAATATGCAAATCTACCGAACATTGGGAGGACTGGTCGAATGACTGGTTGCTATGATGCGCACTGACCACCAGGAAGCAGATGCTCAATATAGGAGCTGCCCCCAGCCCGCAGGCTGTGACCAGTGGCAGCGGCAGGGGGCAGAGCCAGTGAGTGGGTGGTCCCACACCAGCCAAGGCAGGTGTGAGTGGGGACCCCAATCACCCTGCTGGTCACCCCACAGATTGGCCCTGATCACTGGCCAGGTCTAAGGACCGTACTCATGCATGAATTTCGTACACTGGGCCTCTAATCTATATTTATCTCATGATTTGTACACTTTGAATCTTATTTAAGAAAGTTTTTCATATCCGTAGGTTATAGAGGCATTTTCATATTTTATTCTATTAGCTTTATAGCTTTACCTTATACATAAAGGTATTTAATTCATCTTGAGTTTGCTTTTATGTATGGTATAAGGCAGAAGTCCAACTTAATTTCTATTCAAGTGAGCCCATCTTTCCAATACTATCTAGAAAATTATTTCTTCATTGTTTTACGATGGATCTTTATCATATATAAAACTTGCATACATACATGAATTTATGAGTTTTTCATTTGGTTCCATTGACTTATTTGACTTTCACCATACTGTTTTAACCATAGTTAGAAGAAATCACTCCCTCCTTTCTCTTCTTCAAAGTTTTCCAAGCTCTTTGGGGACTTTTATAATTCCACTTGAAATTTAGATTATTTGTTTGAATGTTTTTAAAAAGTTGAAATTATCTTTGTGATTCCATGAACTTTGTAGATTAAATGCAAAGAATTGACTAAGCTAATCACCTCTCCATGAATCTGATGTAGCATTCATGTACTTAAACTTTTGATGTCTTTTATTGGGATTTCCCTTTGTTCTTTGCAAGGTAACCTTGGGTTTTCTTGTTGCAGTTATTTTATAATACAGTTTCTCAATGATGTTGGAATGCTATTGATTTTTGTCAGATGGTCTTATTTTTAACAACCTTGCTGAGTTCTCTTTTTAGTTCTATTTATCTATTTCATTTCATTGTGGTTAGATAACATACTTTGTATTACTTCAATCTTTTACATTTATTGAGACTTTTTATAGCCTTATATATGGTCTCTCTTGAAAAATGTTCAATATACACTTGAGAAGAATGTAAATGCTGCTGTTCATGGGTAGAGCATTCTGTTATGTTTGTCAGGCCTGGTTGATTGATAGTGTTCTTTAAGTGTTCTCTTTCTTTTCTGAACTTATGCCTAGTTGTTGTATCTATTATTGAAATTGAGGTACTAAATCCTCCAACAAATATTGTTAAATTATCTTTACTTCAATTTTTTAGGTATTGTTTCATGTATTTTATTGTTAGGTTTATATATGTGTATAATTGTTATATCTTCCTGATGAATTGATACTTTCCCATTTTAAAAATGGGTTTATCTTCATTAATTATTTTTAACTTAAAGTCTAGTTGTTGTTTTATGCTACTAGTACAGACACTCCAGCTTTCTTTTATTCATCATTTTCTATCTTTGTCCTTTCAATCTATTTGTCTTTGAATATTTGAGCGTATCTGGTAGAGAGCATATACAGTAGACTCATGTTTTCATTTTTAACTATTCTGCCAATCTCTGTCTTTTGATTGCTATATTTAGTCTATTTATAGTTAGTGTAAATTACTTGTAAGGTAGGACTTATGGCTGCTATTTGTTTCTTTATTACTTAAGCCTTTTATTTTTGTTCCTTTATTGTTCTATTACTTTCTTTTGTGTTAAATATTTTCTAGTGTACCATTCTAATTTCTTTGTCATTTATTTTACTACATATTTATTTATTATTTTTTTTAGCAGTTGATCTGGGAATGAACTTTTTCTAACAATCCACTTTGGATTAATACCAACTTAATTTCAATCGTATACAAATTTCTCTTCTATATTGCTTCATACCCCTCTTTGTGCTATTATTATTAAACAAATTACATCTTTATATACTATATGTCTATCAACAGTTTTAAAATTACCGCTTTATGCAGATATCTTTTAAATCAGATAGAAGAATTACAAACAAAATACATTTATACTGTCTTTTATATTTACTTTTACCTGTTTTATATTTATTTATGTAGTTACCTTTACCTTGTTTCTTCTTGTGGATTCAAATTACAGTCTAGTGTCTTTTAATTTAATTTTGAAAAAATTTTATGTCTTTTCATTTTAATCTGAAGGACTAACTCTCTTTAGCATTTCTCATAAGGTAGGTTTGCTAGTGATCAGTTCTCTGTTTTTGTTTGTCTGGGAGTGTCTCCATTTTTGAAGAATGGTTTTGGGGGATATGAAATTCTTAAAAGTCTTGCAGCACTTGAATAATATCATCCAGTGCCTTCTGTTTTCCCTGTGTCTCATGAGAAAGCAGCTGCTAGTCTGAGGATAACTTGAATGTAATAGGTCTCTTTTCTCTTGCTGCTTTAAGATTTTCTCTTTGTTTTAACTTTCATTTGACAGTTTGATTATGATGTGTCTTGTGTGGATCTCTTTATCCTACTTGGAATTCATTGAGCTTTGTGGATGTGCAGATTATTGCTGTTGGATATTTCTTCAAATATTCTTTTTGCTCTCTTCTCTCTTTCTCCTTTCCTTCTGAGACTCTCATTATGTGTATGTTGATATGCTTGATGAGGTCCCACAGGTCTCTGAAGTTCTACTCATTTTTGTTATTCTTTTTTTTATTCGCTTCCTCCAACCAAGTAATTTCAATCAACATATCTTCAGTCTGTTGACTATTTCTTCTGCTAGTTCAAATGTGCTATTGGGTCTGTTTGGTAAAATTTGCATTTCAGTTATTTTACTTTTTTTAATGCCAGAATTTTTGTTTCTTTAAAATTGTTTTTATTTGTAGTCTTCATTCAGTGAGACATGTTCTCACACTTTCCTTTACTTCTTTAGACATAGAGCCCTTTATTTCTTTGAATATATTGATAGTAGTTAATGTGAAAGACCAAAATCTGGGCTTCTTCTGGACAGTTTCTGCTTTTTTTTTGTTTTCTGCATAGGGGTCATACTTTCTTTGCATGTATTATACTTTTTTGTTAGAAACTAGACATTTAAAATAATATAATGTTGCAACTCTGGAAATCAAATCCTTCCTTTCCCAAGGGTTTGTTGTTGTTTTTAGTTGTTGCTGTTTGCTCATTTACGGAGTGATGCTCCTGAACTAAGTCTGTATTCTGTTACATGTGGCCATTGAAGTCTTTGTTTAGCTAGCTTAATGATCAGTTAATTTTTAGACAAATATTTCCTTAAATGTTCTGCCAATAATTTTTTAAGCCTTTGCTGAAAGACTGTTTTAGTATTAGCCATACCTTCAACACTCAGAAAGTGTTGTGCTTCACCTCCTGTAAGCACAAAGCCTCAAGTTCAGAGGTGATAAGTTAGAATCCTCTTAGGTCTTAGTTCTTTCCTGGGCACATGAACATGGCCTTCTGGATTTCAGAAGTATGTTGGAGCTTATCAGAGGCCCTTATGGCTATCTCATTCACCAGATTTTACTTTTATGTATTTAAGGTCAGCTTCTTGTTGGCCCCAACTCTTTAAAAAATATTTTATTTTTATTGATTTCAGAGAGGAAGTGAGAAGGAGAGAAAGAGAGAGAGAGAGAGAGAGAGAGAGAGAGAGAGAGAGAGAGAGAGAGAAACATCAATGATGAGAGAGCATTACTGATCAGCTACCTTCAGCACACCCCCTCTGGCAATCTGAGCCCACAACCCGGACATGTGCTCCGACCTATGACCACTGAGCCATGCTAGCCAGGCATGCTCCAACTCTTTTTTGACATACTATTAATTAGTAAACAGTGCCAATGGGCATTTAAATTTTCTGTTGTTAATAAGAACATTTTTTTTCAGTTATGTAGAATGATAGCTCAGTGGTCGGCAAACTCATTAGTCAACAGAGCCAAATGCCAACAGTATAATGATTGAAATTTCTTTTGAGAGCCAAATTTTTAAAACTTAAACTATATAAGTAGGTACATTGTTATTAACTTAATTAGGGTCTCTTAAGCTGGCCTTTGCTAAAAACATCCTCAATCGAATTGAGGTACGTTCGCTGAGGTCGATCCCTTCCAACTCTCCCATCCACACTTGTGTTATATACTTGTTTCCTCTATCTCCTTTCGTCCATCCTTTCTATATGTCCAAACCATCTCAACATACTTTCTTAGTCCTCGACACTACATCTTCTTTCACTCTGCAACGTTCCCTAAAATTAACTTAATAAACTTTACTTGAAGTTTTAAGTCTTAGTTAAAGTATAGATACATTAAAAGTTGATATCATACTTAATAATGGTATCATTTATTGATAAAATTAAATTCCTTACAATTTACCTTACAATATCCATAAAATTAAATCATGACAATGACTGACAAACACTAATGTGAACAATGGCCTTGCATCTCCTTGGAAAGTTTGGGTAAGTCAAGATTTGTATGTTGCTGTTTTTAATTTTAGAGATGATTCCAGGTTCTTATCAATAAGACGACGTCTCAATTTACTCTTGATAAGGTTCATGCTTGAAAATGATTGTTCGCATAAATATGTAGGTCCAAATAAGGGAAGAACAGCAAATGCTAGTTTTTTCAGTTGATTATATGAATGAGGAATACTATTCCAGGTGTTAAAAATCAACATATCTTCCTTCTCCTGGTCTTTCAAAGCAGACCACTTGTGCTGTGAACTAAGTTCACATTTGTTTTTCTCCAATATTTCTATATCAGCACAAAGATGTTCAAATGTCGAGCTCCACAATTCTTTGTTTTTTAAATCCAGCAATTGCATTTCAAGTTGCCAATGTCAATATTAATGAGAGAATAAATTAATTCTGTTACAGTAGCATTAAGAGATTTTTTTAACAAAGGCTCACGTCATTTTGCTGTTTCTGAATTTTTGAAACTTGTTGGAAAAAGCTTCCCTCGTATTTAAAAGTGTTGTTTTGAAATAGCAAATGTCAATATCAGAATTATTTTCTTGGTGATGTTTCAACAGGCTTGGAAAGTGAATCAAAGTTTCTCTTTCAAAATCTTGAGCAAAAAGAGATAATTTGTTTTCGAATGAAATAACTTGTTCTAACATTGAAAAAATTGTGTTTCCTTTCCCCTATAGTTTATGATTAAGCTGATTTAGATGAGACGTAATGTCTACCATGAAGTAAAATTTTTGGATCCACTGATCATTTGTTAGTTCTCAATAGTGAACACCCTTCTCAAGGAGAAATGCTTTAATTTCTGTTAATAAGGAAGCAAAACATTTCAAAATGTTTCCTCTTAATAACCAATGTACCTGGTTATGCATCAGAAGATCTGTGTACTCACTCTCCATTTCAACTAAAAATTCTTTAAATTGGCGATAATTAAGAGCTTTAGCTATAATGGAGTTGATAATGTTAATCACCAATTCCATAACTTTGCAAATTTCTTTTGAAAATATCTGTGCACAAAGCGCTTCTTGATGAATGATGCAATGGCAAGTAAGTATCTCGTGATTAATTTTTTCTTTCGAAATAGCAACAAACCCATTGCTTATGCCGGTCATACTTTTCACCCCATCTGTTGAAATTGAGACAATTTTATTGAGTGGAATATGATGCTTTTCAATGTACTCATTTATAGCATTTGCTATATCCTCTCCACATATTTGACCTTTGAGTAGCAATAATCCTAAAAGTTCTTCTTTAGGACCTGCAGATGAAATAAATGGTACAAAAAGTAAAACTTGCACTGTATCATGTATGTCACAAGACTTATCAAATGCTATTGATAAAGCTGAAACCAATTTAAGATCTTCGACTTGCTGGTCTGTTATATTTGAAGACATTTTGACTCTTATCTTTCACTGTTTTAGTAGACAAGGGTAACTCTTTAATTTTTTTTTTAGATTATCTGTTTTGTTCTTCAAATCCCGAAATATCTCTTCAGATGCATTTATAAGACAATTTTTTATGTATTCACTGTCTGTATATGGTTTTCCTCTCTTAGCAATCTCTTGACTAAACACAAAACTTGCAATATTAACATTATTGGAAGATTCACCCAGTAATTAAATACAGAACTTGATTTTTCTGAAGTTCCTCAACTGCTTTCTTCCTTGCATCACTGACAAGATATTTAGTACTAAAGTGTCTCTCCAAATTTAGTTGTAAAGTGTCTCTCCAAATTTGATTTCTTGTTATGTGCCAATTTTTCCTGACAAATAAGACAGGTCAGAAGGCCATTTAAGTTTTGAATAAACACAAACGTCTCGGTCCATTCAACTTTAAGTTCATGGTTTTCGTCTTTAGTTTTTCTTTGCTTCTTCTTTGTTACCATGTCAAACAGGGCACCTAAAACAAAGTTTCATTTTATAATAATAAAGTCAACAACACAAAATAATTACAATTCTTAAATTGATGACAAAAGTACCTGTAGGATTTGCAGCTGGTTGGAAAAATACAGGTAACTTTATGCTTCGAGTAGGTACTTTTGTCACCTGTGCGCGCGGTTTGGACCAGCCACACTGCACAATGAGGCTGCTGGCTGCCTGGCTCACTCAGCTCGTATCCCGCGCTGCATCTCCCATCACCCAACCCACTGACACCCCCACTTCTTCTAACACCACTTCTTCAAAATAGACTCGCCCAGGCCGAAAACCGACTTCTGCGCATGGGCCATGAAGTTTCAATCGCACTGTATGTGCGTGCCCGCACGTGGTATTTTGTGGAAGAGCCACACTCAAGGGGCCAAAGAGCTGCACGTGGCTTGTGAGCCACGGTTTGCCCACCACTGTGCTAGCTCATGGTTTTCAGTAGAAACTCCTTGGTATTGAATATCTTTCCAATGTAATTACTAACATTGTTTTAAAATGAAATATCATTGTGTTCCTACATTTTTTTCTGTTTAAAACTTATAAATAAGTCCTGATGTTTCTTGAAAAAACTTTGGGCATATATTTAAACATGTTTATTATTAATACTATGAATGTGGTATATTTTTTTGATAATTTTTATTATATTGATTATTTCTTAAGTTAATGTGACAAATAC
The DNA here is from genome assembly GCA_011751065.1 of Lasiurus cinereus. NCBI lineage: Eukaryota > Metazoa > Chordata > Mammalia > Chiroptera > Vespertilionidae > Lasiurus > Lasiurus cinereus. The sequence continues at coordinate 9,114,715 of JAAGEH010000226.1, forward strand.
CACTTGTAGTGTATTTGGTTTTTAGTAAATGGCTGAGTTCTGTCTGCTAATAGGTTTGTTTAACACTTTTATATGTATGTTATTGTTTGTATTATCATCACTATGTTTTATCACTAAGATTATAGCTTACTTATAGTTTTAACATTTTTGCAATGTCTGAAAATGGTTTATGATAGCCCTGGCTGGTGTGGCTCAGTTGGTTGGCACATCATCCCATATACCAGAAGGTTGTGGGTTCAGTTCCTGGTTAGGGTATATACCTAGATTGCCTGTTTGATCCCCGGTCAGGACACATACAGGATCAATGTTTCTTTTTCACATCGATTCCCCCCTACCTCTCTCTCACTTTCTCCCTCTCTAAAATAAAAAAAAGGCTTATGATACATTGATATTATTCCCTGATTATTTAAGCTAATTTATCAATAGATTTATATAATCCCTCTCCTTTCTTTGATATTGTCTCCAATTTGTTTTTATAATATTTTGTAAAAAGCAATTATTCTTTAGATGAAATTCATATTCACACAACTGTATATTCACTCATTTTATTTTGTATTTTGATCATGTATTCTTTCTCATTTAAATTTAATTTATTTGCATTTTATTCCAGGTTAAATTTTTTTCTATTGGTTTTTATGTTTTTAGTAAGTCAGTTCATGGTTTTATTTTTCACTTACATGTCTTTTCAATTTTCTAATTGCTTATTTAATTTTATTTTCCCCTTTCTCATTTTTATTTGTGTTTTCTTTTTATACTCTAAAATATTCAGCTGATATTCTTTAAATTTTTTAGAAATGAGATGAATAATGTGATTTTTTTCTCTAAGAGTTACTTTTGTTGCATTCAGCAGACACATTGAGTTTTCAGGGACATAATTTTCTATATTGTCTGCTATTGTATTCTATATATATTTTTTTAATTAACAGGTTATGTTCAATGTTATTTTATATTAGTTTCAGGTATTCAGCATAGTAGTTAGACAACCATATAATTTAAATCATATACTTTAAAATATCCCCCAACATTTCTAGTACCCATGCATCATACATAGTTATTACAATATTATCTACTCTAATTCCTATGCTGTACTTTGCATTCCTATGACCTATTTTGTAACTACCAATCTGTACTTCTCAATTCCTTCACCTTTTGCATAGTCCCCTAACTCCCTTCCCTCTGACAATCATTAGTCTGTTCCTTGTATCTATGAGTCTGTTTCTGTTTTGTTCATTTGTTTATGTTGTTTTTCTGAATCCACATATAAGTGAAATCATGGTATTTGTCTTTCTCTGACTGATTTTGCTTAGCACAATACCTTCTAGGTTCAGCCATGCTATTGTATTCTTAATTATCATTCTGTAAATATATTTTATAGGATATTTTTAATATTCAAAGGTCTTGTTCACATTCTTCTTATTATTTTTATAATAGCAATTTTTATGACTTGCTCTATATACAACTTTGTCAGAGTTGCTAATGTTTGTATGAGTTGGAGGGGGATAGAGAGCAGTCTTCTAAAACTCTGCAGAGCAATGATAGATGAAGAGCATGTTTAACTTTCCTTTAGCTGGTTTATTAAGGTCAAGGTTATTATAACCTTATGATTAGGGCTAGTAGATGAAAAACAGAATTGCCATCATATCTCTATGGGTTATGTATATGATAAGCTGGTAAACAGCTGTATAATACTGTAAGTACTTTCATATAAAGCTCATTTTCTTAATTCTTTATTTCACTACACCAGTTCACAGTTTACAGAGACATTTTTATATATACTTTCATTTGATTCCCATAAGAACCCTATGAAACAGGGAAGTAGGTATGTGGTGCTAATCCATTTTGCATAAGAAGAAATTAAGGCTCAGGGAAGTCAACACTTTATTCAAGTTATCAGGTTAATTACTGGAATATCTGGAAGTAGAACCTAATTCTCTTGCTTCACAGTCCTGTGCTTATTGCTCTAAGTCACAGTGCTTCAAGTCAACCCTGAACTTAAACACTGCTGTGTGGCTTCTTTTCTACTCGTTGGCTACAAATGACATGTAATTTTAATAACATATGCTTATTTCCAGAGAAAGGATCTTACTCCCATTCTATGCCAATGTTATTTTAATGTGTGACATTACATAGCAGGCTGCATACTTTTATATGAAAAAAAATTTTAGGGAAAAATGCTTGCATGTGTCTATTTTTGCAGATCCATTCTAATTTAAGGAATCATGATGATTGAAAACCCACATTTCAGAACAAATTAGAATAAAAATTTCTGTTACATCTTGACTTTGACCTCCTTTGAGGCCAATGTAATTCCAGGGAAGCACCTTAAATGTCCACACTGACTTTCATGAGTGAAGTCACAAGGCAGGTGCGTGTTGGAATCCTGGACTTCCTTCCCATCTCTCTGCACCAAAGAGCTCATCACTGGAGCTGCTTCTGAGTCGTGAGACATACTCTAACAATTGCAGCGAATGTAATACCCATCCGGTCCTCTATGTGATACTTCAAAGTTTATAAAGCCCATTTGCGGATACTCTTTTAAAGCTCCCATGGGAAAGAGAGGTCAAGGGTTATTAGCCCTATTTTACAAATGAGCAAATAGATTTAGGGGTGTGAAAGGCCCTGCCTGGATTTGTAATGAGTGGAGTGCTTTAAACCCACATCCTTTGGCTCACTGTTTAGGATTCTTTGTACCATGCCATACTGCCTTCGGTGTGGTCGGTAGGGAGATCTCTTTGGTAACTGCAATGTTAAAGGTTTAAATTGTTCCAGACTCTATCAGCAAAGTCAGTGAGCATTTTGCAAGATTAATGAACAGGAGGAAGCAGGTGTGTTTTTTTTTTTTTTACAGGTTGTTATGAAATACCTTAGGATGAAAATGTAAGAGGTGATGTAGTTTGATGCAGGGATTTAGAAAACAAGACATCACACATATACCTATCTGACTTTATAAGCATTATTTGGAGAGTGGATAGTCTGTTTTGATTTCTTGTGCCATGTGTTTAGGTGTCAATTGCTATGTATCGGCAAATATGCCTGCATGCATAAACATGTATAAACATAAGATAGATGTACATAGGCACATGTACATGTAGTCAGCTATGTATGTGCTCATGTGTACTACAACTTTTTTTGTTGAGATTCCCCGGTGGCCCAAAAGAATTAGAATAGCCCCTAACATAATCAGATGTTTGTCTCCCAGACCACGTCCATAGGCAACATGAGCACAAAAAGTGCCCTTCGGAGTTTTAGAAAAAATCTGGCCAGTTCTCTGGATGGGCAAATAAATCAGGGTCCATTTAGCTTTGTTTGCATGAGTGTGGGATGATTTGCAGGGGCATCGTTTCTTACTTCTGAATACAGTCCTAGTGCTGCAGAGTTGTTTCTTTTCTTTTAAACCCTAACTGTCTAACAGGGTGTTCGTTTGTTTTTTAAGTGTACACTGATTAACACTCTACTTCAGGATAATAAATGACAGTGAGGAGGCCCTTCATTCTTGAAGTCTTAGTTACACTAATAGACGAAGACCAGGGCAGAGATGTTCAAGTGCTTTTGTCACCATTTTCCTACCACTCGGTTAGATGCCATTGTGTTCTTCTTCTGGTCTATATGTCCTGTGAGATCACTGAATGTGGCAATCCTGACCACTGCTCAGCTACCCACTCAAACAGAGATGTGGTTACTGTTCTTGAAAGTCACTGATGATCCCATAATTGCCAAATTTCATGCCCTTTTCTTGATATCCAGCCTCCTGGAAGTCTCTGCTGCTCCAGCAGAAGCAAACAGTCACCATAAAGAGTAAACATGGGTGTAGGAAGATGGGAAGTGAGAGCGAAGGCAGATTTTTAAGGAGCCAGCAATCTAAGCCTTGAACACTGTAAAGCAGGAATCAAGGAAACCATATCTTGTCCCAGGGTAGGGAAAGAAGAGTGTGACAAAGACCCCTTATTTAAAATCACAGGAGTGATCTAGACTAGAGCATGGCTGTCCAGAGGAAAAGTGTAATTTGAGTCTCAGGTGTGAGCTATATATACAGTTTTAAAATATCTGGTAGCCACAAGAAAAAAAGTAAAAAGAAATAAGTGAAATGAAATTTAATGATATGCTTTATTTAACTCAGCACACACTACGTATTATTCTGTCAACATCTAATCAATAATTTAAAACATTGTTCATGAGATATTTTATATTCTTTTTCTCATACTAAATCTCTGAAATCTGGGTTTGTTTTGCAATTACAGCATACTCAGTTAGGACTGGCACATTTAAACTCAAGAGCACATGTAGCTAGTGCTTACTATATTGGACAACACAGGTCTATGGCCAAAGGGGCAAGAATCAGCCTGTTGGTGAGAGCCCAGCAGCCTTTGGGGACAGGGGGATGACTTGAACTATGGAGACCAGAAGCAGTAGGCCTTCTAGCTGCCAGATTAATTTCAGAAATTAATTTCATGTCTGTTGATATGCTCAGAAATCTTGACTATCAAATATCAACAACAACCGTTAACTAGTCCTTATTGTCTATTGCAGTGTCCAAATTCCTCACTGTGACACTGGAGGTCCTTCTCCATGTATGCTTAGCTTATATCCATGGTGTATTCTCCTTCTACTCTCCCCCACCTGTAATTGTACCATCTCTATTTTTTTAAATGCAGCAAAAGCCCTCTTTTGTAACATGTTTCATTGACCAAGTTATTGAAAAAAAGTCATTAGGAGAAGTAAATTATAAAAATGTAGAAAACATACACCTTAAATATGTTTAAACTTGGTAAGCGTGTAACTCATGTGATGGGTGTGTGTGTGTGCAGGTGTTCTAGAGCAGCCCCAAGGTGTTACAGAGGGACTAGAGAACCTGGTTAATCAGGTGAGCTGGATAATGGATTCTAGTGATTACCCTGTCAATTCTTTTGGTTC
>JAAGEH010000226.1:9119635-9175710 GCA_011751065.1 Lasiurus cinereus
AATTTTTCCTGGTTGTGGTCAGAGGGACATGCATCTATGGGGAAAAGGCACAAAGAGATGCAATATTGCTGTTGAAAGTGGATGTTGAGGGCCTTCGACCAAGGAATGCTCATGGTTTCTATACGCTGAAAAGGCAAGGAAGTGACTTCCCTACAGCCTCCAGAAAGGATGGTAGTCCTGCTGACACCTTGATTTAGGATAGGGAGACCCATGCTTTGGCACTTCTAAGCCACACAATTGTGAGATAATCAATTTGTGTTCTTTTAAGACCACTAAGCGTGTGATAGTTTATTAGTAGAAATAGAAGATTGCTTGGCTGGTGTGGCTCAGTGGTTGAGTGTCAACTTATGAAGCAGGAAGAAATGGTTTGATTCCCAGTCAAGACATGCCTGAGTTGTGGGCCCAACCTCAGTGTAGGGTATGCAGGAGGCAGCTGATCAATGATGTTCTCTCATCATTGATGTTTCTATTGTTCTCTCCCTCTCCCTGAAATAGAAAACTAATAGAAAATCTGTTCAATCTGTCCAGCCTAATCTGAAACTCAAAAATCTCAGTGAAGATTTTCTTGTGGGAATGAACCTGCAACCTAGGTATGTGCCTCGACGAGGATTCATCCAGCAACCTTTCGATGCACAAGACAACACCAAAGCCACTGAGCTACTCCAGCCAGGCTCAAAGGAAGAGTCTTAAAGTTAAGAGTGGATAGAGTTAAAAGAACTAGCAAAGAAATGTTGAAACACCCAGAGTTTAGCAAATTAGGAAGCCGTTACCATTTCAGGCTAAAGGGCTACCGGAGACATGGGAAGTGCCAACAAAGCTGTGGCCCCGAAGGAATGCAGCCTTTAACAGAAATGTGGGCAAAGCAGAGAGGAGCAGGGAAGGATTCTCCAAACTCTTCTCCCGAACTTCAGCCTGCAGCCACACCCAGCCTGGAGCTGATCAGTAAGGATCCTGGGAGAGAGAGCCTGTGGGGTGAGCCTTCTGCGACACAGAATAGTGAGAAAGGCAGAGTGAATGTAAGTGTAGGAACAAATGGAAAATAACTAGCACCATAGTTAAGGGAATTATACTATTATCCTCAATCCAACTGAGAAATATTTATTTTAGAGGTAAGTGATTAAAAAGTTTTCCTTCTCTAGAGGGGAAGGTCAGCATCATGATTAATAAGAATAATGGCTCACTTTTGCTATGTTTCTGGAAGGTCAGAGTAAAGGTCCATGACTGTGTGAAGGCAGCAGGTTGCATGTCTGAGCTTGTGGGTTTTTTTTGGTTTTGTTTTTTGTTTTCTTGGCCTATTTCTTTTATTATATTTTACTTTGTCTTGTTATTTTAATTTATATTTTTCACTTTTATTATATTTCTTTGTGTTGGTAATTTGAAATACAATGAGTATAAAACAGAACAATAGAGAAATACCTGTTTTTTTAATTCTCAGAATCAGCTAACAATGTGTCTTGCCCATAGCTGGACTATTTAGTTAAGTGCAGAATGGTTCAACCAGGCAGCTAAGTAATTTATATGATAATTTCTATTTCTACTCCTATTTCTATTTCTACTTCTATTCATTATCTGTTTCTTTTACCTGAAGTGTTTGAATATCTTCTAACTTTCTACATCCTCAGAGTGAATAATAAAGGGAACTTAAACTAAAACTCTGATACTGCAAGTGAAGTTCTAACTTAACTGTGTGAGTCACAAACTCAAAAAAAGTAGTTCTTCCCTCAGATCTTGACTGTTTTGGTGAGACTTGGGGACTTTTATGAGAGAATTTTACAGAACTAGGCAAGATGAAATAATATCTGCCTAAAATGAACATATGGTTGGAGGTTAACAATATAATAACTTCAAGTATTTTTACATTCATTTTTTGTTTCATAATAAATTGCTCTGTGTAAGTCATGAATTCTTAGGTATAAAGCTGAGAAAATACAGTAGAAAAAAATTCAGGGTTGGAGTAATCCTCTTTGGTATTTATGTTCAAGATTTTTAAGTTTCATTCCTTTAATTATCTCAATATAAGATATTTTACTGTTTTAAAAATGATGAAATTGGACACTATAAAAATAAGAGATATATCCATTCACCATCTTCCCATCTCTTCACCCCTAAGTTTTCTACAGATTTATTAAATTGCACTTTCATATTTTTTTCAATATTCAGAAACAATGAAAAATATTAAATTCAGAAACTTAGTAAAATTGTCAAAATCTCCCTTTAGTCATTTTTCTTTTTTGGCAACAACATATTCTCAGTTCCCCTTTCCCATCTTTCTAATTGGTCATGTATTATAAATAGGCTAGCATTTTGGATATTTACATTTTGTTCAATCTAGTCATAATTATTTCTTTTCTTAAAAGTTGAAGGCAAATTACATTTGATATATTTAATAATAAGGCACATTCTGGAATAATTCAGGTCTTTCTTTGGGAAGCTCATTGATAGATTGTTATGAATTATAATTCAGATTTGTGAGATAGAATAACACATTGAATATAGATAGAAGATATACATTTTTAAAAAAATATATTTTATTGATTTTTTACAGAGAGGAAGGGAGAGAGATAGAAAGTCAGAAACATCGATGAGAGAGAGACATCGATCAGCCGCCTCCTGCACACCCCACAGTGGAGATGTGCCCGCAAGCAAGGTACATGCCCCCAACTGGAATCAAACCTGGGACCTTTCAGTCCGCAAGCCGACGCTCTATCCACTGAGCCAAACCAGTCTCGGCAGATATACATTTTTAATAATAAAAATACTTTTCTTTGAAAAAAGCAGTTGTATTTTAGAAAATAGGCTAGATAAATAAAACACTCTTTCCAGATCATAAAGTTTTTTTTTACAAATATGAAGTCTTTTATGCATAACTTCATTTATCATATTATTTGATATATATTTTTTGTAAAATGTCTTTATTAATAATTTTAAATAGAATAACTATATTTACTTTCACATGGTTTTTATTTTGCTCTAAAATGGAATTTCCAGCTATTGAATTCTAAGAAGAGAGTATTTCTTTGTTTTAACCTGTTTATAGGAAGCCTTAAAAGATTGGGGACAAAGAAAATTATTAGAATACAGCATGGTAAATTCTTTTTTTTTCATGGTAAATTCTTAAGTTTGTTGAAGTAGTGACCTTCCCGGTATCAAACAGAAAGAGAAAATTCTCATTTTCAGGAATAGCACTCTAAAGAGAAGGAGAACAACACACTTGAAACTCATGGAACTTTGTCCAATTAATGCTTTTTCTGAGCAAACATTAGTGTAATATCTACTTCTTCAAATGCGTTATTTTATCATCTTCATGACTTCTATAAACTAAAGTCCCTACTCCCCCAGATTGTGATGATTTCCAATGAATTAGTGACAGAAGACATTTGGATTTGGTTTCCTATGTAGAACTATGTATATAAAATTGCTGCTTGATAGTTCTTTGACTTACAAAAATGGTTCACATTAATATTTCAGAATATTTCTTATAAAGACTAGAATGAAATAATTTTTTTGTAGGAGACTTATCTACCAGGAGGAATTTTAACTGGGTATTGGAGAACAGAATAAAAATGCTAAATGTAAGCGCAACATGGATTCCCATAGGTGGGACCTAGAAGAAGCCGGTGGAGATAGTGCTCAGAAATTCTCAGGGCAAATATGGGTCAGATATTCTCATATCAGTGCACAGAAAATGTATAACTAATATAGAAACCTTGAAAGATAGAACATAGTGATTCTGTAACATAGGTACCAGTTCCTCCAGGTTAATAGCATTTTCAGGGTCTGAGAGAGCTATTATGAGTTGAAGCTTGTTAAACAATTGGTTATAGCAATGGAAATATTCCTCTTGGGTGACCTTAGCACATTAAGCAAAACTTATATGATTCAATCCATATTTATCATTCTAACACATAAACATATTATGAGACATCTGGTCATATATAGTACTGAGTGAGTCACAGTAGTACTTTTATATCGGTGGTCTTCTCCTATATGAGAAAAGTAGATGAGATTTGTTCTGTCTTGTTGTTGGTGAACTTATGCTTCCTTGTGTACTATAGAAGTGTCTCTGTTCAAAGTATAATTGTCATCTTCTAACTCTTTCCTGGATGCTGTGGAACTAAGCCTCGGCCATAGTATTTGACCAATCTATTCTCCCCCAAGACCACTTAGGCTGACTTTTTCTCTTCTGTGGTTTTCAAGGTTAAACAATCCTATTAAGAAATGGGCAAAGGACCTGAACAGACACTTCTCCAAGGAGGACATACAGATGGCCAATAGACATGAAAAAATATTCAACATCACTAATCATCAGAGAAATGCAAATGAAAACCATGATGAAGTATCATCTCACATCTGCCAGAATGGCTATCATCAATAAATCAACAAACAAAAAGTACTGGTAAGAATATGGAGAAAGGCAACCCTTATGCACTGTTGGTGGAATGCAGACTGGTACAGTCACTGTGGAAAACAGCATGGAGTTATCTCAAATTTTAAAAATGGAACTGCCTTTTGACCCATGAGCCTACTTTTAGGAATATATACTAAGAATTCTGAAAGAATATATGTACCCCTCTATTCATTACAGTGTTATTTACAATAGCCAAGAACTGGAAACAGCCCAAGTGCCCATCAGTAGAAGAATGGATAAAAAAATCTGTAGTACATTTACACAATGGACTATTATGCAGCCATCGAAAAGGAGATCTTTCCTCTTGTGACAGCATGGATGGACTTGGAAATTATTATTCTAAGTGATATTAGCCAGCCAGAGAAATACAAATACCATAATCTCACTTATATGTAGAATCTAATGAACAAAATATATTGATGAACATTATAGAAATAGTCATGGCTACATGGAACAGACTGACAGCTGTCAGAGGCGAGGGGACAGGGGAAACTGGATGAAAGAAGGTGAGGTATTAGCTAAAGAACATATACATGATACATAGACCCAGATAACAGTGTGGTGATGGCCTGAGGGAGGGGGTGGGCGACTGGATGAAGGTGAACAAAGGAAGGAAGAAATGGGGACATCTGTAATTGTGTCAAAAATAAAAATAAAATAAAATAATAATTATATAAACCAAGGAAGATATAGTACTTTTAATCAAAAGGAAACTTGCTACAGGGTTGAAAAATGCTATATAAGATAAAGGTCTCAAGGATGTCTCAATGGATCTTAGGGTCTCTGAGGACTCCCTTTCTTTCCCATAGTGCCACAAAAGCAGGACAGACATCAAAAGGGCAGTCAAGACAGGGACCCCAGGGATGCTACTGTGCTTTGTTGATGAAGTGGTCAGTGGATTTATATTCCCCAGAGCCAGAGAAGTCAGCAGATTTCTCTGAGTCAGTTTTATGGTTTCCTCAGATCTGGAGTGTTGTCATGCCCATTGGCTTAAAATACAATTGTCCAAATGTGGAGAGGGGAGCAAAGGCAGCTGCAGGCTAGCCTCAGACAGCAGAGAAAGTGGCCGCTTGCCACTGTGGATACAACATTCATCGGAATCACAAGTGGGTACAGAAAGTGAGAGATAGTTAAGATTGTTTATAGATAAAATGTTTAAGGAATCAGGATGTCCTTTTTCTTTATTTTTTTGAGACTCCTTTACCCAATTATATTTTTGGAATGAGATCTATGCTTTTTGTAGTAAACATAGGCCAATTTACTAGGGGAAAGGGTAGAGTAGAAGGGTCATCAACTAGGCATTCAAAATGCCAAATTGCTGTGTGTGTGTGTGTGTGTGTGTGTGTGTGAGAGAGAGAGAGAGAGAGAGAGAGAGAGAGAGAGAGATGTATGTACTAATATTTAATTTTAATTTTAATATATATTTATTTGATAATTAATATTATGTGTATGGCCTGCTTTACAAATGTGATTATATTGCTCTAATTACCTCAAAGGATTATTTAATCATTTATAGTCAATCCTAGCAGGAAGTTCAGTATGTCCCTCTTGAGGCCTCCCAGCAATCCCTATCTCTGCCTCATCTGAGAACCTACAGGGTGGAATTTGTCTGCCTTCCAAATGTTCAGCACCTCCTGCCAGAGGCTACCACGGTGCTGCTGTCAAAGGCTGGCTCTGTGCACTTCGGGTCCTTATCCTGTGCCCCGCACACACTGGCTCAGAAATTGTGCCCGGTTGGCTGGGTTGTGCTGGCATTTTAAATATGCCTTCCAGCTCCCATGGAACCCATCCTGGTTTGCTGATGGTCACTCTTTCTTTTCTACTTCTTCCAAACAAAAACACATGTTGTAATCCTTTGAGGGAGCTGGTTACCTTTATTCTGTTTCTCTTCCCTTTTTCATTTTAGCTCGCTCATGTGATGGAGAGGCTTTTTCTGTATCCATTTCCTTACAGAAAGGCAAATGTCAATGCGGATAAACATGTATGGCCCTGTATAGCATTGTTCAGTGCCTTCCTCCAAATAAGATACCTTGACCATCCATCTTCATTAGAAAAGTTGAATTAGGGGAAAATAGAGTAGAGAAAAGTCTACTGGCTCAATCTGCCTTGCTGCCACTGGGGCAGGATAGGCTGGAACACCGCTACTGAGCTGTGTGGCTTTTAATGAGGACCACCAATATTTTCAGATAGGGTTACTTCGTCATAAGTGGTCTGTTTGCTAAAAGAAAATGCCGTTCTCTTTTCATAACATCCATGTCTAGTTTTCCGAAGACGATTTACTTTCATAAGAACCATGGATATGTGGAATCTAAAGAACAAAATAAACTGACGAACAACATACAACTAGAGGCATGGATATGTGGAACAGACTGGCAGATGTCAGAGGGGAGGGTTGAGGGGAAGACTGGAAAAAAGAAAGTGAAGAGATTAGCCAAAGAACATATATGTATGACACATAGACAAAGACAACAGTGTGGTGAAGGCTGGGGAGGGGGCAGATGGGAGCTGGTTGAAGGCAGGCAAAGGAGGGGAAAATTGGAGACCTCTATAATAGTGTCAATAAAAAAAAAGAAAAGAACCATTGATGCATATTTCTTAATAAGCTATCCTGTGTTTAAAATTTTTCACCATCAAATTTACCCAAGTTCAAGAAAGTAGCTTTTTATTCTTAATTCCATCCCGAAGGAAATGTTTTCTTTTCCTGTTGTATGCACAGAGCTGCATGAGGTAGACAAGGACCCAGCAGTATTTTGCCAAAATGAAGCAGAAGGCAAATAAAGAACATGCAAAAAAGGCATTTGAATCAACAAACAAAAATGCCATTGCACCATTGTGATACTTCCAGGGAAACTTGTATTTGTTAGGTGGCCTCTCTTGAAAATGACATTAAGGAGGGTTCACACATTCACAGTAGTTCAAGTGGGGCTTAGCTCTTGGCATGATTACCCAAATGGGTTTTCCAACACATTTATTTTGGGGATTTTTTTCCACCTGTGAGTCTTTAATCTGGTGGCCAGATCTCTCCTTAATTTCATTGTTCTGGGTTTTTCTCTTGTTTCGGATACTATTAGATAAAACTCACAGGCACATTACTCAGCCTGGCAAGGCTGGGAGAAAATGACTGCTTCCTGTCATTCACTTTGTTAAGGAGATTTACTTATTTTCCTGTTGGATCAACTGTGTTGACCTTCTTGCTAAGTGTTGCTACACAGTCTAACATCTAAGAAAGACTTCATTCTGAAAGATGACTTTTCATCCAGACACCTCCCTGGTGTAGCTATATAAATAAAACGTTAGAATCCCTGCCAAGGGAGCTATGCTTGATGTAAGAGCACGCCTCTTACTCTTGTCCTACCTTATCAAGTTAAGCCTTTTTTTTTCCCTGATACCAACTTCCTCTTCTGAGATTAAAATTCAAACACTTATGTACCCTTCCTTCTGAATCCAGGTTCATTTGACTGAATGTAGACAGAAAAAGGTTAGCATAGAAGATATGCTGAGTTGTCTAGAAACCTAGTTTTTGCTTCCTTATGCAGATCCCATGAATGTGCCACTTTTCTGTGGTCCACCTTGGCCTCAAACTCCCTTAACCAAACTAATCTGCTATCCTGTCTTTTGCTCAAGAGTTTGGCTATTCTTGCTCCTCTCCAAGTTCACACCCGTGCACAATCTTATCTTTTCTTTCCACAAAACCTCTTAGGAGCCTCCTGATCTCCATTAAAAGTGATCTCTTTCTTTTCAAATTCTTTAGCACTTTACACTTCTGTCTCATGCCTCTGAGCATTTTCTCCTGTTCCCACAGTTACTACATGGTTTCTATATTAGAAGCTAAGGTACTCAAACAGGAATCATGTCTGATTCTATTTGTATCTGCTCCAGTCTCTGACACATAGCCCCGACACACAGGAAGAGCTCAGAAATATTGAATGCCAGTGAAGAAATATGAAAGAAAGGAGCAGGCCAGATTTCCCTGGAGCATAGCATTAGGTTTGATTAATCATTAAGCGATGGATTAGGGTTAGCTGTCTCCACTGAAGCCCTTGTGAAGTGGGAATGAGCTTAAATCATGGGGGAGGGACTCTGTGTCAACAAAATTTAAGCTCTAAAACCCTATTAGTCAAGGTCTAGGTCCTGAAGTAGAGAAGCTTGAAACTTTTTTGTTAAAAATTTTTAAGGTAGCCTTTGGAGCTCTTTTCTGAATTTATTTATTTATTTATTTTCCCTAGGAAAATAGTTTAATTCAGAGCAATGATTTCCACAAATCAAATATCACCTCGCTGGTCCTAGAGGCCTTCTAAGAATGAATAGGAAGCTGATTCTACTTTGAAGAGATAGCCAGTTCGTGTGTGCACTCTTAAATGTTGGGAAAAATGAATAAGAAAAAATATTAATAACACTAGAATAATACCCCAGTTATAATGACTAAGACCCCAGCTCCTGAAACTTCTTGGGATATACCTATCCAATAAAATGTACTTTGCTTATAGGATGCTTAACTTTGGACTAAGGATGTAAAATCTTTACCAATCATTGGCTCTCTATTTTCAGTCATCTCTACCACAGTCACATTTTCCACTAGATCAGTGGTTCTCAACCTTCCTAAGGCCGAGACCCTTGCATACAGTTCCTCATGTGGTGGTGACCCCCAACCATGAAATTTTGCTACTGTTATGCATCGTGATGTAAATATCTGCATTTTCCAATGGTCTTAGGCGACCCCTGTGAAAGGGTCATTCGACCCCCAAAGGGGTCGCAACCCACAGGTTGAGAACCGCTGCACTAGATTGTCTTTTTCCTCAAATCTATTGTGTTGGTAAAATTGCTGTTTTCCTCAACAGCAAGCCCAAGTCTTGGTCTTCTTTGAGTTCTCCGTACAATCGCCTCCCAAGCTAGCATTTCCAGGCCCAGTTCCTATTTCTTCACCACTTTCTGGAACAGGAAGGCCCTATATGCCAGGCTGCACATCTGGACACTATATTTACCTCTTTTCTAAGTGATTTCTCTTTCCCCTTCCTCCAAAGTGTCATTCCTAAGCCCTGTGTTCATGATTGTATTTCCATGCACAATAACTTTTAGTGATTCTTCATTACTTTGCAAGATAATTCTAGCTCATTAGAATGGTGTGCAATTTGCCCCTTTGCTCTTGTTCTTTCCTTTCAAAATTATATCAATTTTTCAGGATCCTACATCTCTATGTTTATGTGTTTGCTTTCCCCATTAGGTAGTAGTTCCTTGATGTTAGTAGCTGAGTATGAATTGTTTTTTTTTGTATTCCCAAAATGGCTAAGACAAAGTCCAACATTCACATAGTTTCTGGCTCTGATTAAACATGTTGAATTAGGAATGAATAGAAAACAATGTATTCTCAGGCTTCCCCCCCACTTTTTTTTTTTTCAAAGAAGAGGTAGTATGGAGTCCAACAACGGTTAAATTGATGAGTCCTCTATTATCTAGTTAGACCTTGAGCTTATCACTATTCTCTGGGTCTCAGTTTTTTGCTTTCACAAGAAGAGGAATTTAAGTTTTAGATATAAATGTGTGTGTGTGTGTGTGTGTGTGAGAGAGAGAGAGAGAGAGAGAGAGAGAGAGAGAGAGAGAGAGAAAGAGAGAATTCCATTGGTATTTCAATGGGGAAAGAGAAATACTCTTCCTTGCAATTAGGCTTTATTTATACAAATTACCAAGGGTGATACCAAGGTCAAAAGAAGATGAAGTTTAGAGTTCAAAGAGGTCCTTTTATCTCCTGAAGCTGGAAGAAGCACTGATTTATGTTTGCAGCCTTGACTTGGCTCCACAATCTTGGGACCTAATAATGATAAATCTCATCAACAACTAAACTCATCCTGAGTTCACAAAGTGCCTTTGTTTGCCAGCTTCTTTCTGTCTGTCTTTCTTGTTTTCCACAGATATTTCCCAAGCACTTTCAAATTTCTAATCATTTCACTGGAATTTCATAAACCCCTTATGAAGTAGCTTGGGTAGATATGGTTTTAATCATTTTAAATGGTGTTTTGGCTTTAGAATTAAACATCTTTTAATTTTATAAAATCTTTTTTGTTATGAAAACATTCTAACTAGCCTTGGTTTGGAATCCTAGTTTATTTCTTACCAGCTGAATGACCTACATCAGGTCCTTTAATCTCTCTGGAAGGTGGTCTCTTATCTATGAAATGGGGTTAACAAACCTGTGGAGTAGATACCACAGGTTTGTTTGAGGATTAAGTAAGAGAATTCTTATAGAGGACTTATACCTGGATCACAGAAATGCCTAATTAAAATAGCTATTATTATTTGACTAGAAGCCACATGCACGAAATTCATGCAAGGGGCTTGGCCCTTGCAGCTGTGGAAGTTGCCCTCGGCCCTTATAGTCCTGGCTTCGTCCGGAAGGACATCCAGAAGGTTGTTCAGCTGTCTGGTCTAATTAGCATATTACACTATTATTATTATAGATGATTTCTTGGCAAGGAGATACTGGATTCCCAACATTCTTTCCTAAAGTCCTTTAGATTACAAGCCAATCTTAGCATCATTTTTTTTTTTTTAAGACTTGCAATAAAAGCTTTCAATTCTATGAACTTGGGCTTAATGTTGGATTCGGA
This sequence comes from Lasiurus cinereus, assembly GCA_011751065.1. Classification (NCBI taxonomy): domain Eukaryota; kingdom Metazoa; phylum Chordata; class Mammalia; order Chiroptera; family Vespertilionidae; genus Lasiurus; species Lasiurus cinereus. The sequence goes on from JAAGEH010000226.1 coordinate 9,130,646, forward strand.
AGTTTTGACTTAGTCTCCCTGACAACCATTAACAGAATAACATTTTCTTATTCTTCCTTTTTGGAGTTGCTGTTAAGCAGAAACTCAGAGCCACGCCACTTTAAAGAGTTGAGTCTCCTGCCATTTTCAAGATGTCGGCAGGCTTTATCTTTGTCCATTTTTATATCGCTATCTTACACCCTAGGTTACTCCTGAAACTGAAAGAGTTCAAAGAGGTCCTTTTATTTTTTCTATAGATCATAATCTCCTTGAGGACACAGAGTATTTCTTGCCTGGCAGAGATTTTTGGCACTTGTTCAAATACAGTCTTGGCCCATTCTTTACCTGTGTATGATTCCTTAAGAGGATTGATTGAAAAGTTATTGTAGAATAAATATGCCAGAGGCCTGGAGAGTATTATACTAAGAAAATTAGCCAATCAGAGAAAGACAGGTATCATATGAAATCACTCAAATGTGAAATCTAATGAACAAATAAACTGATGAGCAAAATTGATGCAGAGACATAGAAGCATGGAATAGACTATCACATCTCAGAGGGAAGGTGAGGATGGGTGAATGGGTGGGAAGAGATCAACCAAAGAACTTGTATACATTCATGCATAACCCATGGACACAGACAATAGGGTGGTAAAGGCCTGGGAAAGGGGGTAGGTCCAGTCTAGAAGGGGTCAAGGGAGGAAGGGGAGGGGATATATATAATACTTTCGACAATAAAGATTTAAAACAAATAAAAAAATAAAATGGCTAGGAAGAAAGAATAAATATGTCAGCAAAAGGTATCACTAATGCAATCCTTTTTGACTTATGACAAGATTCTGTCCTTTCATTGCTATTCAAAATGTGGCTTTAGACCAGTACCCAGGGGGTTGTTGGAAATGCAGACTCTCCTGACTGTAGACCTAGTAACCCTAGACCTACTGACCCTAGACCTACTGACTCTAAACCTACTGAATCGGAATCTTCTGTGTTATTAACAAGATTCACAGGGAAATCTGTGCACAGTACAGCCTGTAAAATGCTGCTCTAAAAGAGATGCATGTATGTCCTCAGCCCAACCCAGTGATAAGGACACAATGGCAGAGTGGCTGTGCTTATCAGATTAGTTCTGGTACGGGCTATTATTGACTCACTTGGTGCTTGATCTTATCTTATTTTATTCTGTCTTGATACCTGTTCATTTCTCTGTCTTTCCATTTACACTGTATTGACAATCCACTCAAATTTAACTTTTGGGGTGGGTGGCCCATTTGCTTTGCTTCCCATTTAACAATGAGCATTCTCCCTTCTGGCATGGTTTTCCTTCTGATTGTTAGATCTGAACCCCCATGTCTTATTATCTGTTCTCAGGGGTCACTTTCATTAGGCAACCCATCACTACTTCCTCACTCAAGCCTTAGTCAACAGGACCTTTCAAAAGACATCTATTAAGGATTGTGTGTGTGTGTGTGTGTGTGTGTGTGTGTGTGTGTGTGTGTGTTGCAAATGCAGTGTGATATCTGGAGCCACTCTCCCTCCAGATACTACTGAGACAATCTATGAATGTAATGATAAGTAGATTAAAGGATAGTGGCTATCCTGTAGTAACTAGGCTTTATCTTCTTCTTTTAAATATTCACCTGAGGATATGTTTCTTACTGATTTTAGAGAGAGAAGAAGGGAGAGGGAAGAGAAAGAAACATATATGTGAGAAATATCGATTGGTTGTTACCTATATGTGCCCTGACTGGGAATCAAACCTGAGACGCTTGGGTGCACAAGATGACACTCCAACTAACTGAGCTACATCAGCCAGGGCCAGACTTTATCTTCTTAAATGCAGGTGTTACACTTGTCATACATAGTTTTTATTAAAGAGAACTTATATAACTGATACTTCTGTACTAAATTGTTAACATTCAATTTTGTTTTTCTTAAATCAAATCACTGGGGGAAAGATATAATTTTAAAAGATTTTCTCTTTGGAGGAGAGGGGGGATTTTTAAATTCTTCTACATTGAAATTTTTCATGTGCACAGCAAAATACCAAAAGGAAATAAATTCAGTTCAAAGAAATGAAGAGCATAACGACCTTAGATGTTTTCATCATTTTTTTAAATATCTTTCTCTTTTGTAAGCTTTCATAGTGAAATAACACCCTTGTCAAAATGTCTAGGCACTCCAATAATAGGTGATGGAATGGTGACAGAGAGAAAACAGGTGTTTTTAGCTCACTAATATAGCATCCAGGCAAAGATTTCCAGTCTTACCTGCTCCCTAAGAGTAACTACTTTAGAACTACAGTCTTAATGAAAGTAAAAATGATTGTAAGTAATGTTCATGTTATCTAAAGGAAACTTTTAACTTTAATATTATGAAAAATGATATTTCATCTATTTTTAACCTGCTCTTTGGTTACTAAGGCTTTTGTTTGAATACTGGCAGGGGAAAAAAAAAACAATACCACCCCAAACTTTTAATGACTATTCTATGTTAATGTGTGTTAATCAGTTAAGAAAATCTTCCCTCTAATTTGGAAATCTCAGCATATATATGAAAAATATTTATACTAATGATGATCATATCTCTGTCATTTAATTAGAACAAAGTGCTCTGGAGCTCCCATCAAAACTTTCTGATTTCTTGTCCCTTTCCGCAGGACAATGACATAGTGATACAGCTGTGAAAGTTCGTTTGGGACTTAGAAATATGATAAACTAAAGGGCCGGTGTACAAAAATCGGTATAGGAAGTACTTCTTTTTCTCCTGGGAGGGATGTGTGTATGTGGGGGGAGGGGTAGGAGAGGGGAGAGAGTGGGAAGGGGTTGGTAACAAGATATTTCCCACTAGTACTTCCCAGTACCCCAGTCTTTCCAAATTTGTTACAAGGAATATGTCATTGTTTTTTTAGAAAAGGGACTTTCCCATCATACTAAGAACTGGTGGGGTTGGCGGGAGAGTTTCATCCCTTTCTTCACCACTTGGTAGGTTACTAACATTGATTTTGAATTCCTGTCTCTTTGGAATACTTTTCTTATTTGCTTCCCCACACAGATGCTTTAGTAAACAGTTTCCCTCGCAAGCCAAATGTGTGGAAAGATATTCTTCACTGTGACTCCTAGGGGGAGACCATTTGTAGCCCCTATTGTTCTCTATCTCCAGTAGAAAGGGAAACAGGACCACAAATGAAACCTTCTCTACTGGCTACACTGTGAACTAGCTGACTCCTACCTCCTTTTCCCCCCAGAAATTTCCCTGCCTGTTGCCACAGAAAACTGGTTCCTTGTCTTACAGAAGAGTGGCCACTAACACCATCTAATGCTCCTCACTTCCCTCCACTGGTAAACATGGCCCCTGCCTGGGAGCCTTACATTTCATTCTCTCCCCACTACAAGCTGTGCTGTGGTAGGAAGAGCATTGGCATGCTGCTCCCTCAGCTCCTCCTTCCTGAAGGCTTCCTAGAATTGACCTTTGAACTGAAGAATGAATTGAGGCGGCAAAAGGGCTGGGGGTGAGGAATGCAGCACAGGGAGGCAGGTAGGAGCAGGGAGGAGTGTGTCAGACCAAGGCAGTTCTTGCCCCACCGGATTCAGTAGAGATTCCAGAGGAATTTGAGATGCTCTTATCAGTGGCTGGGGCTCCGCCTCTGCTTTTACTGTAACTAGCGCTCCTTGAGTGTTTGTATATCCAGAGCAAATTGGTGTGAAATTTTGCCTCCAGAATATTTCAAAGAAAAAGACCCTCACATATTCATTCACTCATCATACCTTCCTTAAGTGCCCGTCCTGTGCCCTCCAGAATGGAGTGTACATGCCTGGCTTGCCAGGTGGGTCCACCATTCAGAGATGTCACAGCAGAGGGAGGGCAGAGTCTCAGAGACAAGCCCTGGCTTCCAAGATCATGAGGCTGCTCTGTGTGCAATTTGCTCTACAGGCATGTCCTTGCATGGCAGGGAGGCTTGTTGATCAGAAGCAAGGATTTTCAAGTCCTTTTACCAAGCATTTTGTGGTGAAACAGTCACTGGGTCAGTCCCAAAGAGCAGGCTGCCTTGGCATGCTGAGGTAGATTTCTATGGCCACCCCGTGAGGGGTGAGGAATTCGAGGGGCTGCTTCTTTAAAGGCTGTGTTCTCTGTCTAGCCAAGGGGACCAGTCTAGCCAGTAGACACTGGCCAACTGCAATGGAGGTTCACAAATGCTGCAATGGATGGAAGGCTGTAGAGGGTGAGTCAGGCACAAAGAAAGGAGGGGAGTGAGGCAGCAACTCTTAACCACCCAACAATTTTTACTTTGATAATTATTTGTTTTAACTCTGACTTCCCCATTAGATAGTTTCATGCAGACTTATGTTTGCCTTGCAGAATTCTGTGTTCCTAGTATTTAGCATGGTGCCTTGCATACAGTGGGTGTTCAAAGAGTATTTGGGAAAAGAATGAATCACTGGGGGGTGGAGGTTATGGTGGTGGTGGTGGGGGCTGGAGCTTCTTCAGAAATCCCTGAGGGGGACTGAGAGAGAGGTGGGAGGCATGTGATATTGTGGTGCTACTAAGAGGCCTGCTTCCAGGGATCTTCGATGAGTTCCTCAAAAAGAGCTGGGCAGAACCCTTGCAGCCAGGGGTAGGGGAAAACCTTCCTTGAGCTTGGAAGCCAGGCCCTTTCCAAGAATGTATTTTTGTAAGTTGATTTTAGAACAACAAAGGTTATCCCAAGGGAAACTTATTTTTCAGTAGAAGCACTAGGTATACTCCTGGTACTTCTTATACTATGAGGTTCAGAGCTGGAAGGAAACGTAGAGAAAGATGTCTAATTTCTTGAAACCTAGAGAGGGAAAGCAGCTTCTTCCAGGGCACACAGCTAGCTATGGATCACAACCAGATCTGGCTCCCAAGCCGGTTCTCATTTCATTACAACACACAACACTCTGAGGCGGGGCCACTGTTGTCACTGGAGAGAAATCATTAAAAAATGAATGTTTCCTGAAATATCACCTGCCATTTATTGCACTCAGAATTTCACACTGATAAATAACCTCTTTCTCATTAACATGCAGGCTCCCTACAATTAGCACTCTCATTTGCACTGTGTAAACAGCTTCTAACTGTGCCTTTTACCTCTTTGTTCAAACGAAGACTTCTGTTAGCAAAGAAACAAGAAGGAAATTAGTAGCAGGTGAGAGGCTTATTTTTAATTATATTGAGATTGACTGTTGTTCTCCAAATCTCCTCTAATTCCCCCAAGATACTTATTTGCAGACCAGAGTTTTCAATCTATTAAAGCAGCAGCCATTTCTGATCTTTATTTACTAAATGAAAACACAAATGGCAGCAGTGGGTTTCTGGCTTGGTGCCAAGGGAGGCGGCGTGGGGGAGGGCCCCGCATCCAGCTTCGATCCAAGAAGCCTAGCAGTCACAGAGAAGATGCCGAAAAGGACCAGTTTCAGCCTGGCATGGGCTTAGAGTCCAAAGGCAAGTCCTTCTCAGTGATAACTCCCAACCTCTGCAACCTGACGTCCAGTTTAGGTTCGTTAGCAGAAGGATTTTATTTCGTCTCCAAGTATGGGAAACAGCGTGTCTGCCAATGGTAAGGGGACTGGCTTAGAGCATCCTGTGATCAGAAAGTGACAAAGAGTGTCCATTACAACTTCTCACCAAGGGTATGAATTTTTTTTTTGGACATCTGAAAATTGATGTTGTGGGCATCACCATTTCACTTGTCAATAGACGCCATTCTGAAATTTGCCTTCCTCTGAATCGATGTCTTGTCTCCAGCAACTTTCAAACTTTGGGACATCCACGCTGAAAGAAATGATTTCCTCTTTTCCATGGCAATTCTATTTCTCTGCATCCATCTGAAAACAGGGCCATGCCCCCTGAGTCTGCTCCAGTCCCTATGTGCCAAGTTTCTTTATTTTTGAGGGGAACAAGAAAGCCCTCTTTGATGAAGAGTCAGTTATCAAATCTGAGTATGTTTTACTTACCATTTCTGACCTGTTTCCTTTATTTGTTAAATAATTTGTATCTTCTAAAATATTTCATTTTACAAAGCCTTTTATAGTAACTCCAAGAGACAGGTGAGGTGAACGTTGGTACTCTCGTTTCACAAACGAGGGAACCAGGCCTGTAGAAGTCACGACCTGTGTGGAGTGCCATTCACATTGGGAACCCCAGTTTACACCTTGTTTAACTGCTCTACAGCTGGCCCTCCTCAGTAGATAGTTGGATTGAAAGGGAGCAATTGGCCATCTGGAGAGACAGAACAAGACCTTGGTTCCTCCACTCTGTCAGGTAGAGCAGTTCTTCTGGAAACATCATCTTCTGTCATTTGTCCAGGGAGGCAGGTTGATGGGAGGGCAGCCCATCATTGTATGATTCACCCACATTTACAAGATGAATAGAGAAGGTGACTTTCTGAAACTTAAGGTAAAGCATGAATTGAGATTCTTTTACATTGCATTCATTTGTGATTTTTGCTCTGACTACTTCTAGGTGACTGAATTCCAAGTTACATTTCCAAAGAATAGTTAAAGAACCCAGTAATAGAAAGGAAAACAATTATACCTAGAAATCTAAACCAGGAATAGTTACTCACAGCTTTCAGTTTCCTGGTGTCCAAGGCAAGAATGGAAACAATGGACGCCCCAACTCTTCTTTTCTGATAAAAGGAAGCAACCATTTAGAGAGAAGCGACAGGGGCACCAACTGGAATCTCTCACTTTCATCATTACGTGAACACCTCTGAACAGCATAATAATGATCCATGACTTCAATACTAACTTACAAGCTGCTTCCTAAATGAGAGATTCCATTCAAGGGGGTCTGTTTTGAGAATCCACATTTTGAAACTGCTCCCAGATGCTTTTGGTAATCAACTAAATTAGGGAACTGCTACCTGGGGATGCTTGTCAGCAACGCAGATTTCTGGCTCTGCCCCATAGAGCCCTATGCCTGGGATTCTTACTTCCTAGCTGGGATTTTGTTCAGTAAATAGCTTGTTAGCTAATACTTGGGACTCAGGTGAAGACAGGAAGCCAGGCGGTCTTTATCAGAGCCAGGAAGCAGCAGCAGTGATGTTTTCATCTCACTCTTCCTTGTCATGGCTCGGTCAGGGTTACCAAAAGCATGGCCCAGACACTCTTTTTTAGGAAGCAGTTTTGTTTCTGATCCGTTGCTTGAGGCGGTTGCAGTCCATGAGTTTGACAGCACAGGAAAAAGAGAATCACCTCAAACCAGGTAGACCTTAGAGCATCCTCTGTCATCTGGCTGTTCACAGAAGAAGCTTACTTCGCTTGGCTCCTATGACTCTGAGTAATACTGCAGTCAGAATGTCCCTCTGTACGACTCAATGCACCTCTGCCTAACCTGCTAACTTCACCTGTTAGTTATTTAATCTTGTGCATCTGAATGCTGACGAGTGTCTGCATCTTAGAATTAATGCCAGTCTTGGACATGATAAATGTGATTCTAGTGGCTCCTCGGAGGAACTCCACGAGGGTACCATTTTATTGTCTGCTGTCTCAAAGGCTTCAATCTCTCTCTCTGCTTTCAGCTCATGGGATAAAAACATGTGAAATCACTGGGATTTATATAGGCAGATTTGGCAGTTCTTTCATTTTTTTTCTTGAACTGTCAGATGTAAATCAATGTTACAGCACTCTTTCCAAGAATGTGTTAGAATGTGCATGTGTTTGGGGGGCAGGCATGGTATCTCTATTATAATTTTGTTTGTTAGGTGTGATCTGAATTGTTTGGCTTTGTTTTATAACATTCACAATTTGTGGTTATTTAATTGGTTCTCCTCCGTTACCCCTACACAGTGACGCCGGGTTCTTTTTTTGACTGTGCATCTTTACTCCTGCCCAGAATACCCACCCCCTCCTGCCTATCCTCTAAGAATTAACTCTGGAACCACTTTCTTGATAGAGCCTTTTCTGTTGTCTCTATTCTATAGTGCTCTTCCTTAAATTAAACTTCTTTAACATTTGTTGCCAAGACCATGTACGTAACATTTTATTGTACATTTTCTAGTTATCAACCATCTGTACTGTTCAATGTAACACTTTATTATAAACTACTCTGTTGGCCAACAGTTTTCATCACGTGTATCTTACTTTCCCAATTAGATTTTTGAGCTCATCATGGACATAATCCACATTGATGTCTTTTGTACACCACTACTTCCCCAATGGTGTGTACTTACAGCTAGGCACACGTAGATATGTCTTGTTCAGGGTCTTATAACAAAATTACTATCGACTGGGTAGCTTAAAGAACAGAAATTTATTTCACACAGTTTTAGAGGCTGGGAAGCCCCAGACCAAGGTGTCAGCCAATTCAGTTCCTCATGAAGGCCTGGTTTGCAAATAGACGTCATTTTGTTGGATACTCACATGATGCAGAGCAGAGGGAGGAAGCAAATTCTCTCATGTCTCTTCTTATAAGGGCACCAAGTCATCATGAGGGCTCCACCCTCACGACTTCATTACTTTCCAAAGACCACATCTCCAAACACCATCACATGGGGTGTTCAAATCTCAATATATAAATTTTGGGGTGATATAAATACTTAATTTATAGCAAGATGTTTAGGGCACGATTGATTGTTTTCCTCCCCAACCGCTACCAGTTTGTAAAGACTTCCATTTGTGAAATCAGTCAAAGGAGGCTCAAGGATCATTTTATTATGGACTACATGAAGACAAGAACTATGTATGCTCTATTTATCCCCACATGTCCAATGTATATCTTTAACAACTTGAGCAGGTGCTGAATTAATTTGTTAAATGAGTCCTTTTGTCTAAACCTGATCTTACATGAAGCTTATATGTAGAAATGGAAAGCAAGATATTTATTTCTGACAAAACAGAAACTTTGGAGTTTGGGATGAGTTGGGGTCTATTCTTTTCTTGCTACTTACTAAGTTCATCCCTCCTTGTCACATCTCAACATGAACAAAACAAAAGTGGCAACAGGGAAGAAGCCCTGATCCTATGGCACTATGGAGGGAGTATCTTTTTTCTTGAGGAAACCTCCAACCAAGTCATTTGTTTTTTTAGACATCTCTGATCATTTGGACTCCCTTGCATGCAAAAGAATTCAAAATCCTTGTACACCCTTCTGATATCCAATCTACATAGGTTTCAGTTACCAGACCAGGTAAAGTCAAATCCCTGTTAAGAATATCCTAACTACTGAAGAAGGATTCTAAAACAGTGAGAACAAAGAAAAGTCTTATGCAAATAGCTTGCCCTTCAACTTTGAGGGGGCAAAAAAGCAGGAACAAAAAGACCTAAAAACCTTCCACTCTTGAGTTTTCATCTTAGACATGTAGGTTTATATTACAAGAAAATATGGGAATGTCCCTTTATCAACCACTCAGCCACTCAGGCTTCCACTTCTTCAATGCACATGTCCCATCCAGTCTCAGGCAGTTCAAGAGAACTGGTAGCCCTCCTCTGTTTATTATTTGACTCATTTGGCTTCTCAACAAGGAGGATTTGGTTGGCTCAGCTTCCCAAGATTCCTCAGCAAGCAGTTCCCTAGGGGCAGATAGTCTTTATGGGTCCTGCTCATGTAAGAGTCTCAGCAGGGGCACTAGTCTTTATTCCAATCCACTGTGATGAGGGTAGCAGTGTTGGTTTCACTTCAACATAAGTATAGTGGAAAGAAAATAGTAAGAGAAAGAGGGAAAATTGGTTGGGGCTGCTTCCCTTGGAAAAAATTTAACAGATGATTGAGGTTTCATGGATTGTCCTTCCATACATCCAGTCAAATAACCACCAGAGGTTTGGGGGCAAAACTAACCAGACTGAGGATGGCAAGGGGCAGGAGCAGTAGTGACCAATATACAGGGAGGAGGCCAGGAAAGACTTTAGGCTGAGCTTGTTGAAAAAGGTTTAAGGCTTATATAGGGAAGTTATGGGTTTCAGATAGGATGTCTAGTTTGGAAGGGCCCGTTCTTCTCTTTATTGGTAAGCATTCCCATTTCACTTTTCTCACCCATTTAGGGATGCTTCATAGATAATTTTATTCTGGGTCAAGGGACCCATGCTCATGTATTAGAAGGTTATATTTCTCTTGATGTGTCACTGACTTGTCTTTATGAGGATTTAAAGCAGTTGGCAATAGTGACAAGGATGAGTAGATAGCTCAAAACCATGACCTATAAGATACCATTAAAAGGCTTTTTTTGTCTTCAGATATCTGAAGTCCACCATCGAGAGGAGTTAGATTGATTCTATGATACTTCAGAAGACGTAATGAGAACCACCGGTTGGAAGATGTAGAGAGCTAGATTTGGGCTCAACAAGAAGGAATTACCTACAACTAAATCTGTTCAAAGATTGCCTCACTCCCCCAGGGAACAGTGAGTGAGTTCCCAATCCTACTAGAGTTTGAGCAAAGTCTAGTGGCCACTCACTAGGAATGTTGGGGAAGAAATTATCTTTAAAAAAGTAACAATATGAAAGAATGATGTCTTCAATTCTATTTTTGGCTTCTGTGGCAAAGGCTTAAGAAATGCTGATGACAAGAGCAGAGGTAAACCTTTCCCCCTTTCAAAGCCTCATTTTGCTTTCTTTCAAAATAAGAAGATCGGACCAACTTCGCAGTTCAGGTGGGCTCTGGCATTCTGTGCTAATGCTAACAATCCAAGTAATTCACCATTCCCGTTTTGAGGTCACATTGCTAAGAGCACATCCGTGGTGTGTCAGGTTCTTGAAGTACCTTAACCCTTGTCCTTAGGGAAAAGGGAGGAATAAAGTTCAGCTTTGGTTCCCATTACCTCACATGCTATCTATCTATCAAAGGCCTGGGAGATTTTCTTGGCTGCCGGCCAATTTTCTTGGCCCTTTCACATCTTAGCCTTGTCTGTGTGCACCAGGGGCCTTGGTGGAGCCCCAAGAGACATTGTTGCTCAGCACAGAGGAGCTAAAGGCTTTCAAGAAGCAGTGGAGGCCTGGCTCTGTTCTAGTAGTGCTGGGATTTGGGCTCTGATCATTTGACATGCTCTTAAATTGGAACTTATAGGAACTCCTTTCCTCAGACCTATGATCAAGAGGTAGAATCAATGAAAGGAAAGGCCTACTCTCCTATCTTAAAATCTTAGTGTTAGCAGATAACTAGAGCACACCTCTGCTTAATTAAAATAAAATATTTCCATAAGGAATAAAAAAAAATCACAAAATACATTCCTTATTCACCAGTAATTGAGATAGCATTGTATTAGTTTGCTAGTGCTACCATTAAAAAAAACAAAAGCAAGCAAACAAACAAAAACAAAAACAACCACAGACTGGGTAGCTTAAGCAACAAGAAATTATTTTCTCATAGTTCTGGAAGCTAGAAGTCTGAGATCAAGGTGCTAGCAGGGTTGGTTTCTTCTGAGGCCTTTCTCCTTGGCTTGCAGACATCCACCTTCTCACTTTGTCCTCACATGTATTTGCTATCTGTCCTAATTTCCTCTTCTTATAAAGAAACCAGTCATATTGGGTCAGGAGCTACCCATATGACCTCATTTTTACTCAATTTACTTCTTTAAAGGCCCTTCCTTCAAATATGATCTCATTTTGTGCTACTAGAGGGTTAGGACTTCAATATATAAAATTTGCGGGAACACAATTTTGCTCAGAACAAGCACAAAGTTGTGACTTAGTGGTAGATATAGTAAAAATGCAAATAAGATTTCAGCTGAAAGGGAGGTCAATATGACTTCACTGGATGTCTAAAGCTTTGGCAATCTCAAGCTGTGTGCCTAAAAATATGACAGAAGCCGAAACCGGTTTGGCTCAGTGGATAGAGTGTCGGCCTATGGACTGAGAGGTCCTGGGTTCGATTCCCGTCAAGGGCATTTATCCTGGTTGCAGGCACATCCCCAGTGGGGAGTGTGCAGGAGGCAGCTGATCGATGTCTCTCTCATCGATGTTTCCAGCTCTCTATCCCTCTCCCTTCCTCTCTGTAAAAAATCAATAAAATATATATTTAAAAAAATGACAGAAAATATGTTTTCTTAATCAGTTTCCATTTAGTTGATGTATTAAACTGGTGCACTCTCGATTATTTCTGTGAATTATATGGACCAATGCCTACAGCATGCTGAATGTTGGTGGCCAGTGACCTATTTTCTAGTGTGCTCAGCCACTTGTGTCCCTACCAGGTAGGTCTATCCTTACCAAGAATCACTTGTGTTTATTCATAAGTATGGAAGTATCATTATACTTGTTATTATAATTATAGAACTTAGAACTTAGTTATATATTATGCAAATCAATGAAATATGTGTGCAAAAGAGAATTGTTTCTATGAGAACTAAATGGAATGTTTTAGAAACACTTGATAATGGTGAGCTACTAAAAGAATTGGTACCATTGTGAGTGTGAGACAGACATGGTCCATAGCTTGACTCTGCCCCACGATAGCATTGTATTTCAATTGTACAAAGCATTAACATGACGAGTGACAGCAAAGACCCCATCTATCTATATAAAAACCTAAGCAACTGTTGCAACTAAACAGACAACCGAACAGGCTGCGTGGGGCGACCAGGCTGGCAGGGGGGTTGGTGAGGGATATCCAAATGACAGAGCAGTAGGCTGCATGGGAGCGACCAGTCCAGCAGGGAGATTATGAGGGGTGACCAAACAAATGAGCAGCAGGCTGTGTGGGGCTACCAGGCCAGCAGGGGGGTCAGTTAGGGACAACCAGGTCAGCGGGGAAGGCAGTTGGGGGCAATCAAGCCAGCAGACAGAGGCAGTTAGGGGTGATCGGGCTGGCAGTGGGACAGTTAGGGGTGATCAGGCAGGCAGGCAGGTGGGCAGTTAGGAGCCTGCAGTGCTGGATTGGGGAGAGTACAGGCTGGGCTGAGGGGATCCTGTCTGCCCCCCCATGTGCACAGGCCTCTAGTCAATTATAAAAAACTAGAAGGGTTCTGTACTCATATTGCTTCATGGTTATCTTTAAGTTCTTAGCTTAGTCTCCTAACTTTAAGCTGTATGAGAGCATCATAGAGGTCTATTTTTCCCCCCTCATTATACCTGCATATTATAGGCACTCAATAAATATTTTCTTAGTGAAGCACCTCTGTTATTACTATGGTGCATATCCTCCCAGTATTTTTTCTATATGTAATATATATGTATATTTTTGGCATATAGTGTATATATTTTTTTGTTCTCTACCTTTTCCCCACTTAACCTGATTATGACCTAATCATTTCCCCAAGTCATTAGAAATTCTTAAGAAAAAAAACGTTTTGTTTTGAAATGGTGTCTGGCACTCTGGGAATTGTGCCCAATGTACCATCTGTATTAACATGAAGGTTCTAAGATATCTTGGGTGTGGCTAAAGGGATGCTGTCCATGAGTGGCATCCTCCCCATGTGTTGCCACAGAAGAGAGATTTAATTGCTGCTTTATTGGCTAGAACAGCTTACAAAAAACAGATTGGTTTTTCCATCCTGAAGGCTACTTAGGAATATCTCTGCCAGAGACCAGGAGACTAATTCTTACTTCCTGAAATAACTCTCTCTTGGTTAGCTTCACATGACCAAAGTTTTCTTATTCTTCTACATTACCCAGTTCATTTAAGAGCACCACAGCTATCTTAGTCATTCAAGCTACAAATGAATCGTAATGTAAATAATCTGTGTTTTCTGATGGTCTTAGGCTCTAAAGCAGCAGTTCTCAACCTGTTCACAGATTGAGAACCACTAGCAGGGTCACCTAAGACAATCAGAAACCACAGATATTTACATTAGGATTCAATAACAATAGCAAAATTATAGTTATGAAGTAGCAACGAAAATAATTTTATGGTTGGAGGTCACCACAACATGAAGAACTGTATTAAAGGGTCATGACATTAGAAAGGTTGAGAACCACTGAGCTAGAACAACCTCTGGCACAAAATTAGCTATTCAGCTCTTTTCATTACCCAGTCTTCAACTTAGAATTCAGTTTTACCTTTTGAGAACTTCCATAGCCCATTTTAATAGTGTTAATACAGCAGTAATCATTCTATATTATAATTATATATATTTGGTCTCTATATATGTATTGCACACACATGTATATTATTATATGTATTTATATGCAAACTGTTAGCTTCTCCTTCAGGGAGAGGGCTGTGTATCCTTATCTTCCATGTTACTAACTCATGACTAAATCACAGCACAGATGCAGTATAGGTAAGCATTATAAATGCATCCTCTTGAGTCAGACAAACATGGGTTCACATTTCCAGCCCGGCCTCTAGCTAGCTGTATATGGGAAATTAAAGAGGTTACTTACATTCTCTGCTAATACTACCCTCCGTATAGGGCTAGTTGAGTAGAAGAAGTAATTGAACATAAAGTACGATGACTTGATCTCAACAAGAACTCAATAAATGTTGTCGGGTAATAATCATTTAAAGACATTAATTTTAATTATTATTATTAGGAATGCATAGATATCAACACTAATTTTCTTAAAAAAACGTTTGTTCTCTTATTCTGTTGGATTATGATCTATAAGTTTGCCATTTAGGTTTCAGTTACTGGAATTTACTTCTTCTAGAAAGTTAGGGTCTGAGGTAAGAATCGAAATGGGAAGCTCTGTAGTGGCAGGCTGGGTAAAAAGAAAGAACCTTCCGTATTTTTACTAATAAATAATAAAGATGGGCATTCTGGGAGATAAAGGAACAACCTTTTCTACTATGTGCTTGTTGAAATTGAAGAAATGAAATGAGCACTGACGGAGATGGGTGACATCACCGTGTCATCTGCCATCCCTGAAGTCCACTTCCTCTTGGTGGAGGCATGAGGACCCAACAGGAACACAACCCAGAACTCAGGGAGTGAGTGTCGGCTCATCACATGCTCATTTTTAATGGAAGGGTGTCGTTGGCAAACACTTAGCTGCCTGCTCTAAGGGGGAAGCAACCATAAGATGAAGACACCAACATAAGGGCAATTATTTTTCAGAGAAATTATTTAAAAGGCCTCATGCATTATAAACTCCCCTCATCACCACCATACACATTTCAATTCAATTCTACAAAACTAATTTTGTGTGCCACATTTATGCCAGGCATCATTCTAGATGCTATGGGAAGTCACAGTGGGGTAAATACAAAGATTTCTCTGATGGAGTCATGCCCTCAAAGAAAGTTTCTAATCTAGTAGGAAGACAGAAGTAGTCTAAAGTCACCAATATCTGTAAAATAATGCAAATAGATTAGTGAAGAGTAAGCAGAGTCATGGGACACCGAGGAAGGAGGACTCTCCAGGTAGCACATGTTGTGCAAGAAATTTTACAGACCGAATGGAATTGCTCCCATGGAAAAATCAAATGAGGTCTGTATGATGAACTCTTTTGTAATTGGTTAAGTGGAACATCAGAGAGGTTAAGTAATTCACCTATATAACACAGTGAGCATTCACCAGAGTTGCATCCAGATTCAAGGTTGTTTGATGCCAGAGTCTTGGCAATTTCCTTTCTGGATATAACAAGGAGGCAGCTTTTGATTGTGGCTTGAAAACATTTCAACAGGTGGAAAAGGTGGGTAGAGGGGACATGAAGAGAAGGCTTTCACCTTGAGGAAAGGATGGTGTTTTTTAAAAGAGCTTAGTAACCATAGTAGAACCCTACCTGCCTTACCTGTCTCATCTATAGCATCCATCCATCAAACAAAATCACGTATACTTTCTATGAGAGAGGCCATGTGCTAGTTACAAAGAGATATAGGTACATGGGACAAAAACCTAGGATGTCACTCACATGCCATGATTTCAGAATATACCCTGGGAAATTTGTGAACAGTAGGTAGTGTGGCCAGCGCCAGATGTAGTCCCAAGTGTGTTATGAATCATGGTTGTTTTATCCAAAAGAAAAAGATGGAAACATAGAAAGTAACATGAAAAGGCACTCAGCTGGAATTAGGAGGCTTTAAGTTCTAGTCTTAATTTGACTGCTTCCTGAATTTGTGACTTTGGACAAGTCACATCCATTTTCTGTGACTGAGTTTCTTCATGGAAGGAGTGAGGCTTAGTTTAAATGATTGTGACCACCTTCCTCCCAGCTCAGGGCAAACACTGAGGAGCTTTGCTAAATTTACTTTGCTCTAGCAGGTTCTTTCTTCTCTTTCAAGTTTTCTCCTCCATGTTTTCTCTGAGATGGCTGATGCTCCATCTTAGGAGCATTTATTGCAAACCCTCAACCTACTTCAGAATGAAGGCGCATAAGATGAGGGCAGAGAGGAAAGCCAAATAAGCTCTGCCTCTGAGAAGAAAGGTAGACTGAGATGCTGGCCCAAGGCAGTGCCAACTCCCTCCCTGGAGGTCAGCTGACTGTGGCTGGGAAACCCCAGACTGGAAGATCTCTAAGGCCCGAGCTCTGACAATCTGCGTCTCCATGGATGGACGTGACACTGTGGGTCTGTATTATTCAGCCAGCCACAGGTGATGTGTGTACAAAACATGACTGGTAAATGCTGGATAACTGACCACTTCTGGGTAAAATAGAAAATCATCATGTCATTGTGCTGTAGCTCTATGGAAACAAATAAAGGTGGAGAAAAGATTCATTGGAGGCTAAATTTAAGTATGTGGGCCATTTATTACCATTAAATCCCTAATTTTTCCTTTCTGTGTTTCTAATAAGCATCAGCTCATCATTGGACTGCTAAATACAGAAATTAAATAATCTCTAACCAATTACTCTGTTCAAGGCTAGGTCCCTAGGAACCCTGCGTTTTTACAGAATGCTTAAAAGCCTTGTATTCTAGTCTTACCTCTTACACTAACTCTCTGAGTCATCTTAGACAAGCTACTATTCTCCTTGTGCCTGAGTTTTCTCATTGGTAAGATGAGGAAGTTGGGTTCATTTGCTTTGACTACCTTTTTTCTAACCATTGATCCCACATTTTAAAACATTCTCACTCTCAAAAACTTACATAAGTAATAATCTGTCTTGTCCTAGTACTTTCATTTATCATAGTAGTGTATCATTTCTAGTGAGAACTTCTGATATAATGAAATATCATGTGTAACCACACTGAGACAATATAATTACAGATGGAAGAAACTTAGCCTTTGACTTTTCTTAGGGAGTCTTATCACAGGAAAACTTGTGATTTCTGGAAAGATGTTGAAAAGTTGAAAGAGCTGGGGGAATCAAATTGCCAAAAGCATAAACAGATATGAGTTTAGATCCTCATTTTATCATCTGTAGCTCTGCAACTCTGGGAAAGTTATTATTTGAATCTCATCATTCTCATGTATAAAATGGAAATAATCATGAATTGTATTGACCTTGCATACCTCAAGTTTTTCTATGAGTTAAATTGAATAAGATACTGAGAAATTTATTCAAAGCCACACAACCTGATACAAATATAAGTTGTTATTCCTGGTATACTCCAATTTTATGTATTGTTAGGATGTTTGATTGAACTGACAACTTTTCAGACTGAGGTTCCCCCATCCACTCTATCAGAGGTATGAGATCACTTACCTCATGATTGTCACCTGTTTCTTTCCCATATGCACAAGTGGTTCTTTTTAAAATTGTGATAAAATTTACATAGCATTAAATTTACTTTTTTTAACCATTTTAAGCTATATAATTCAGTGGCATTTAATATATTTACAAATTGTACAACCATTACCACTATCTATTTCCAGAATGTTTTCATCACCTCCAAAGAAAACCCCATACCCATTAAGCAGTCTCTTCCCATTCTATTCTCTCTTTATCCTCCAACCCCATGGCAACCACTAACCTGCTGTCTGTCTGTACAGGTTTGTCTATTCTGGACATTTCATATAAATGGAATCTTACAATTTGTATATGGCTTTGTTCACTTAGCCCAATGTATCCAAGCTTCATCCCTGTTGTAGCATAGATTAGTTCTTCATATTTTATTATGGCTGAATAATATTCCATTGCATGGATATACCACACAAAGGTTTTTAACCTTTGGGTTATAATCTTCTTTGAGACTGTGATCATACACATAAATTAACTCTTCTCCCTACAAAATTGCATGTAACTCTAAGATATTAGCAGATAGCCCCAAGTCCATTAATGAACCCCTGAAGATTAAGAACTTGAAGAGATCCTGTTCTGAATGCATTCATTCATTCATTCATTCATTCTGGCCATTGATTCATTACTAAAAGAGAATAAGGTGATTTTCTATGCTCTGGGGGAAATAAAAGTGATGAAAAAAAAAAAACAGACAAGAATTTTCCTTACCCATAGAGCTTACTTTCTAGTGGTGGGTAACAAACAGTGAACAAATAAAACATATGGTTTATGAAAAGGCCATAAGTACTATAGGGAGAAACAAAGCGGGGGAGAGGTGGTGGGAATGGCTGAGGAAGAGGCATTGCAATTCTAAATAGGCAGACGCTTCACTGAGAAGGTGACCTTTGCAGGAGTGTTTGAAGGTGTGAGCAAGTAGCCGGATTTCTTACCCACAGGAAGACCTGATCACCCTCACAGAAGTTTTGTTAGCAAAGAGGCCCACATAATGTTTGTTTTTCTGTTAGAGGGGCAATTCCATCTTTAAATTACCAACCAAGAATTCACATGGATGTGGGTTTTCACAAGTTTTCCTCCCTGAAAGTCTAAAATTTACTAAGTTTCATGGAAATTTGGAGCACAGGCTTGATAGTTTAGACTAGATCTTGGCCACAAAAAATCTGCATGCCTTTCCAGAAAGTCAGTTACCTCTCTTCAGAGCCTTTTCATGTGTAAAACGGTAATACTAACCCTAGAGATTGCAACTATTTTACAACAACCCTATTCAATGACATGAAGGAAAACACCTGGGACACTTGCAGACGTATAGGTTTTGCTCAATAAATGGTGGATAATTTTATTTATTTACAGAACACTTGCGGGTTTTTATTCTCTCCCAAAATAAAATGTTTCTGCATGTTGCATGTGGCTTAACCAGGGGAAAAAGGAAGTGTTCTGTGGCATGTGTTGCTTCAGTCTGAAAAAAAAAAGGAAGTGGGAAGGTGTATTACGGGTAGAAACAGCCAAATTATTTCAGTCCCACAGATACACATGGTATGTTGCACCTCTCTGTCTCTACTTTAGGATTCATTTTGGATTTTCCTGGAATTTGAGTTCTTTGTGTCTCATTTAGATCTCAAGGACAAAATATCCCTTCCCTCACTCCCACTCTCAATTCTTCTAGGTCTCTTATATCCTTCCCTGTACTCACTTTTCACCTCTGCATCCCCAGCCCCATCACTCACTATCCCTTACCCTGCTCTATTTTTCTTCAAAGCACTCAACACTCAGGGCATAGAACTGTGCTCAGCACTAGCAGGCACTCAGGAAAATATTTATTGAATAGGAAAATTTATGGAAAACCTTGAAAGTCCCGAATTTTCTATTTCCACCCATTTGATATGAGCTGTGACTAACTGACTTACTTTGACCAATGAACTGTGTAAGTGGAAGTGACACTATATCACTCTTGGGTAGAGGCTTATAGAGACAGAGCATGCTCTGTTGCCTTCTCCTTCCTTCTCTCAGGCAAATAGCAATGTTCGAAATAGTGGCTACATCATTAGCTTGGATGCCAGAGTGATCATAATGAATGGAGCATCTCTTGATTTCTTGTGATGAGCATGTAATATAAGCAAGAAGCAAACCTTTGTTGTTTTTAGCCACAGAGCCTCATGTTGTTTTGTTTGTTTGTTTTTACTGCAGTTTAATCTAGACTATCCTGACTGGTATAAGAACCAATCTTATAATGAAGTCTTCTTATTCTCTCTCCTCACTGAGAGATATCTGGGTATCATTCACCTTCAAATGAAAGACTCAGTGTTAGAAAAAAAAAATGGATGTGGCATTATAGGATCAACTAAGGCCACATATGACTTACTTGGAGATAACTGCAGGACAATCATTGGTTGGCTCCTGCTTCCTGTGCACTTCCGGCCCTGGAGGATGAGTTGAAGTTTCAGAGGTCAGTTTCTCCAGGGAGCAGAGATCTCTCTCCCTGAGATAGCCCTCACATAATTCCAGGTCCTGTGCCATTTGTTCTTTCTCTTTTTCTGCTGCAATGACCGTGTTGGTGCTGTCTCTGATCAATTTACCTCTTTTATGTTAATAGGACAGACAATTATCTTAATACTCCATTTCAGATTATTTGAAGTCTTAATATTGGGGGGAGGGCAGCAAAAAAAGCCCCACAGATTTCACACTTGAGGATTTGGATTTAAGTATCTATTTACTAGGTCTATGATCTTGGATAAATTGCTTAACTTTCCTGAGCCAAAGAATATCAGTTATAAAATGGGGATGACTCTGTGAGTCCATGATCTTAGCCACCACAATTCTTGGGCTAAGATGTGTTTTGGAATTTAGACTTTTTCAGATTTTAAATTGTATGTGTTGCATACAATATAGAGAGAGCAAAACAAACCCAGTAGGACCTGGGTAGCCCTCAATACTTTAGTATGTCCGCAGCAAAATTTATTGGTAATTAAGTAAATAGAATAAAGACTGAAGAGGTCTCTTTCATTTCAAATCAAGCTTTGTAATCAATCATATGAATTCCCCCCAAATTTTTTGATTTTTGGAGTGTTTTAAATTACAGATCATATATTGTGTACCTGTACTATTTTTCAGGTTATACGGAATAAATTAAATAAAGTGTATCAAAATGACATTGTGTACAATGTCATCATAAAAATGAAAATTGTTATATCCTTATAGCATAGACTTGGTAGTTCATTCAACAATAAAAATAATATTTAACGAGCATCTGTTATGTGCTTATCATTGTTCTAGGTGCTGGTACTTATGTCATTAATGGATCAATGGTCCATTTCTTCCATTCAACCTCTTTCCCAGAGGATGCATGTGCTTCTATGAAATCCTTTCCCATATGTGTGCACAGAGTCAGTCTTTTGATGGTTTCTTAGGCTCATTAAGGTACTTACCTGGGACTTTTAAAAATGTCAGATAAATTAAATTTTCTACTTTTCAGAACAAGTTAGCCCTAGAAGGTCTTCTGGTGAGTCACCTTCTGAAAGGGGAAATCTGTCACCGAAGCATAATTAACATTCTGGGTTGCCCCCAGTTTCTATGGAGATGAGTCTAGCCCCTCGGGGGAAGAGTGATGGATGTGTAATCTCCAAGATAAGTAACTGACAGGTAAGAAATTTTCCTTTCTCAAATGCATTAATTATCCACATTCATTATTCATCAAACACTGTGAGTTCCCATTTAGATATTGGACCAAATAGAGAAATTTCCACTCTCCAGCCCCTGTAGATCTATTGTTTGGTCTGCATTTTAATGGCACATGTTTGTCTAATGTCACTGGGAGATAGAATGAAGACTCAACACTTTGTTGACTCCAGTGGCAAAAACTTTCAGGTGATTTCAACTTTCTCAGTCTCTGATGTTTTCTTATTGTCTCCTCCTTCTAGAACGTAAGCTTGGTGAGAACCCAGGCCTTACCTGTCTTGTTCACTACTGTATCCCCCCCCTCCCCCGACCTCCCACTAGAGTAGTGTATAGTCACTTGATAAGTATTTATTAAAAGAGAGAATGAGCAAATGATGTTTGGGTTGGGGGATGGCAGAGCCCATTGGAGTAGATGCACAGATGAACTGTCTATGGATGATCGCACCCTAGTTCTTCGAGTGGGATTTCTGTCTATACCCTCTTTTCTCTGGCTAGATAACATAATAAGGCACAGAGAGAAGGCAGATGGGATAAGACACTTAGCCCATTCTAGGATAGGCACCTCTTGGCACATCCTTTAAATCCTTTCTTATGACAAACACTGCCTCTTAATTTATCTGAAATTGGACCTGTTCTTTGCTTGACATGTATCCCAGAACCATGGTCAGTTAAGAACTATGGGTTGCATCAATGGACAGGTTATGAAATGCCACAGTATGCCTCGTATCAATATCCAGCCTTGGCTCAAGGTCAATTCTTTAAGATTAGTTTGTAAAAAATGAATTCCCTAAAGGCTGATATGTCCATTGACCAATTTTCCAAAAATATATTTTCTACAATCCACTTATAAACTAGATAGCCATCAGTGTTCCATGGGCTGGTTCAAAAGTCTTTGAGTTTTTCATTGATGTCTTTTTGTTCCATATTCCTGTTAGTTTCATCAGAGCCATTTCTCTATGTCAGATTAAGGTTTCTTGTTTTGTAGATTTTCTGTTCTTTGGATCTGTGACTTTTGGGCATGAGGATTTTTTTGTATGTATTTCAAACCAGGCATTGTTCATGTCTTAAATGTTAAGGTTGGGATAAAAGATTGAGCAGGTGTTTCTTATGTGACATATTCTAAATCCAGTTTACTAAATGTTTGTTCACTGTCTCAGACAATGAATATTTGTTTGGGTTTTGAACAATAGAGAAATACTTCAGGATCTGAGTTACTAAACATGTAAGAAATGGATGTTCAGTCCCCCTGAACAGAAAGGACCAAGTGACTGAGGAGAAACAAAAAGCTAAAACCTCATTGTACTTTTTAACTGCATATCTTTTCCTTTATTTATTAATTCAACATGTCTGAAGTCCCTCTTTAGTTCCAGTTCTTATTCTAGGTAGTTGGAATAAGTTCTTATTCTAGGTAGTTGGCTCCTATTTTAGAGACTAATCTGTTATTTTAGAATCTCTAGGTAAGATTGTAAGGCCCATTCTGTTGAATTCATTTGACTTTTTCTTTTCTTTTTTAATTTTTGTAGTCATTCTTTTAGCCCATCCTACCTTTTATTTTATAGGTATAACATATATCCTATTCACTCTGAATTTGATCTTCATAACCTGTCTTAATTCTCATGAAAATGCCCTTTCTCATCTTATAAATGCTGACTGCATTGTTAGTGACTTCAGTATTTATCCCCTCAGCCTCTTTTGCGCTCTCTTGCCCTGGCAGCCTGTCCTTTTATAGTAGAGGTTGCATGAATCTGAAGACCAGTGTTCAAGTCCTGCTCTTTCACTCATCAAGCAAATATATTATAATTAAAAATTGCTGGATATTCTAATTTTAAACTATTGTAAGCAACATTGCTATAAAAGCCTTTTTATTTATAGTATTTTTTTCTAGTTTTGAATCATTTCCTGAGGATATATTTCCATGAAGGAGATTACTCAGTCAAAGGCATGATTAATTTTGTGTTTTTGTTACCTGAGGGGCTTGCTTTTGATAAAACAAATGGCTTATTTTTCTTATTATAAAAGTAATTTCAGCTTACTATAGAATACCTGGAAGATACAGAAATTTATAAAGAGAAAACAAAAAATCTTCCTTAATTTTTTCCCAGAAAGATAACCATTATTAACATTAAAAACATTTTTAAAATCCATCATAATATTTTGTTATGTTTTCTTCGACGTTCACAAAATTTGGATCATATATCATTTTGTATCCTGTTTCTTAAACTTGATCATCAGCTATTCCCATGTCATTAAATATTTTTCAAAAAAGAGATTTAAAAAAAATCTATATAATGCTGTGTTGTATGGATGACCAGCAATCCCTTCTCTTTTTTTGTGTGTTCATAGGAATATTTATATAAATAATATATATACGCACCACATAATCAACAGAGAAAGACAGGGCTATCCCAGACTTAAGTGAGGCTTGAGAGACTGACCCTTGACCAATTCATCTACTGGCAGTTGTGGAAATGAAGAACAAGGACTGCCCTAGATCTGTGGGTAAGGGCAAACTGGCCCCTCCCTGCTTCACTCGGTTATGTTCAACAAGCAGGCAGGCAGTAGAAGAGCCCAACTTGACTCCTATGATCCTCTCTATCCTTTCCCCCCAAATACCAGAGAGAAGGAAAGGGAGCCACTTAACTGCACTTTTTTTGTTTTCCATTTGCTGTTTACACATTTTGCACTTGGGAGGAGGGAGGCTAAGGCTGGGTCCTCCCTTCTGAAGTTTCTTAGGTGCAATGTAACTAATTTCTTTGTCTCTCCATTTCTCTGCCCAGGCACTGGCTAGCAGTCCCTTCTTATTGGAATTTTATTGGCATAGATGATGCTAGAAATGAACATCCTAATGTAAACTTTCACAAAAATTCTGGTTATTTTCCTAGGATGAATGTTTGGGGGTAAAGTTCTGGATGAAGGATACAAATATTGTCAGTTTTTGACCCAAACAAGAATAGTGCATCTTTACTGATATCATTTTGCCACTCTCTATTAGTTTCCTATTGCTGCTATAACAAATCATCACAAATTTAACGGCTTAAACAAACACAAATTTGTTATCTAAAAGTTCTGGAGGTCAGAAGTCCAAAATTAATCTCATTTGGGTTAAAATCAAAGTGTCAGCAGGGCTGTGTTCCTTCCAGAGGCTTTAAGAAAGATCCATTTTCTGGCCTTTTCTAGCTTCTAGAGGCTGCCCACATTCCCTGGTTCATGGTTTCCTTTCGCCATCTTCAAAGCCAGCAATGTTACATCAGAGCCTCACACTGCCATTTCTCTGGCTCCCTCTTTTATTTTTAAGGATGCCTATGATTATCCTGGGCCCACCTGGGCCATTCAGGATAATGTCCCTATCTTAAAGTCAGCTAATTAGCAACCTTAATTTTATCTGCAATCTTCGTTCCCTATCTGTCATGTCACCTAATATATGTATTCATAGGTTCTGGGCATTAGGATGTGGACATATTTGTGGGGGCATTATTCTGTGTACCACCATTCTTTCATTTGGTTATTGTTTTTCTACCTCCTGTTGCTTTGTTTTAGTTAAAAGTCAATTCCATCAGGATGCAACAGAAAGCCAAAAGTCTTTTGGTCCTTAACTATGTGTACAGCACTTTATTAAATACAAAGCCCTAAAAGAGCTTGCTACTTACAAAATGACCTTAGTACAAGGCAGAGTAATGACAAAATAGTAGTTCCAAGTAGTTCAAAGGAACACCAAAGGCAACTGATTAATGTTTACTCAGGAAAGCTTCCTCAAGGAAGTGATGTTTGAGCTGAAAATTTAATGATGTCTAGAATTGTAATAGGTATAGATAGGGAATGGCATTTTAGACAAAGGACCAGAATGGCTAAAGACATAGAAGTGAGAAATAAAAGAATGTACAGTATTGAGACTGGTGATTAGTCTAAAACTGTGCTGTCTGACAGAACTTCCCATGATGACAGACATGTTCTGTATCTGTACTGCTTGATATGGTAGCCACTAGCTACCTGTGGCCATGAGCATTTTAAATGTGGCTAGTGAAAGTGAGGAACTAAATCTTTAATTTTATCAATTTAACTGGAAATAGTCATATGTAGACTAAATAGACTAGAGCAAGAGATATTATAAAAATTTTTATCTTTATAAATTTCTAAATTTATAAAGTTTAGAAATTTCTAAACTTATGATCTAGTTTAGAAATTTCCTGGCATTTTTCTTCTAAACTTTTACTTCAAATTCTAAATGAAATCAAGTGCTGTAAGGGCTGTGGGGGCACAGACCGTGTTATTCACTATTGTATCTACAGCTCCTTGAAGAATACTTGGCACAGCTTAACTGCTCAATAGCTATTATATGAATTAATGTCTTATCAGGTTAATAAAGAACTTTTTAGTTCTGATAGGATTCCCTTATACCTTCCCAAAAGCCCATTGCCAACCACAGCCTTGAATACCTAACTCTCATACCCTTCTTATATAGCCAAATGTTCATCTGCCATAGTTGCTTATCTTTCAAGATTATATCTTTCAATGGGAAGAAGTGGGCCCTTAGTCTTTCTGTTTTTAGCTAGTATTTCAAAGTGACAAGAGATGCAGTCCCTGGTCTTTTGGATGCTTTATGGATCTATAGACATATGTAGTAGTTGGTGAGTTTAGTAAGTTGGTCATTTCTGTGATATTTCGTGACTGTATATTTCTTTTTTTTAAATTAAATCTTTATTATTCAGATTATTACATTTGTCTCTCTTTTTTCCCCTCCATAGCTCCCCTCCACCCTGCTCCCACCCCTCCCTCTGCCCTTACCTTTCCCCCCAATTGATGAGTCCATAGGTGTATGATTTTTGTACAGTCACTCCCTGTACCCTCCTCCTCCCTGAGAATTATCAGTCCACTCCCTTTCTGTGCTCCTGATTCTAGTATATTCACCAGTTTATTCTGTTGATCAAATTCTTAATTCACTTAATATTTTTAGATTCACTTGTTGATAGATATGTATTTGTTGTTCATGATTTTTTATCTTTTACCTTTTTCTTCTTCCTCTTCTAAAAGAGTACCTTTCAGCATTTCATATAATACTGGTTTGGAGTTGATGAATCCTTTAGCTTTTTCTTCTCTGGGAAGCTCTTTATCTGCCCTTCAATTCTGAATGATAGCTTTGCTGGATAGAGTATTCTTAGTTGTAGGTTCTTGCTATTCATCACGTTGAATATTTTTTGCCACTCCCATCTAGCCTGCATCGTTTCTGTTGAGAAATCAGCTGACAGTCGTGTGGGTGCTCCCTTGTAGGTAATTAATTGTTTTTCTCTTGCTACTTTTAATATTCTCTCTTTGTCTTTTGCTCTTGGTATTTTAATGATGATGTGTCTTGGTGTAGTCCTCTTTGGATTCCTTTTATATGGGGTTCTGTATGCTTCCTGGACTTGTAAGTCTATTTCTTTTACCAGATGTGGGAAGTTTTCAGTCATTATTTCTTTAAATAGGTTTTCAGTATCTTGCTCTCTCTCTTCTGGTACCCCCACAATTCTGATGTGGGTACGCTTGAAGCTGTCCCAGAGGCTCCTTACATTATCTTCACATTTTTGGATTCTTTTCTCTTCTTGCTTTTCCAGTTGAGTGTTTTCTGATTCTTTATATTTCACATTTTTTACTTGATTCTTGCCTTTCTTTAGTCTGATGTTAGGTCTTTGTGTAATATTTTTTATTTCAGTCAGTGTATGTTTAATTTCTAGTTGGTCCTTTTTCATCTTTAGTTGGATCTTTTGCATCTCTAGTTGGTCCTTTTGCATCTCCTCTTGGGACTTGATAAATTTATCCATCTTTTCTAGCATATTCTTGAAAAACCTTATAAGTGTGGTTTTGAACTCTATATCCAGTCGTTTTTTTTCCCTCCATTTCTTTTGTTTGTGATCCCTTCCCTTGTCTCGGCATTTTCACTATGCTGGGAGAGCTTCTGTGTTGGATTCAGCCTTATGATACCAGACTTGAAAAACCACAAAAGCCTCTCTTGAGCTTGGGATGGGTGGAGTCTCAGGGCTTAAGGGACCGCCTTGCCTTCCAGTCTGGCCCCGCCCTCCACAGCCCCTGAGTCTCACGTGACTGAGTAATCACTGGAGCGGTCCCTGTGCGCGCTCTCTCACAGTGCCTCTAGACTGCTGCCTTTCCGGGTCCCCTGTGCTACGGGACCACACGAGTCTGGGTCCCCAGGGTTTTGCCCAAAACTGGGGTTTAGTGAAGTTAGAAGTGGCACAGTTGGGAGGGTCTGTCTCCCGCCTACTCATGAAAGCCATCGGCACAATCAGCAGTCTGTCCTCTGTGGTGCAATGCCATGCGCGCCACCAGCCAGACCTCTGATCTTTTGCGACTCCCCTAAACCTTCGTGTACCTCTCCCCCTTCACAGTCCAAACTCTCCCCAAATGAGTTTCGGCTGGATCAAGGGTTTAGTGTCGTAGGATAAGGAGATCAATGCCTTTGAGAGTCTCCGTCTCCTTCCCGCCAGAGAAGGCCAGCCAGGTTCTCCAGCACCTGCTCTCTCCACGCGCATCTCCGTACCTCAGCTTTTTGCAGCTCCTCTGGGTATCCATGAGCCCCTCTCTTTCCCTCTAGTTGTAGAATTTCCACTCTGCCAGCTTTCCTATGGTTCTGGATGATGTCCGTTCTGTCTTTTAGTTTTAGTTTTGAAATTGTTGTGCGAGGCAGCAGTGTAGGTATTTACCTATGCCGCCATCTTGGCTTCTCTGTGACTGTGTATTTCTAACACCATGTCCATCCAGGCTACCTCCTCACCCCTCAGCAAAGACAAGTCAACCTTGATCATAAAATGCCTCCTCCAGGCAGGTATAAGGGATTTATTTTCACTGCTAGCACTTAAGAATTCTGCTCATTTTGGCATTGTTTTATTACCCATCTGTTGTTTCCTATGTATATATCATTCTTGCCTCTCTACTCACGGTAGTATAAGTCCCTTAAATATACATGTAGAAATAAACAAAGACCACACAAATGAGTATAAGCAAAAGCTATATATTCAGCCTTTGTCATAGCAAGGGACTCAGCCATCTTCACTTGGATTTTACGAAGATTCAGAAGCAGGTAGAAGAGTAGGAAAGCTTTATAGTGGAAAAAAAGAGAAAGCATCATGTGTGCCCTGATTGGAGGCTGTTGGCATGGGGAAGCTAGAGGCAGGCCAGCCAGCAGTAGGGCATTCCATGTGATTGGTTAAGGGTACACATTTGGCTTTCTCTGATTGGTCCCAAGTTTGGAAGCCAGAAAAAGATTAGGAAAGCTATCAGTTATTAATCAATTCTCACCATTTTGGGTTGATTGCCATAGGAGTTGTTGTTTGGCCTTCTTGAGTGTTGATTGTAGCTAGTGAATTGGCTTCTTAGACTGATGATGAATTGTGTGTTAGAGTTCTATCTCTATATATGGTCTGGCCATATATTTAGTCTTTCATAAGGGACATGTCTTATGCTTCTGTTGCACAAGGATTTTCCCCATCATATTCTGGCCCTTCAGTGTATATAAAATGTCCAGACACCAAATAGGTGCATGGATAACATCTGACCAAATAATATAGTAGCATACCAGGTAGAAATGGACACTGAACTGTCAATCCTATTGCTATTATTTTCTTGCTTAGGTAAGTCATTCAGTTCTATGTCAATATATTCCATTCCATTCCATTCAGATGTATAGTATCCCTGTCATATGTTAAGCCTTAGGAAATATGCTGATGGCACAAAATCCCTGCTCGCAAATAATTCTCAAAATATACTTCTCTAAAGTTTAGGTTTTTGTCTATACAATAACAACAATAACTGCATCCATCCCACTGGGTTGATGGAAAGGGTAAGTAAGAATTAGTAAAGTACATGAAAGTTTGCATTAACTTTTCCAATTTTATCAATTGTTTTCCTAAAAAGACAAAGTAACTCCAGAAGATGATGCATTTTGATAGACTTTTCCTCCATCTTCTGTAGATATAATTTATAATATAGTAATGACATCATTACAGAGAACTTTTACATTTCTTTTTCTAGATATTTACTGAGG
This sequence comes from Lasiurus cinereus, assembly GCA_011751065.1. Lineage (NCBI taxonomy): Eukaryota > Metazoa > Chordata > Mammalia > Chiroptera > Vespertilionidae > Lasiurus > Lasiurus cinereus. Next base: position 9,159,844 of record JAAGEH010000226.1, read on the forward strand.
TATCTGGGGTGTAATGATACCTCTGTCTTTTTAGGAGGTGTTAGAGTTTCAAAAGCCTGGATAAAGGATTTCTAGTTGCCAAGAGTCCTGTGAACTGGCCAATATGATCCATTGAATCATCGCCCAGACCCAATTTATATTTGGAATTTCATGCCATCTTGAAGGAACATCATCCTGTGCCAGGGTCTTCTCTGAGCTAATTGGGCTTTGGCAGTGATGTCATTCCATGGTGGGCGTTTGTCGAGACTATGGCGGTGATAACTCAAACCTTGTTTTCGGTAGCATGTGCCCATGTGCAAAGAGGCTGCTCCCCTCCCTCACATGCAATTTACACTTCTGGTCCTTTTCTGAAGATTGGAGATTAGCAGGCTATTTATACTTCATGGCCAGGAAGATTCCTCTCTTTCCATTCTATGTACAACTATTTCTCCTGATACTAATATGGCTTAAAATACAATTAGAGGGAATAATAATCACACTTATCAAACTTCTTATCATCAGTGAATAGTTGTAGAATCATAGAAGGAAGAATCTCCTAGGATTAAAATTAGAGGCTTAAGAATCAAGCATTCAAAAGTGTTTTTGAATGGCTGGCTGCCTATCTACTTTTAGCTACGGTGTGTATTGGACAAGTTTGTTAACTTGTATAAGCCTCAGTTTCTTCACCCTTAAAATGAAGGTAGTACTTTTGGCTAATAAGGTTGTGGGTTAAATGTAATCCAGATTTATGGCTATCTTTCTATATCTGCTGCCTTTTCTGACCTAGGATTTTCTTTCTGTCTTGGCAAGAGGACTGGGGAATAAGGAAGAATTTTCTGATAATTTCCCAAGGGATATGTAGAGGAATGTTTTATGACATGTCCCACAGTGGGATTTTCACAGTCCCCAAGATCCCTCCTGAGCACTGTCCTCAACCTCTCCTCTGTTACTTCTGAGCAGTTCAGTTCTGCTCCAGACTTGCACACCATTGCACGTTCAGTTATCTTACCTCCCAGCAGCCCTGCTGTGAAGTGAACATCAGACTATCGTCTATCAGGAGGAATTTTAACACTGATTAGCATGTCTTTTGAGATCTCATTTCTCACTCAATTACTTGCAATGATAATTGTTTTCTCCCTGAGATATTCTAAGGGAAAATATAAAAACAATGTCCTCTATTTTGCATAAAAACCCTTAGCACAATGTCTGCACAAAATAATACTTAACAAACAAAAGTTCATATTTTTTTGTAGGCAAAGTGAAAACAATGTAGTGAAACATGTACCAACTCCTCTACTTAAGAATTCATGTCTTGTATTGGTCCCTTAATTATTAACATTCTATGAGAAAAAGTTAGGTATTCTCAACCCTGAGTCAGAGGTGCCAAAGGCATAAAAGGCATCAAGAGTGTCACTTCAGGCTCAAACTCCTATCTGGGCACCTGGGAACATCCCCTACATAGACTGTTCAATACGCCATCTTCTTTTCTTCCTTATATAGACAGGTTAAATGCCTTTCCTAAGCTTACAGCAGTCTCTAAATTGCAAAGGTATGGGCTATAATGTGATTTTATTAAAGAAAATAAATATTCAACCACCATTATGTTTTCTCAACAGGCAATTTGCATTGACTTCAGTCTCCCACCATGTCTCATAGTCTCTCAATGCCCCTCAATGCATAGGTATTGATTGATGTTCTTAGCTAGTTTAATTGGTCTCTTATTTCTGGGTCGTAGCAAGTCTGTTTGGACTTCCTCCTATCACTGCATGGTTCATCAGCTGTTCTGTTAGTCTGGTGACTTATTATCCATGTAGCTATAGAAAATGTGCTTTGGGCCAGACAGTCAGCCAAAGGCTAGGGAAACAGAGGGGAGAAAACACAATTCACAGACAAACCCAAGTATAAGTCACACAGAGTGGTCAGCTTTTTGATAGTCAATGAGCTGAGTGTCCAAAGCAGGATAAGATAGGAAGGATACATTTTGCTCCAGGGAGTAAGGAGCTAGGGAAGGTTTCAGGAGCCCTGATGTTAGATATGGGCTTTGAGGAACAAGAAGCAGATGATGACAACCATTCTAGACTTTTTGGGTATGTCAGCCAGAATGAAAGTGAGAACTCCAAGGGGAAAAGGAAACTCAAAGGGACCAATTTAAGGGCTTTTATAGCATTATCCCTTCCCAGGTGGAGACCCAGCTCAAGTACTGGGGGCTTTGTGTTTTTCTTAAATAAGGAAGACAATTCCCTTATAAATGAAAGTTCCTTTCCTCCTCCTACAGAGAGCTTAAACTATTTGTACAAGTTTGTATACTTAGGAGGTGACAAACAGAATCTGAACCCAATGCCTATCACACAGGGCCTAGTCCCTAGTTTGTGGTCAATAACCAGTATTTACTACATGAACAATGAATGAATAAGCGAATGAACAAACCCAGTTTTCCTGATATCCACTAGAGTATAATTTCTCCTACTTGGCACTTGGCTATTGTTGTTTGATCATCTACTAGCAATCACTGATTATTATCATCATCCATAGCAACATCCCAAGGGATAAATCTTGAGGTCTTTGGGAATCCCCAAATTCATGAAAGCATCTATAACATAATTTTTTTTTAATATGAAAATTTTACATAGGCCAGGGAGTCCATCAGACAGTTTTGAAAATTGTATTCTATTCTTCCTGCTTCCAGTCTCAATACCTTTTAGTTTCTTATGTCACTGGGGGCTGGGCGTAAATGTACCTTGAATCACACCCCTCATAAGCTTTCTGTGTGGCCTTTCCAATGGCTTACAGGCCAAAAATTGCTTCCCCAGCCCAAAGTTAGAGGCTCCAACCTCCTTTCTCATTCGTATCTTTCACTCTGTTTGTTCTTACATTCATTTGTTATTTATAGAGCACTTCTTAAGACTCAGATCCTGGAGTGGGTACTGAGGATACATGGGTAAAGAGGAAAGACACACAGTTTCAGTTCATGGAGCTCCATATCTAATGGAATAAACAGTGAAAAATGAAAGTTATATTACATAGTGGTTTATATTAAGAAGTTGTAGTTTTGATAAATACCACAAATGGGAAGTAGGGTGCTGAGGTTGTTAGGCAGGGGAATCTAATTTGTTTAGGAGGGTCAGAATCAGCTTATCCAAGGGGCCATATTTAGGGGAATAGAAAATTGCTCAGAAAAAAAAAATGGGAGAGGGTATTCCTGGCAGAAGGCACAGTATAGGCAAAGGCCCTGAGGTAGGACAGGCTGCAATGGCTTCCTATTGCATTGAAAGCAAAATCCAAAGGCCTTATTCTAGATAAACCAAAGAACTTATATACTTATATGCATAGCCCATGGACATGGGCAACAGGGCAGTGAAGACTTGAGGGTGGGAGCTGAGTGGAATTGGGATGGGAGAGGGAGATATTTGTAATACTATCAACAATGAAATATATATATTCAAAGTTCTCATTCTAGCAAACAAGATCCCACAGTAGTTAAGATCTCATTTTCTCACCTTTCCCCTCTCCTGCTGGACTCATTATTCTATCCTATATGACAAACATAGTTCAATTTCTGGAGACTTGCATTTTTTTCTGCCTCATTTCAGATATTGTCATAGTTCACTCCCTGATTCCATTTGGATTTGTGCTAAAATATTATTTTACCAAAGGGACCTCCTCTGATTCGTCTTCCTGAAATAGAGGCCCTCTCTTGCTCTCTGTCCCATTACTCTGCATGTTGTTTCTTTTTCACACTTATCATCCCGTGACATATCATTTTTATTTATTAATGAACTGGGTGTCTCCATTACCTTGTGAGGGTCATGTATAAAGCTACTTTCTTGATTTATCCTCAGCACCTAGAACAGTACCTGACTCATAGTTGACACTCAACAAATATGTATTAATAACAGTTAAGTGGGAAGAGTGCTATAAGACATGACTGGAGAAAAAGCCAAGTATCAGATTCTGTGATACATATCATGTACTTTCATGCCTCTGGGACTTACTCATGCTTTTCCCTCTGCCTGCAATGCTCTTCCTACCCTCTTCCACCACTGTCTCCACCGTGGAAGTCCCATTGGCATATCCATTGCTTGAACTTCCACATAGCATTTATTTACTTTTTCTTTGGATTCTGGTGAGTGGGGTATATGTTTGATTCCTTCCTCAAATAGATAGCTCATGATGGGTAGGACCGTATTGGATGCATGCCTATCCCCAATCTAGCATATAGCCTGACTCAGAAATGTCTTTTCTTAATTGGATGCAGGAGGGCAATAATCCAGAAGAGCTAATAATTCAAGTTGGGGATTATGAAAAGGTCAGAGAGCTGAGCCAAAGTCATGATTAAATTTCAAAGAACATCTAGCTAAGAGCATGAACTCAGAGCCTGGTTGCCTGGGTTTTGACCCTGCCAATTATCTATCTTACTTAACCCCTAAAGGCCTTGGTTTTATTATCTGTAAAATGGACAAGATAAGAATACCTCTCTCATAAAATCTTTATGAAATTTACATTAATTACTATATGGAATTATTCAGAATAGTGCAAGGAACATAATATGCATATGCTGTTTAAGAAATTAAAAAAAAATGCTAGGCTGTTATCTTTAGGCAGGAGACCCCATAGTCCAGGGGAGGCCTGAGCTTGGTAGAGGGACAGATCAGAGATGCACTTGGGAACCTGGGCAAGACAATTAGAAGACAGGGAGTTCTTGGGAGCCAAAGCCCAGTCCCAGCCAGTGTCCAGCCCCCTGTCTTAAAGAGGGGAGCTGGAATTCAGGAAGCATCTTCCCCAGATCCCCATCCTAGTAGAGGAATGCTGACAACTCAGGTGACCCCCTGTCTAATGTTCCCACTGCTATTTCCTCGATTTGCTAAGTGGGAGCCAGTGACTGGTGTTTTATTATTTATTTTCTTATTATTTATTTCCCTCCTTATTTCTCAGAATTCATAGAAAGCACTAGAAGGCAAACCGTGGATTAAAAACAAAATTAGGAGTAGGAAAGGCATACATTAAAATAAGGGGCCGGAATGGTGGTGAGGGAGGGTAAGAGAGAGCACCAATGACCACAGAATACAAGTGTCTGCACAGTTATTATTTTCATGTGCAAATCAAGTTATGAGCTTCCTAATGGCCACAGTGAAAAGACACATGGTCAGTTCTATAGAAGAGAAGATGACAGTTCTCCTAATTGTTAGCCCCAGAAGTTTCTCATTTGTGCCAGGCTCTTTCTTCCAATGATCTCCATTCTTATGCCCTGGGACCATCTTAACTGATGAGTTGTTCAGATTTCTTCCTAAGGTGGTTCTAATTTCTGAATTTGCCTGAAAAATCCTAGATCCTCATTCTCATGCTGCAGTGATTCTGGGATTCCCCTGATCAACCAAGAACTACATTTGTGATTCAACCTCTTAGAATTCCATGGTTCTTAAAAACCTTAAAGGTCAGTAAGTCTAACATCCTCATTTCACTCATCTTCTGATTTTTTTGAATCTTTTCTGCAACAACTCCATCAAGTGGTCATCCAGATTTTTCTTGAATGCTCCAATGACAGGGAACTCACTACTTCATCTGTCTATAGAGTTTCAATGCTATGGCGTTGATATTCAAATCCTAGCCCTACTTACTGAAAAGAGACATTTCACCACTGAGGAAAGAAAGCAAGTCGAATCGGCCGGCAGGAAGAAACACTGGCAATCCTGAGCTTTATTAGAAGTAGACTTTTGTTCATATAAAGTGTTAAAATTAAAGTAGTATATATCTGTGTGGGGCCAATTGGCATGCACTCATCACAGCATATGGTGTGCTTCCTTTTATATGCATGTTTAGCAGCTAGTGAGTACCAAACCTCACACAGCTCTCAATTGCTAGCACTAATGAAGGATCTGTTTGCTGTGGGGATAAAGATGGCATCACTGATTCACAGTTGTTTTTCCAGGAGTGATGAACAGATTTTACTTCTTCATCCACTCTCTTGCTTGGTCCTTTCTCATCCGCACTACCATTGCCCTACTTCAGGTTCCATTGCCTCCAGGCAGGACCATTCACTTGCCTCTAGTGGCCTCCCCGCCTCAGTTCCAGCCTGCTCTAGTCCAGGATTCCACTGCTAGAGGGGTCTTTGTCAGGCACAGATTTGCCTTATCACTCCCACCTTGAAACCCTTCAGTGGCTCCTGTTACCTCCAACCCGGAACCAAACTTCTTAGTGTGCAAAGTGGGCGAGAGGCAGGGTAGAGAGTCACTGTGGCCATTGAATAGGACAAAGTTAACTGTTCCTCATTCAGGGACAGTTGGCCCCCCTCTGGAACAGTAGCTCACATTCATACATTCATATAACTGTATCATGTTCATAGTCTATGCACTGACAAAAAATTACTTTCATGCCCTATTAACAAAAGAAGAAACAGAGATTCTCTCAATACTGCTGCTATTAGTACTGCTACTACTGATAAGTTCTGAGTATTTTTATAGCACTTCCTGTGCACCAGATTCTGTTTCTAAGCACTTTATTCTTTCATTTAATCCTCACAACAAGGCATGAGCACCTCCTTAAATTTTGTGCCCTGCTGCCTCACTTTCCTCCTCCTGGTCACAGCTCTGGAAGGACTCGTGCATCAATGACACATGGACCAGGCATGGGAGCACCTGGTGGGGGGAATTTCAGATGGAAAATCTGGTCTGAGCAGAGGTCCAGCATCACTGCTGGCGATGGGACTACCAGGGCCAGCCCAGAGATTTGCGATCAGGACCGGAGAACCAGGAGGCCATTCCCACAGTAGACAGCATGGTGAAGAGGAGGACCACAGGGCTGGGTCAGGTTTTCCATCTGTGTGTGCCGTTGCTGGGCGGCCACTTGGAGTGTTTAGTTTCTGAGCCTCGGTTTCCTCCTCTGCACAACTGAGTGTTAACAATCTCCCTGTTTCCTTCTCACCCAGATTCAGTGTGATGATGGCAGTGAAGGCAATGAGGTGGGGAGAGGGTGCCCAAGTGGGTATAGGAGCCTGGGGTCAAGCTTATCCCCATCACTGACTTGCTCACCACTGACACTTCTTCCTCCTTCTGGGAAGACTTCATATCACATTAAGGTGGATGACACAACTCAGCCTGACAAAAGAAGCTGCACTTCATGTCCCTACTAGGAGAACAGCTCCCACTTCGCCATCCCCGCCCGTGGGCAGCCCGTGGCTAGAAGCAGTGTGGCCTTCCAGTCTCAGCCCCAGCTCTGCCCTCGTGACAAACACTTCTTCCAGCTCAGTCACAATGAAGTGTCTTTTCTTTCCATATAGACTCAGGCTGTGCCCCCGCCTGCCTATACCATGACCCACACTTCTCTTGCGTCTTAAAACATGCCACTTCCTCAAGACTCTGAGGCCTGCTTTAGGAAGTAAGAGAACCATGTTGATAACTAGCTAGGAGGCTAATCGAAAATATTTTGGGGTTTGCATGTTAGCTCTGTCAAATCTAGTAAATTCTTATTTCCCCTAACCAGTAGTTATGCAAATCTGCCAATGGCATTAATTAAAGGACTTCCCGACTTCTCAGGGCATTTGTCACAGACGAGGAACAGGAACATTCAGGGCCCTATTTCCTTCTCTCCGGGAGCCAGAGCCCCATCTGAATTCATGCTGGACAGGGAGAGTCTACCCTAGAGGGTGGGGTTAATGTGATTCCTTGTGGTCAGATAGTTGAGTGCTGTATTTGTGCAGACACCATATACTTACCAGGTGTCACCTCTAATGGGACAAGCTGTCCCCCAAGTGAACCTTCACACTTCTCACATCTGCACTCAACCCCAACATCACAGAGCTGTTGTGAAGATCAAAAAAGCCATCTCTGTGATGTTGGTTATTAACCACGTGTTTCATGAAAAAAAAATGTAAACTTCCCTGCTATAAAATATGCTTGACCAAAATTTTTGCAGAGGGTTAGATAGTAATTACTTTAGGCTTTGCAGGTTTTAAGATCTCTGTTAAGACTCTCCATTTTGTCATTGTAGCACAAAAGCAGAGATAGATACTGGATAAACAAGTAGACATGGCTGCATTTGAATATAACTTTATTTACAAAAACAGATGGTGGGCCATATTTTTCTAACCTTTGCTATAAAGCACTGAGATTGTCGGGGGCAGGGGTGAGGAGGGAGGAGATACCTTTGGTTAATAGAAAACCTTAATGAGAGAATTTGTTATGAACTTGATAAATATAACTGAGTATCTACTACACATCTGGCACTGAAAGGGACATGTAATGAATCAGGGAGCTCTTGGTATGGTGGGGGAAATATCTAGATGAATTCATATCACTATCACGTAAGGCCCAGAGTGTTCAGGGCTGTTAGAGGAGGCGGATGGGACTCAGAATCTGGGACATCAAGGAGCTTTCTAGAGGAGGTTACATGTCACTGTGCTTCGCAGACCAATCAGGGAGCCTTGTTTATGGGGCTGGGGGAGGCATGCTTGCTGAAAGGTCAGTGTGACCATGTTTCCTCTTCCCATTCTGCTCCTCCAACCAAGAGAGACAGATATGCTGGCAGTCAGTGTCTAAGCTAGAGCCCTTATCAAATAGGTGTGGTGGTGAAGGGCCACTGAGGGCCTGGGCTCAGGATGGTGCTCAAGGCTGGGCCAGGCAAGAGCCAGCTGAAGTGATACAGGTAGCTATGGGAAGCAGAGAAAGAGAAGTGGGGGTGAAAGGCGTCCCATGGCACTGAGTCATGCCAGGGGGCTGTGGCTGTGTGGAACCTCAGGTTGCAAGTCATAATGCTGTGGCTACAACCCCTGACTCTGGTCCCCAGGCCAGGAGGAGTTCCCCCGTCAATTACAATATGGACTTTGGGCTGGTGTCCGTGGCGCTTTGAGACCACAAGGCACAGCCCCAGCAGTTCTCTGTTCATCTTCACAACAAATCCTATGAGGTTAGCACTGTCACCCACTTTTCACAGGTAGAGAAACCGAGGCTCAGAATGCACTGCTGTGCCCAAGAATTTGAAGATCGCTGTGTGAGACTGGAAACCAGTGCTTTTTTTAAAAATATATTTTATTAATTTTTTACATAAAGGAAGGAAGAGGGACAGAGAGATAGAAACATCAATGAGAGACATCGATCAGTTGCCTCTTGCACACCTCACACTGGAGATGTGCTCACAACCAAGGTACATGCCCTTGACTGGAATCGAACCTGGGACCTTTCACTCCATAGGCCGACGCTCTATCCACTGAGCCAAACCGGTGTTGGCGGAAACCAGTGCTTTTCTCATGGTCCCATATTGCCCCATAGTGTGTGTGCCAGGTGCTCCAGACAGAAGAGTAGGAAAAGAGAAGCCCGGATCAGGAAAAGTCACTATGGTGTACTTAAGGCTCCAAAGAGTGCCATGGAGAGGAGACAAATTCCCACCTGGCTGAAACCTCTGCATTCCCATGGAACGTGAGTTTGTTCTTGCCGAGCTGGCCAGAGAGACTAAGATCAATTCAGCTCCAGGCTACATCCTTCAACTCTCAAAGCAAGTCCCCACACGTGTGGCTGCCAGCTGGTGGGTTTGGGAATGCTTCTGGGCTCAACCCCCTTTGCTTCTAGCTTTTACTCTCATCCGGGTCTACCTAGCTTCTAGATCTTTCCAGCCAGCACCTTTAAATTAGCTATTTGTTTGTTTTTCAGGATTCAATGCTCAGAGCATCCACAACCAGGCCTTGGTGTCTATCCAGAGAACTGCATGCCCAGGCCTCACACTGGTGATGGTCCCGCAGGCCTGTCTGTAATCTTATCTTTAATCAGGGCTACACAGTCTCAGGGAGGCATGGCCACGCCTGGGAGAAGACCCTCGTCATACAACTGACAGTTGAATCTCTTCAGCTGGTGGGATAATAAACAAATTGGGAAATTCTATAATGGTCTTTGGAGAGTAAACATGCATACATTGCACTGTGTGTATTGTCTTTGAAGAGTAAACATGCATGCATTGCACTGTGTGTATTGTTTCAAAGCCATATTTTTAAAAAAGCAAATACTTCCGAGATACCACAGTTTGTCTGGTCCTGTTTTTGCATGTCTTCCTTTTGATTTAAGTACCAAAGCCTCAAACATAGAAACACCCAGGATATCTCTTCACCCTCGAGGACCCCCGTTTTCTGGGCACAGGAATCAGATGGAGAATTCTGCCGCTTGTCTCCTGTCCAGATCCTGGTTAGCAGAACAACTCTCCGCTCAGCTCCCAACTTAGAACCCCCTCTCCACTCAGCGCTCTGCCCACACGGCCACTGCCTTCGTCTGGTCTTCTTCTTCTTTCTTTTGGGCTGTTAGTTAAACATTCTGGAACGTGATCCTTCTGTTACCAGTTTCCTTCCACGCACTCCCTTTCCCACACTGCACTTAAGAGTGGACGCTATAAAAAGCAAATCCAACCAGGCCCCTCCCTGGCTGAAAAACCTGGGTGCCTTGGTTGTACTCCCAGCTTAGCTGCGGCGAGGGTGGGGGTCTTTGCCACCCTTGTAGTCCATGGTGACTTCTCTTACACAGGAATTGCCACAGAGGACAGCACCCCATCCAGTGGAAGAGATCAGAGGCAACTAAGGCCAGTCCCCTGGCAGTGTCCGCCTCCCCCGCCCCGCCCTTCAGACCCATCCACCTGACAATGGTGTCATTATATGAGGTACTTTCCCAGATCTAGGAAGGGACCTAATAGTATCAAGATACAAAATCCGGATACTTCATCATTGTTCTTTTATGCCACATAAGAAAAGGCCTTAGGTCCTCCCAGAGGAGATGTCTGCAGTCTCAGAGAGGCATAGCCAAGCCTGGGAGAAGGCCAATGCATTCCTGTCTCTACCGAGCCCCTCCCCCTCACGCTTTCCTGTGCAGTGCTCAGTGTGGTGTCCTCACTGCACACCTGTGCCCAAGAGGCAGTTCCCTGCTCTCTGATCCTGCAACCATGACTGACACCTCAGGTTTCAGCAGCAGATGCCAGAGGGAGAGCTGAAGGTGGATCTCATCACCCGGATGACTAAATCCACAGTTCCAGTTCAGAGTCCTCCCACTGACGGCACTGGCTGATTCCTTACATGGTAGCCCAAGAGACAAACAATGCTTCATCCAAACAGCAGTGGGTTTTTCTATCTGTTTTAAAAACATAAAAACAACAACAACAACAACAACAACAACAAACAACAACAATGAATCAACCCTATTTCAAGTCCTCACCAGGAAAGGATTTTCTCATCCATTCATATATTTTGGCCCTGCCCCTTTTAGAAATCCAGGTGTCCTCAACCATTGTGTCTGGTTTTGACTGACAAGCCTGGCTTTCCTTGAGTGGCTGCTTTCTTTGCTGCCCAAGAAAGGATAGCGTGGCTCTGATCCCCACTTCCTGCCACAGGGAACTTCTGGCCGTCTGTATTTGTTTCCGAGGGCTGCTGTGGCAAGTCATCACACTCTTGGTGGCTTAAAACAACAGAAATGTAGTCTCTGGTAGTTTTGGAAGCCAGAAGCCTGAAACTGAGGTTGGCAGGGCCGTGCTCCCTCTGAAGGCTCTAGGAGAGAATCTTCCAGGGCCCCTGCCAGCTTCTGGTGGCTCCAGCTGTTCCTTGGAGGTGGCAGCATTCCTCCATTTCACATCACCTTCTCCTTGTGTATCTTTACCTTCTGTTTCAAATCTCTTTTTGTCTTTCTATCATAAGGATGTTTGTCATAATAATCCAGATTAATCCAGAATGAACTCATCTCGAGGTCCTTAACAATTACAAAGACCCCTTTTCCAAATAAGGTCACGTTCACAGGTTCCAGGTGTTAGAACATGGACATATTTGTGGGGGGGGGGGGGCGGGTACCATTCAACTGCTATATTATCCCAAACATACCAAGTCCTTCCACACTTATGCCTTCACAGAGGTTCTCTTCTCTCTACCTTTGATGTCCTCCACCACCTTCCCACCTGTCCACTCTCAGCATGTTTTCTTCCCCTTGGAACTTGTCTTATTCTTAAAATAGAAGCTCAAACATCACATTTGCGTAAAGCCTTCCCCGAGTCCCGCAGGTGCTGTCACGTGTGGCCTCCTCTATGACCCTACAGCACATGGCTCACTGGCCTGGAAGGCAATGATAGCCTGAGTCTGGGAATGAAGCCGGTCAGACAGGTGCGTGCACAGTGCTGGGCAAGAGAGAGACATCGTGAGGGAGGGTGCAAAGGGCACCCATGGAACTTACTCTATAGATATTCTTACCCCCAATTTTTAACCCCAGCCTGTGGCAGATTCTCAAAGGGATTACTTTTAGAAGTAAAAGTAGAGGTAGCTGAGAAGAAAGAGGTAGCTGAAATTACAGAGGTCATGAGAAAACCCTCCTACCCTCACTAAACCTCTCGTCCTTTTCATACAAATTCAGAAACTCCTGATATGCAGGCAAGTGTCCATCAGTGGGTGACTGGATAAAGAAAATGTGCTATACCACAAGATCTCACTCATTTGTGGATAATAAAGAACATTATAAACTGATGAACAAAAAGATAGATACAGAGGCAGTAAAGCATCAAACAGACTGTCAAATTACAGCAGGAAGGTTAGGGAGAGGTGGGGTAAATAAGAGATCAACCAAAGGACTTGTATACATGCATATAAACATAACCAATGAACACAAGACATTAGGGGGTTAGGTATTCCTGGGAGGGTGAGGGCAATGGGAAGATATATATATATGTGTGTGTGTGTGTGTAATACATTAATAAAAAAATATTGAAAAAAAAAGAAAATGTGTTATATACATATGGAATATTATTCAACCATAAAAAAGAAATAAATCTTGCCATTTGGGACAACAAGGATGACCCTAGAGGACATGATACTAAGAAAAATAAATCAGGCAGAGAGACAAATAATGTATGAGCCCACTTATACATGGAATTTTAAAATGTCCTACTTACAGAAGCAGTGAATAGAATGGTGATTTCTATGGGCTGGGTGTTGGGAGCAATGGGGAGATGTTAGCCAGTGTTAGTTCACAACCTTGGGAGTTCCCCAGGTAAAATCTGAAACTGTTCCCCATAGATGGGGGGTGGGCAAGAAGAAACTGAAGAAAGAGGCAGATCACTCCAGATTGGCAGGAGGCAGTTTTAATAAGCAGAGGAACTCACACACGAGGCTTGTCTTGGACAACTGCAAGACAAATGGTGCTCTGCACCCACTCACCAGAACCTTAAAAGTTTATAGAGAGGCTTTAGTGGGTTCAGTCGCGTATATTTTCCAGATGGTCTCACTAACACATTGCTTTCTTAAGGTCATGTCCTTGAAAACAGCTCCTAGTGTGGGAATAGTGGGAGGAACATACATTCCAAGAACAGAGGAGGGATGAGGAGCTTCTGAGTGCCTGGGTCCAGCTGATGGGTCAATTAGCAGTCACATCCTCTTGATGGCTTCCAACAGTTAAAGATAGAAACTTCCGGTTTTGGTTTATTTATTTTTCGTTTTGTTGTGCGTTGTTGTGCGTTATTGTTGCTTGAAAGAGAGAGAGAGAGAGAGAATCAATCAGTTGCCTCCAGTATAAGACCTGACCCAGAATGAAACCAGCCACCTTTTGGTGTATGGGATGACACTACAACCAACAGAGCCAACAGCCAGGGCAGTTCTGGGATTTTAATGTACAGCATGGTGATTATAGTTAATAACACTATATTGCTTACTTAAAAATAGGTAAGAGAATAGATATTAAGTGTTCTTACCACATATAATAAAAATAACTATGTGAGGTGATGGATGTGTTAATTAGTTTGACTGAGGTGATCATTTCATAATATATCCATTTGATAGATCAAAATATCATGTTGTACCCTTAAATATATACAATTTTTATTTGCCAGATATACCTCAATAAAGCAGGGATGAGGCAGAGAAATTTCTTTAAGAGGAATAAGGTTTTTCCCTTCCCATCAAAGGTAAGACGGAAGGGATATTCATCCACTCCATATAGTGTTCCCATCTGCCTTCTTCAATTAGCTGTGAGGGAGGCAGAGAGCAGGAGGGCTCCTAAAAGATGGGGGTGGCAAAAGGGCATATCACAGATGCTAAAGATGTTCGAGGTGCTGATCAGTCCTGCTTACCTCAAACTCTCAGGGCCGACAGGAAAGGGGCAAATTGCTTTTATAGAATAGACAGTGAATTAGGAAGCATCGGTTTCAAGGCTGACCTCTGCCCTAGCAGCCCATGACCTTCACTTTCTTCTTTAGTATAATGAGATGGTGATCTGTGAGAACTCAGCAGTTCTAGGAATAGCTGATATCAAGTATCATTTAGTTCTTTGGGCATTGGTGAGAATGTTTACTCAAGGCGATCTCATCACACGACTTCATAAGATCATGGTAAGGAAATTTCCACCTTCCACATATTTGTTGCAATCACTGGAGAGAGTCACTATAATACAGATCAGAGTCATATGCATACCATGGTAAAGCAAGTTAAGAGGAATCAGGAAGTGACTCCGGGAGGAGGTGACATTGTACCTGGGTCTTAAGTGTGAGTAGGAAGTAGGCTGGCAGCAGAGGAGAAAATTAAGGAAGGGCATTTAGGCAGAATGACCAGTCTTAACAGAATGTGTGTGGGCTGATGTGCCTGGATATGAGTGATGCTAGGAAATTAGCCCAGAAAGGTGGGTTTGGGAACTGAACTAATTATAGTGCATTTCATTGCTATTAATTAAAATCCATTCAAACTTGCTTAACCATTACAAGGGATTTATTGTTTTAGGGAACTGGAAAGTCCAAGAGTAAAGCAGATTTCAAAATTGGTTTATTTCAGTGGCTTAGTAATGTTCTTAAAGTCTATCTTCTTTCAGCCTTTCTCCTCTGCCATCTGCAGGGTCAGAGCTTCCTTCTAGGCTGGTACCCAAAAGATGGCTGTCAGCTAACCCCTTTCCAGGGCTCTGTTCTTCTGTGGGGACAGGCTTCATTCCAGGAGCAGAAGAGATGATTGCTTCTGGGAGCTCTCTCGGAAGATTAAGGTAGCTTCTTTCACAGAAAACTCAAAGCAAATGTCTCCTTTCATTTCATTAACCTGAATTAGGTCATATGTTCATTCCTGTACCTATATCTGTGGCCAGCAGTGAGGACTATGCTCAGAGTCTTGGACCAAGTTGTAAGTATGATCTATATGTTAAGGCTAGAGTCGGCTTCCTCCAAATCCAGTGAATGACCAAGTTAACAAAAATCTGAGAAGTTGTCAAGACAAAGGGAAATAGATGAGAGATATTGTGGATTCCACAGACTCCTTAGCATTTAAGGGTTTACACATGCCAAGGGATCTTTCAACTGGAGTATGAAGTGCACAATGGGAGCTACTAACCATGTGGACCGGTTGGCTCTTCTGACAGGCGCTGGTGGCATCTATTCCTTCTGGGGCAACTGGTGGAGTTTCTTGGCTCAAAATGCCACAACTGTTCTATGAACTTATTGGGACTTTTTCCTGACAGTGTTGCTCCTGCACTTGTTGTTTCTGACTATAATAGTGTCCAAGTCTGGTTCTTGGGCCCTTCTGGACATTCTGTGAGATACCTAATATCCTTTCATGAATCTCTTTCTGCTCCCCTACATTAAAGCAGATTCTGTTTGTAACTAAGAACTTTGACAATTACTGGTATTCTCCATAGAGTTTGATGGTGGGAAGTTACTTTTAAGATAAAAATGTGATCTTTATCCTTTTATTTGAAGGACAAGAATCATTGATGGGTTTTAAATGGGAAAATGGTCATGATAAGACAAAATTTTACTCCTTTTCTTTTTTTTAACTCTCCATTCCACTGAAACTGCTTCTCTCAAGGTCATCCATGTGACTTCCACTTTGCCAAGTCCACTGGGCACTTTTCTTCCTTTTTCTTTTCTTTTTTTATTATTTCCTGTTCTTTTGTCATTTCCTTCCTTCCTTCCTTCCTT
>JAAGEH010000226.1:9175810-9260810 GCA_011751065.1 Lasiurus cinereus
TTCTTTCTTTCTTTCTTTCTTTCTTTCTTTCTTTCTTTCTTTCTTTCCTAGACTGCTTATCAACATTTGACTGTTTATTGTAACATTCCCCTTGTTTTTCTCCTCCCCAAAGGCCACTCTGTCTGGTTCCTTCTCCACTGCTACGCTGGTAGATATTAGAGTACCCTGGGGCTCTTCTCTTCCCTCTCTACCCCTCTCCCTAGGAATTCCATGGCTTTAGGTAACAGGTTTTTATAACACTTAAACTTATATATTTAGTCTAAATTTTTTGTTTACCTCTGGATTTGTGTATTCAGCTATAGACTGGACATTTTCATTTGAATGTCTAATGGATACTTAAAATATAACATATTGAAAGCATATTTCATCCAACTTAGTTTCCTTCATTGTTCCCATTCAAAATGGCATTACCATCCACTCAGTTGCTCAAGCCAAAATTAGCCAGCATCCTCCTTGATTTCTTTTTCCCATTCCTCCATGTCAAATCTATCAGAAAGTACTGTGAACTCTACCTCCAAAACATGTCTTGAGCTCTCACCCTCTTTAATTTTCTTTCCTACCACCACCATCCCAGCTGCTGCCTCATTTCTCTTGGTTCACCTCCCACCACATTCCTTTACTCACTGTCTTCCAGCCTTTTGGGCCTCCTTTGCGTTCTTCAAACAGCCACGCTCATTTCTACTTTCTGCATCTTCCATTTTCTTTGTCTAGAAGGCTCTTTTCTCAGATCTTAGCACAATTTCTTTCTTATCTCTACGATCTTGGTTCAAAAGTGACATGTCATCTAAATTATCCACACACACCCCCCCCCAGGTCATTTTCTATTCCAAGACCCATTTTGATTTCTTTCTATTATTAATCAGTTACTTGAAGCAATCTTGTTTATTTGTTTACTTACATAATGTCTCTTCTCTCTGGACAAACACATATACTTGTCTTCTTTGATCACTTAACATAACTAGAAAAGCACTTGGCACCTGATAGTGACCGGATATGTATTTGTGGAATAAATGAGTGTGTGTGTTAGAAAAATGACTCCGGTGACAATTGGGAAAACAGACTTAAAGGGCAGAAATCTGCGCTTTAGAAAGTTCTGTCTGGCCAGAGTGTGCAGTGGACTGAACTTAGAAACACCAAACCTCGTAAACTGTTTGGTGAGGCCAGTTTTGTAAGATTTTAGCCCAGGAATGATTTAAGAGATTTCCTCATTGATTCCAACAGGTGGGCTTCTTTTCCTGTGCCTTTAACTTGAGCAGCTAAAATGTGGCCAAAATAGATTTCTGTGTTTGAGTTGCTGACACCACAAGTGTGTGAAAGTGGAATTAGATACTTTTCCTGTGGCAGCTCCTGACCCAAAATTCACAGACAATTGCTGTGGGGACAGAATCACCCTCTGAGAGCGTTGTTTGGCAGCGCGGAAGTGAGGGGGATGAGCCTGCGGTGGGGTGCACTTGCTCCTCGAGTCAGAGGTCCTTTTGGCTGGCCTCGTGGTGGATAATGTGGGGACAGTTCTTTTCTTTGCACCTCTTCATTACAGCACAAAAGAGCACACAGATCTTCACAGAAAAGGGGTGAGCCAGGCTCCGTAACTCTAGGATTCTTTCTCTCTTTATCCCAGCGCCTCAGTTCTTTTACGTTCTTTTTAAAGCACTGTGGAAATAGAAAAGATGCTTAGAAAGTGGGTAGAAAGAAAACAAAATAGAAACCTCCTAAACTTGCCAAAGTCTTTCCGTGAATCCCATGTCATGCAGAATTTATATTCAGAAAAAAAACGTTTTTTTTCAGGACAAATATAAAACCATTTCAACAGCAATTATTCTATCTCCTTTTTTTGTGTGTGTGTAGACTTTATGGAGTGATCTGAATTCTTAGGGCCTCTCTTTCATTCTGCAGACTGAGAAATTGTAAAGCTTGTAATTGAAAGAGCTAGGTGATCTGAAAGAGTGAGCAAGCCATACCCGAGGAGCTGGCAGAGACCACAGATCCTCACAGAAGCTTAGCTTTGCCAGTCTGCTTGGACGGTCCCCTTTCTGAAATGCATAGGATGTTCCAATGGGCAGCACAACCTAGTAGGAAAGTATGGAATGAGAAGACAGGAAATCTAGACTATGTCCTCACTACTTGGGTGACCTTGGGCAAGCTATTTAGGCTTTCTGATCTAGACTTTCCTGTCATAAAATGAGAGCAATAATACATCCTTTGCTTTTGTAGAGGCTATTCTGAGAATTAAATATATAGGGGAGAATGGTTAGAAAACTGGGAAGACCTCTGAGTATCTTAGTCATTATTTTCCAGTTTGTCCAATCAGAGTCTATAGATAAATCTATTCACAGTAACTGTTCATTCATTAGACAGGCTGATTGGTGATGAGTTGGGATTCTGGATTCAGACCAGAAGACAGAAATAAACCTACTCTTGATGATATTCAGAGCCTCTCTAATTTAATATGACTTAATTTGCACATTTGGTATTGAACTTGAGTATTAGATGGGGCTAAAAAATGTGGCTATTGCTATATTCTAAAGATAGTGAGAAAAGATGGCTTTCTCCATTCAACGTTTACTCAATAAATATATTGGAGTGCAGGTAAAGTGTTTACAACGGTATATGTCAAATATTCAATAAATTCCCACTTTTGTATTGCTGTTGCTATTTGCAGGTCTTGGGATGGGATTGCAAATTGGCAAAGCCATGGCCGCTGCCCTGCAGGAGTTCTGAGTCTAGTGGTGGCCATCAGCAAGTCAGGAAGAGGGTGCTCACCTGGAATGGAATTGGCTGTCCCCCTGATATTGGGCTTTTAGCCTCCAAAACTGTTTAGGTTTAAGCCACCAACCTATGGAATTGTTATGACACCCCAAGCTGTCTAAGACACTAGCCATGGAAATTTGACAAAAGACAGGGGTTACTTAGTCTAGAAAGCACTAAGAGGGCTGAGAGGACATGCTCTGTTGCTAACTTTCTGACTGACCCCAATTCATGCATGTCCCTTTAATGGCCTTGGTTTCCTCTGCTGTAAACCAAGGGTTGTTTTCAGTTCTAGTGCTCGGCAAACTAGGATTTAGAAAGGAATTGTTAGAAAAGGCATATCACTGCATTCAGGTGGATTGTTTTAAAAATAGTTTTTAATTTTATTTTTAATTGAGATAAAGTATATGTAACATGAAATTTACCATTTTAACCTACCTATCTGTCACCAGGACTTCATCTTTCCCAAGTGAAATTTTGTACACGGTAGACATTATTATCCCACTCCTCCTTCCAACCACCCTTTTACTTCCTGTCTCTATGAATCTGACTACTCTAGGTACCTCCTAAGTATCTTCTAGTATTTGTCCTTTTGTATCATCTTCTTTCACTTAGCATAATATCTTCAAGGTTCGTCCATGTTGTAGCCTGCGTCAGAATTTCATTCCTTTTTAAGGCTAACTAATATTAGTCATGTGCCCAAATTCCAACTCTTCTACTGATGAGCTCATGTGACCTTGAGTGTGGCCTCAGTTTCTCATTTCCTCATCCTTAAATAGTGAACATAGTACCTACCTCATAGACATGTTGGGTGGAGAATTTGACATAATGGATATGAAACCTCTTTGGAAATATTATGATGCTAGGGCTAATTTTAGCTACTAAGAGCCCACTAGGTTGACTGCCAAGGGTTGATTCTTTTCTCTTGGCTACCCTAATGACATCTTTCTAAGCAATTCCTTGGTCCGACTGCATAGCTGATCCAACTCAGTTATCATGACAGTCAAATAAATGGACTTGTTTGTTTCCTGTCAGCTTCTCTATGTGTCACATCAGCACAGCCGAAGATAAGGAGCCTCTGACTCTGACTCAGGCGCTTGGACCTGGTGCCTCTATTGCAGGCCAGGGGAAGTATGCATGCTGGAGAAACACCCCCACCCCTTGGCGTTTTGCTGCACTTTAAAGCAGCATCGGTTCCCCGTTTCCAGGCTTGACTCCATGAAGTCATTCCACCCTGGAGAGGTGGGACGACAGATTAGTGGGAAGTGACATGAGGAGCTTGGCCTGGGAGTCTGGGGCCTGAGGGCCAGGCAGGCTCTCTTATGGACTTGCTGTGTGACCCATAAGCAAGACACTTTCCCTCTCTGGGTTGGTTACCCTCGTGTAAAAAGGTAGTACTGGATGACCTCGAAAGTCATTTCCAGGTCTGGTTTTCTGTGAATTATGGATTATTTACAAATTACCATCTGACTTCCTGTCAGTGATGCTTGATCTTTCCTTCACCCCAACTCTTCATGTACTTTACCTGTCCCTAAGAGCTACTCCAGGTTCAGTCTTAAACTTGATCCCTACCCTTAGCTCTTACCCTATCTCTTTTCTCCTCTCTCCTCATTTTGATGCTATTCTGATCCAATTTTTTGCTGTCTCAAAGAGCTGGCTTTAGAAATGTGTTTTCCTAATGTATGCTGAAAGATACATACATTGATGGTGGGTTATGGTCTCAGATCTCATTTCTCTTGCATTTCAGGAGAGGAACAATATTTCAACCTCAAAAGAATGGCTTTCTCACGAGTTTAGATACAGAGTGGGAAGATAGACTCAAAAAGTAGATGGAGGCCAGATTATCAAGGTTTCTAGAGAGAAGCGGAGAGGTTTGGAATTCATCCAGTGGTAACGGGAGCCACTGAGGATTTTGAGCTATAGCTGAGCTGTATCTTCAAGAGCCCATTCAGATAGCCTTTGAAGACGGGATTAAAGTGGGAAGAAAGCAGAGGCAGGCAGGAGAATGAATGCAAGATCTAGGTGAGAGAGACCAAGAAGAACAACAGGAGGGAAGAAAAGGAAGAAACCTATCTGAGAGGTTTTAGAAGAATTAACTGGACTTTGTCCCCAGAAAATCTGGAGATGAGAGAGAAGGAGGAGTTGAGAGTGACGCTGACATTTCTAGCTTGAAAGGTGGATGAATAGTTTTGTCTGTGGCTGAAATGGGAAACACATGCCCTGCCCTTCTCCCCCAGTCATGATGCTGTAGCTGTGCATGCCCATATCTCCTCCTGCCTCCGGGCTTTTACACTTGGCTCACACATCACCACTTTCAAGAGGCTTCTTTGATTTAGTTAGTCTAAAGTTGTCTCACTCCTTCCTCATCTCCCACCTCAGGTTTTAATTAACCTCATTCTAGCTGAAATAAGCCTATTCATCTATTTGCTTACTTCCACTAGAGTTAAGATCCATTTGGGAGGGGTCTTATCTGTCTTGGTTGAGTTTGTCCCTCGCAAGAAGGCTTGGCTCATAGCAGATGCTCAGTTTTTATAAGTTTAATGAAAAGAAAGAAAGGAAGGAAGAACTGGAGCAGATGTGGCAGATTATTTCCAAAGATGGCTGCAATAATATCGCTCATCTTGCATGCCTTTTGCAGTGATACTTTCAGCTATCTCAGCAGGTGGAGTCTGTTTTCTCTCTCCTGAACCTGGGCTGGCCCGGTGATTCGCTTTGATCTTTATTGAATATATGAGCTTTCCTTCACACACACATAGCTGAAGTGGCACTCTAGCTTCAGAGTTCAGGCTTTAAGAAGCTTTGTGGCTTCTGTTTTCACACTCTTGCAATACTTCTTTTCGGAAAAGTATCTCGAGACCATCATGCCATGAGAAAGCCCATGGCCCTGGGCAGGGAAACAGAGCCCTTTAGTCAACAGCCCAGCTGAGCCCAGCCCCCAGATTTGCCAGCTGAATGAATCACAGTAATGATCTCAGGCAAGAAGAGCCATTCAAACAAGTCACAGAGTTGTGAAAACAATAAATTGTTTTAAACCACTAAGTTTCTTTCTCCACTTTTGGCTTTGAGTTTAAGGAACTGATAGGCAACCAGCTGGAGATGTACAGCAAGAATTAAATATAGCCCTGACTGGTTTTGCTCAGTGGATAGAGCGTCGGCCTTGGACTGAAAGGTCCCAGGTTCGATTCTGGTCAAGGGCATGTACCTTGGTTGCAGGCACATCCCTGGTGGGAGTTATGCAGGAGGTAGCTGATCAATGTTTCTCTCTCATCGATGTTTCTAGCTCTCTATCCCTCTCCCTTCCTCTTTGTAAAAAATCAATAAAATATATATATTTTAAAAAGAAGTATTTATCTATCATTAAAAAAAAAGAATTGAATATATTACCTTTCCTTCACACACACACACACACACACACACACACACTAGAGGTCCTGTGCATGAAATTTGTGCATGTGGGGGCAGGTGTCCCTCAGCCCAACCTGCACCCTCTCCAATCTGGGACCCCACCAGGATCGGGCCTAAATGGGCAGTCGGACATCCTTCTCAGAATCGAAGACTGCTGGCTCCCAACTGCCTGCCTGCCTGCCTGATTGTTACTAAACACTTCTGCCTGTCAGCCTGGTCAATGCCTAACTGCCCTCCTCTGCCGGCCCAGTCCCTCCTAACTGCCTCCCCTGCAGGCCTGATCTCTCCCAACTGCCCTCCCTTGCAGGCCTGGTCCCTCCCAACTGCCCTCCCCTGCCAGCCATCTTGTGGCAGCCATCTTGTGTCCACATGGGGGTGGCCATCTTTGACCAGATGGGGGCAGCCATCTTGTGTGTTGGAGTGATGGTCAATTTGCATATTATATAGGATAAATATATATGTCTTTAATGTAATTTTTAAAAAGTTCTTTTGTCTCTTGATTGGATTGTAAAGAAATTATAACAATAGTGTGTTTTTACTCCCACTCTAAAAATTTTTCAAATGGATGAATGCGGGTAGTTATAGTCAGATAAAGAAAGGGTTCCTGTCCACTGTGTTTTAAGATGCTTTCAAGACCTGCCCAAAGTTTCTGTCCTACTGCATTCTGTGCCGTGAGGACACCCTTCTGCTTTTACTGTTGTTACTACTCAGCCAAGGGTTAGATTGTGGATACAGAAGCATTAGTTCTAGGTCAACCTAGTATCTTGTGCAAACATGCATCTTGTGCTTTTCACCTTATAAAGCAATTTTCCTATCGTCATCTCATTTAATCTTCATAGATATTCTGTGGCACAGGTTCTAGGTTTTTTGAAAATGGGGAAACAGAAGATCAAACTAAATCAGGAGGTGCATAGGTAGCAGTGAGAAGACTCTAAACTCCAGGGTCAGCATGCTCTCAGCACCATGGCACTCATTCCAATAGAGCACTCTATGAGCTTCTTGGGAACTATTTACATAACAAAGAGGACGACCTTGGTCTTAAAAGCCATTCATTGTCTGTCACAGGAGACAGGGAGATATCATCTTTGGACAAGGTCTTCACCCATCTTGTAATTTAAGTAAAACCTTCATGCTAATTTCCTCTCTCTCCTAGTGTTAGCCCTGGCTCCTGGGAAAGGAAAGGAAGTGCTTTCACACTTTATAGACAACTTTGGCTTCAATCATATCATTTACTCCATTTCTTTTTATCTCTGAAATATGAAAAAGCAGATGTAAAGGCTTCTCTGTTTCTCTTTAAAGGAAGAAGAGAATAGTCATTTTGCACATTTTAATTTAGCATATTTAAAAAGACTGAGAGTTGTTTTTTTTTTAATTGGAAGACTTATTTTGGATAAAAAAATAATTTGGGATGAGCTAAGAATACTCTTTGAATATTGGGAGACAAGAAGAAGGCTTTTGAGATCTGTTTGCAAACCTCCAGCAGACTTCATGATCTCCCTGAGCCCAGGCAGACACTGCTTGAGATCCTGACCCATTCTGGCATCCCAAGCACATGGGCCATAGTTAGAATATTTGATTGGGCCTCTCATCTCAGCAATTTTCTATTTCATCATGCAAAGCCACACTTCTCCTGTTTCCACTCATTTCTTAACTGATCCAAGTTTTTCTCACTATTGACTCCCCAGCTCAATCCACTATGCCCCTGAGTCCCTGCTCCATCATGAACCAGTCCCCACTAATTCCTAGTTACTTCAAGGTTGTACAAAACTTTAAGGAACTAAAAGCACCGGGCAGGAGTAACATAAACATTTCCCCTCTATAGGGAAGAGGAGGCAGTACAAGGACTCCCTGAACAGGGAAATTATAGGGGGCAGAGGCTGTGGCCAAAAACCTGAGCTTTGGAGGTAGTGACTTCCACCTACTGATCAGATGGCCTTTGGCAGGTTATTTGATCTGTTTGGACTTTAGTTTCCATTTTCTCTTATGTCATGTGGGATCAATGTTTATATCTCATAGAGGGGCAGAGGGAGAGAGAGAAAGAGATAGAGAAAATGGCCTATATTCAATAACTAGTAGATATTGTTTTAATTAATGTTAAATTTCAAGAAAACTGGAAATTCAGGAGAATAACGAAAGATTTGGAAAATGTGTTGGATCCAGATTATGCAGCTCTTGAGTTCCAGGTTACAAAGTTTGATTTTGCTTGGTCAAGGGGGAACCTTTGAAAGTTATGAGCAGGAGTGTGACACAAGGATAAATGCTTCTTGAAGACTAAACTGGAAGGCACTGTTTGGAATGAGCTTGAAGGGAACTATCAGAGGCAGAAAAACCAACTGGGAAGATATTATTTTAGTCCAATGAGACCTGAGGAAATCTGACCTAGGGCAGAGGTCATGGGTATGAAGAAGAGGAGTAGAACAGCCAAGAGGGAGTTGTTAAAAGTGGCTCCTGTGTTTCCCACCTTTGTGACTGGGAGGACTGTTCAGAAACAGAAAGCTTAGGTGGGAAAGTGAGTTTGGGAGGGCCTATGACTTAGTGTGGGATCCAGGTGTTTCAGATGCTGCCAAGCTATCAAGGTAGGAAGAGTCAACTGCCATTTGGGTCTAGTACCCTTCCTATGATCAATATTTTGGTATACTTTGTTGGATTATTGGTCTCTACTCCAAAAGGATATCCAACTGATTTTTTTTTTTAAATACAGTTAGTAGGAATATAAGATTCACCAACAGAAACATCCCCGTAGCAAACCTTGGCAAGAGTGTATCTCTTCTATCAAGTGACTGTAGGAATTCCCAGCACACTGCTACCCAAGTTAATCATATTTGTTTTCTGCTAGAAAGATGCTTGAATCAGGGCAAGATCCCATGCAGACTCTTCTATTACTTCTTCCTGGAGCATCTGTGTTCTACTCACCATCCAAACTGGCTGAAAACTTGAGCAAATCTGATCCCAGCACGACCGTATTGAAAGGTCTGTTCCTTCATTCTCCTTATCAAAGAACTCTCCCTGGCTGCAGAGGCTCAGGCTCCCCAGGGAAAGCCATGCTGAGACCTAGTGTCACATCCACCTTATCTGTGTTGTACTAGCCTGTCCTTCTTTAAATCTCAATCTGTTGTCCTGATACCGAGGTGAGGCTTAATGGTGTGTAATTCCCAAGTTCCCAGTGGTGCCTCTGAGAAAGACTGGGCTCACATTAGAAACTTTCCAATTTCTGACAACAGTGCCTTTTGTAACCCCACTTCTCTGTTGACCATTTCACATTTGCCCAAACCCCAGATAAGGGAGCAAGGATCCCACTGTCTTTACTGGTCATACCCAGCTCCCAAGGATAATTTTTTTTCAAATGTATATTTGGATGTATTGTGTGCAAAGCATTGAACTAGACAGTTCTAGAGGCCTCCTCAAAAGGAGAGACACAGTTTTTTGTTTTCAAATGAGATTAGGATCCAGTGTGGAGATGGACATGTAGACAAATGAGACCGAGTAAGGGTGAGTGAGGAGGAAAAGAGTGGAAAGCTAAGTGTGCATTAAGTCTGTAACCTACCAGCTATAAGGCTTTACTTTTATGTTGAGAATAGGGTAGTTATAAGCTCTTTCTCTGAAGAACGAGGGTAGAGTCCAAGAAGGCTCTGGGGACAGCAGAGGACCCATTTCAATATTGTCTCCAAAGATTATTAAATGTAGAGTGTCCTTTCTGGCCAGAGGAGTGGCCCAGATATCTGGTTGAAGGGGCCATTTTGTTAAGTGAAAACAGTAAACAGGAGCTGAAATACCTTCTTTAATGAAATACAAAGACGATCAAGACAGCGTACCGCTTAAGACATTATATTTTGGGTTTCAATCTAGAATTCAAGTAAGGTTTCTGCTAATTAGTTAATTTGCAGGACTTTATTGTTCTCAGAATGAGGATCTCAGTAATACAGTCTCTAACAGAAGACACATTTTATGTAACATTCCTCATGTGCAGAGTGCATGTGAAGTCATTACACGTCAGCAGGGCAGGTCTTACTTAGCTCAAGAAAGTGTGGGACTTGCTCTAGTTTCTAGGGTAATTTTCTGGAAGTCAAGGACCATTTTGCATCTCCATGGGCCAGTAAAGAACCGAACTGAACAGTCTGAGACAGAGCTACAGCAAAACCTCAAAGCCTTCCTCAGCTCTGTGCTCCTATTAAAGAACAGAGTAAGTGACCAATGGCTGGGACAGCCAAAGGAAATGTAGTCATCACTAGAATCCTATGGTGCTGAGAGGAGGTTTCAGCATGATCAGAAACTGCTGTGTTCATACAGAAGAATAAAGGCTCAAGTGCATAGGCCCAGTGCTAGAAAGGGATGAAGTCAGAAGTAGGGTCAATGGATTCATAGCTATAAAACCACTGATGTGTGGTCTTTCTGAAAAAGGAGGTATTCTGGCTCAGGTGCTTTTATTTTTAGGTTTTGATGGTCCAAACCCTCAGGGGAACTTACAAGAGTTTCACGCAGTTAAAACAGCTCTGGGTCCTGTAAGTGGAGATACATTTTTATCAATGTCCATATCCTTAGTTAAGTCAGGGTTGGGTCCTTTAGTGGGTCTTTAGTTTCAGTAACGGGGACAATAGCCACAGCAAGCTCGGAAACTGTTATTTAAAGGTGGCGGTGTGGATTACAGTTGAGACATCCTCTTGGGAAGAATTTGCCTTCTCCAGGATAGGGTCAGAAAATGTGGCCTCTAATTACAGTGGTACCTCGAGATATGAGTTTAATTCGTTCCATAACCTTGAGGTGTGGGAAACTATGAGATGCTTGAGTCACAGTAAACTGGTAGGTCGTGTGCAGCCGGCCGATCCGCTTGATTACTCCTATCTCAAATGTTGCTCATATTTCAAAGCAAAAATCACTGGCTAGATGGCTCATATCTCAAAAATCTCGTATGTTAGGGCACTCATATCTCAAAGTACCACTGTAATTTCATTTACAGATTCTAATTTAACAAGTAGGGGACACTTGTTCTTAAACCATGGAATGAGACAAAACATGACAATAATGCATGAAGCCCGGGCTAGTCATGGAGTATTGACATTAGATATTATTTTGGCATAGGCCTCAGAAAAACATAAATTCTGTCTTGCTCAGCCTCTTCTTTTCTTGTGTATTTACAAAAATGTACATTTACAGCCCTAACCAGTTTGGTTCCGTGGATAGAGTGTTGGCCTGCGGACTCAAGGGTCCCAGATACGATTCTGGTCAAGGGCATGCAACTTGGTTGCGGGCACATACCCAGTAAGGAGTGTGTAGGAGGCAGCTGATCAATGTTTCTCTCTCATCAATGTTTCTAACTCTCTATCCCTCTTCCTTCCTCTCATAAAAATTAATAAAATATATTTTTTAAAATGTACTTTTCCAGAGAACAAAGGCAATTTTGCATTTCATTGTTAGCTGGGATTGAGGCTAATGCAGAGAACTTTGACAAGCTGGGCTGGAGCACTCTCCCTCAAGCTTCAGCCAAGGTTCAGTTCAACACACTTGTGAACACAAGGGCAAAAATAAGTAGTCAGAGACTCATCTGGGTGCCAAGGTGGCCTAAGCTGCCTGGGCATTGGCCTCAGGACCATTGCTGTTAAATTCATCCATTTTCTATTTTGTGTCTCAGGCCTTTTGTGTCCTGAGTAAAAATATCTTTGTCTGTTTCCAAGTCTCAAAGATTTTCTCTTGTGTTTTCCTCTAGCAGTTTTATGGTTGTAGCTCTATGTTTTGTTCTGTGATCTATTTCACATTTTTTTTTCCTGCAAAAAGCTTTATTGTTTCCATTTGGTCCAATGCATGGGAGAGGGCTGCAGGGTAGTTAAAAAGATGATCAGTGGCTTCAGGGAGAGGCTTTGGCAAAAAGCCAGACTAGAGAAATGCAAAAGAGTCCCTTAAAGGCCTCTGGGCTCCAAAGGCTCCTAGTGGTGCTTGAAGGTGAGCTTTTTGAAGAGACACTCACCCAGCCCAGCCTGGGAACCCACTAGCCTGAGAAGGTTAGTCAGTCATCACCCATCTTCCTGATAAGTTTCACCTCCTCATCCAGGAAGTCACAGAGGTCTAGGCAGGTAGAACCCAGGGCATGCAGGTCTAAAAGGGCCTGGCTCAGGTCCTTCTCCAAGGCCATGGCAATTTCCATGGTGTCCTGAGTTTCAGCCCACTCATCTTGTGAAGGCTTCCACACGTCCTGGAAATTATTAAGGTGGCCACTACACTGCTTTTGCCTGTTTCAGAGATGCTTGGTGCCCTCATGCTTCTCCTTGGCCAACTTTCGGAAGATGTGGCCACACCCTCCAGAGCCACATCATTGAGGTCAAAATAGAAGCCCAGAGCAAGTTAGGTTTAGGAGGCCCACAGATGCAGATTGACCAGGTGGTTGACGGCAGCCTTCATCTTGGTGAAATAATTCTGATGAATTTGGAAACTCATAGTTGTTTTGCAATAAGGAGTTAAGCTAAAAAAAAAAAATAGTGCTGGCTGGTCTTGGAGCCTGAGGATGGCTGAGGTGGTTCTGAAGGTGTTGACTAGAAAAGAGTCTGCATGGTGGTGGAGGCTGGAAGAAGGGGCATCCATGGAAGAAGGGGCATCCCTGGGTCTGTTCCATCCAAGCACTGTAGAAACAAGAGACAGAGCCTGGGGGTCACTGAGGGCACTGCCTATTCCAGGTTACTTTCTGTGTGTGATGTGCGGTAAGGGTTGAGGCTCATCTTTCCCCATATAACTATCCAGTTATTACTGCAACATTGGTTGAAGACTGCCCTTTCCTCATTGAATTATCTTGGCAGCTGTGTTAAAAACATGTATGCATGAACTCTCAAATCTGTTTCATTGATCCATTTGTCTTTCATTACACCAACATCACACTGTTTTGATTACTGAAGTTTTAGAGCAAATCTCGAAGTCAGGTAGGCAAGTCCTCCAACTTTGTGCTTTTATTTCAAAATGATTTTGGATATACCAGATCATTTATAATTCCATATACAGTTTAGAATCAATGTGTCACTTTCTACCAGAAAAGACTGCTCAGATTTTGGCAGGAATGGCATTGAATCTGTAAATCAATTAGGAGAGAATTGATATTTTAATAATATTGAGACTTGCAATTCATAAACATGTATAACTTTTAATTTATTTCGATATTTTTAATTTTATAGTTTTCAGTGTACAGGTCTTACATATATGTGTTAGATTTATTTCATTTTCTATCATTATAATTGGTATTGTTCCTTTGATTTTGTTTTCAAATTTTCATTGATAGACCATAAGAAATAAAATTGATTTTATATAGTTACCTTATAATTCGTGACCTTGCAAAGTTCATTTATTAGTTTTAGCAGGGTGTTTGTTTGTTTTTTTGTTTTTTTGTAGATTTTGGATTTTCTGCCTATGTAATTGTGTTTTATGTCACATACATTTTAAAAGTAATGATACTGCTCAATTCTTGTTTAGGAAACTGACCAATGCTTTTGTGTATGATGTGAGTATTTTCCACATCTTTGGGAAACTGCATAGATGAGGGCATGTTGGTTATATAGTGAGTCAGAAACCAGCAGTCATGGGAAGTCTTAACAGATTTCCTTGATTGAGGATGATGTGAAAGAGCTTGATGAATGCCTCTTGTACTCCTCCTTAAGAAAGAGGCAGATGACCCCTGGCCAAGTGGTTTGTTGGAGCATCGTCACATACACCAAAAACATTGCAGGTTCGATTCCCAGTCAGGGCACATACCTAGATTATAGGCTCAATCCCCAGTTGGAGCACGTATGGGAGGCAACTGATCAATGTTCCTCTCTTCCCTCCCTGCCTTTAAAATCAATAAATGTAGCCTCAAGTGAGGACTTACAAAAAAAACAACAAATCAAAACAAAGTAAAAACAGAAAGAAAGAAAAGAAAGCAATAGATGAGGCAGGAGAATAAAGGCCAAAGAGAAAATCAAGGAGTAAAGGATTTGAAGGATTGTGGGTTGGGCTAGGCATCCAATTAGGAGAAAATTCTTCTTGAAGTATGTGTCTGGCCTATGGCAGAGTCTGCTAAGATATGCCTCTTAATGAATCATTTGTGTGGGCAAATGTTATCATCAGTATCTCCAGAGATTCTTCTGTGCTAAACAGGAAACTGCAGCACTGATGGGTACTGGTATGGCTTTCTTCTCTGCTTCTTCAGGCCATTATTTGGAAGAATAACTCAGAAGAAATAGGGTTATCTGGGAAGCATTCACCTCCTAAGATACATGTTTGGGTATAGAATTTGGATTTGGAGACCAAGATATTAGAAACTGAAATTATAAGCTCTTAGTTTGAGATAAAGGTGTCATGGCATTTTGAAAAGAGAGTTGGAGTTAGGCAAAGCAGGGTTCAAATCTCAACTCTCTGGGATGTTCTCCATTTTCCTCCAGACGCACTGATGAAATTCAGTTTCTCCCAGTAAATGTAAGAGCACATTGCATCCTTCTCCATCTTACTCTGTGTGCTGGGAGGTTGATCTAAGATTTGCTCTCATGCTTCTTATTGGATTTAGCCAAGGGGAGGTACTGCTGGTATTCAGATGGGGGGAAGTGAGGTAAGGATATTTATTTTCCCAGCTCTCTCTCTCTGCTGGGCTACAGTTTGGCCATGGATGCTTCTGACAACTGTCCTCCTACAGCTTTCTCTCTAGGCCCTAGTGACCACTGGCCCTTCTTGTCCCTTCTTGCCAAAGGATAGTAAAAGCTTTCTGCTATTTCTATCCATGGGTTGTTTTATACCTCTTTCCAGGTTTTCTATAACTTTGCTCATACCCTAAAATGGTCTATTCACTAAATTCTTCAATCATTTCTCATCTGGACCCTGTTAGACCAGCCTACCAACTTAATAACTTTGGATCTTTCAGAAAGTTATTCAGGTTCCTGAATCTCAGTTTTTTTCATCTGTGAAGTGGGGATGAAAATATCACATGCAAAGATAAAAGAGAATACCATATATATATAAGCATCACATAGTAGTACCCAGTAAGTGATGCCTATCATTATAATTATTAGTAGCTATTATGACATGAGAACTGGCAAACTCAGGGCATTTTCTAGTGATTTTTTTTCAAATATAATTATAGAGCTGGTTGCTACTCATCCAGAAGCATAAAACTGAGATGGATAAGCTCAGGGAATGAAAGATGGAAACTAAGAAAGGAGTAGGAAGACTTATTAGTATGTATTATAAAATAGAGTAATTTTGATATTTTAATACAAGAAGGAGTATATGGTTTTAGTGGGTCTCAGAGACTTGATGGGTGAATCCTCACACCTAAATAATGCAATAGAGGTATACACCTTGTTATAAAGAAACAGATTTTTCAGAAGAAGAAGTGTGGAAGTGCTCCATATCACAAGACAAATACTTGAATTTAGATGCATTTGCCTGTGAATCAAATATTGAAAAAGGCAAAAGTATAAAAAAAATAAGCTATTATTAACATGAAGACCTCCTGAAGATTTGCCAGCCAGATGGAAAAAAATGTATTCCTGACCCACAGCTTGTACTAGTCATGGAGGAAAAGAGAACCAGAGAAGAGACTCAGTTGTCTTGCAATTCTGAAGCGGTAGAGGTCTTCAAAAGACACAACCAGATCATAGGTCTGGTAAGAAAGCAAGGTGTATAGGTATGGAATCTTGATTGTCCCCAGCTTGCTTTTTTTAAATATATTTTATTGATTTTTTACAGAGAGGAAGAGAGAGAGACAGAAAGTCAGAAACATCGATGAGAGAGAGACATCGATCAGCCGCCTCGTGCATGCTCCACTGTGGAGATGTGCCCGTAAGCAAGCTACATGACCCCAACCAGAATTGAACCGGGGACCTTTCAGTCCGCAAGCCTACGCTCTATCCACTGAGCCAAACTGGTCTCGGCCCCAGCTTGCTTTTATAACGATCACTTGATGCCCACTGCTACTCTGGCTGGCTGGTCTTTTCCTTCCTCCACATCTCAGTGTCTTAGAGGAGCCTACACCAATTTTGATGGAAACCTCTTTCAGTTGACTCACTGCTCCCATCTTTCTAGGGCATACATATCTGCCTGGATTGAGGTCTCAGAGTGGGTTCACATAAATCTCCCCAACTTGATACTTGGAACCTCTCTCCTCGAAGACCTGCAGACTTCATCACTGAGTTCAACTAGTCATGCAGGCTTCTCTTGTTTTGAAGAAATTATCTCCAAGAGGTCCTGCAAGTCCTTTACAGTTTACTTTCTCTTAAGTTCTCCTATCTTACTTACTCTGATGAGCCATGAATATCTGAGTTCTTTCCCCTACCTGGGAGGCTCCTCAACTTCCATATAATTCAAAGGACAAAGGTAGAAACCAGAGGGTGTCCAAATCTCAGATTTCACCCATCTTCTAATAACTCCTTCTTTGTCCCCACAATATTTTTTTCCTCCCAGCAGGTAGATGAAGTGATGAGACCCTTTCTGTACTTAATTTTGATTTTTTAAAAAGGAGGGAAATTGGAAATAGCTTCTACTAGCCATGGGGGAAAAGGAAATCCAGAAAAGAGATTCAGTTGTCTTGAAATTCTGAAGTGGTAGCTGTCTCACAGGGGTAGGGCGGTCCATGTGTAGACAATTTGTCTCTGAAACTGCAAGCAATCCTGATTAAGAGGAAACAGAATGGTCTCTAAATAGAAAGAATCCTCCACTCTATTCAAGCTGAGGTCTTCAAAAGACATGACCAGAACAAAAGAATGAATATAAAGGATGATGGCGATTTATACAAATGACGTCAGGAAGGCAAAAGCTCAGGATAAATTGTGACTTGTGGACAATGCTCAGGACATCATAAAAGACACAAAATTCTGTTTGGAGCAAGCTAAAGAGTAAGAAAAGCAAAAGAAAATGTTCTGAGTAAATGCTTTCAAAGCTGTTCAAAAACACTTGGCCTTCGTTTGCTCTGCCAAGAAGAATGACCTTATGAATGGAAAGGGGAGGACAAACAGGAGCATAAAAAAGATCATTGAAGGCTAAACTGGTGGAGAGACTGTGAGCTTCAAGTCTCTTGCCCAGGAACATTGTATTTTGGAGAACTATGAGACCTTGCAAATGAGATTACTGAGACACTTTTGGGTACCTCAGAGGGAGCTGTGAAAATGGGGGGTGTCAGAAGACTGGAATCAGCTAAGCATAGTCATGATTTTCTAAAAGAGGGACAAGTGGATTATGTAGAAAGATTGTAAGCTGGAATGTTTATCAGACCAGAGTACAACTAAAAAGAATCACATAGCGGGGATGGAGATCTCAGTGAGCTAGAAAGGGCAGGCTCTCTCTTGAAGAGACAGCTGTTATTTAGCTCCACTTGGCTGTAGCCATGTCCCAAATTGCTAAAACTTCAACATTTTTATGTTGAATTTTATTATTTTCAAATGAGGATAACTGCTTAAAATTTAAAAACATTTTGCAGAGTGTATTAAACAAGTGTGGGACAGATAGGGTCAAGAGGCCACCAGTTTGTGACTTCTGCCCATAAATCTATCTCTTTATAGCTAAGAAACTAGTACAATCTATTACAAGATCACCTGGCAAGCACTTTAAAGGGATTGATGGTCCTTTGGAGCTACATGGTTCACTAAGGACCAACATGCCACATGCTAATATCCCTCCCCTCTTTGATTGGCAGTGCTATGGTAGACTTGGGTGGTCTGATTCCAGCAAGACTTTGATAAGGATGGTAATGTTCCCCTTGGGGACCAGATGGAAACTTTCAAATGGAAGGTCAGTACCTCTAGGTAGATTCTTAGCAAACTAAAAATCTGTGCTCAAAGTTGATGAATTAAAAAACCAATAATGACCAACGGGAATCTCTCTCTCTCTCTCTCTCTCTCTCTCTCTCTCTCTCTCTCTCTCTCTCTCTCTCTCTCTCTCATTTTTGACCAATTAAACTTTTAGAGCCCAGAAATGAACTCAAGAATTGGCTATGGCTTGATACCTGCAGGATGCAGTGAAAATATCAACTCTGTGATCTTGGCTTTATATTTTATAGCCCAAGGGCCAGCAAACTGATCTCTAAAGTTTTGTTGGAACATAGCCACACCAAAGTTTTTACAGTGACTCTGGCTGCTTTTCCTAGATTATGACAGAGTTGAGTAATTATGACAGACTGTGTGGCCTGCAAAGTCTAAAATACTTATATCTATCCCTTCACACAAAAAAATGTTTCCCAACTTTCTAATGTAATCAAACATATTAGTCATTTTAGTGACCTTATCATACTGTTGATTAATATTAGATTTACCAGTATTGGTCAATAAAGACCCTAAATCTATATTATATGAATTACTATCAAACCACATCTTGAATCCTAGATTGAAACAATTGACTTGAAGAGCAGAGTGTTAAATTTATTGTCGTTAAATTTTAGCTTATTGTTTTATCATTTATTTTTATTTTTTATTTTTGTCCAGTGAGTTGATAATACCTTTGGTTTTATGTCCAACACATCCCACTTTTGAGATGGGCCAGGTTGGGCCCTTACAGTGGAATAAGATTCAGAGACCTGGGCTCAGATAGCAGCTCAGAATGAGTCAGAAATAGATCAACCCTGAGGGCAAGTTCAACATGAGGACTCAGGAGAACAATTAAGGGTCAATGGGCAAAGAAGTCATGTCCATCATAATTTCCAGGAACAAAGGCAGAGTAAGAGATCAGGGGGTGAGTGAGTGCAGACATAGGACTAGAAGTGAAGTCAACATGAGAGCAAAGCAAGAGAGCTCTCAGTTTTATCTGTTCAGTGCCCAGGGCCCTCTCTTTCTGAATTCTTCTAGATTTAGAAGAATTCATAAAGGTGGGGCCCACGTGATGGGATTAGTATCTTTACAAAAAGAGGAAGAGACCAAAGTTTACTCTCTCTACCTCCTGAGGACACAGCAAGAAGGTTAACATTCTGCAAGCTAGGAAGAGGGAACAGAACCTGTCAGAACCTTGATCTTGGATTCACCAGCATCCAGAACTGTGAGAAATAAATGTCTGTTGCGTAACCCACCCAACCTATAGTATTTGGTTATGATAGCCTGAGCTAACAAAGATAGATGTCATCAATTTTACCTTTTAAAAAAAAAGTGGTATAGCCCTAGCTGGTTTTGCTCAGTGAATAGAACATTGGCCTGCGGACTGATGAGTCCCAGGTTCGATTCTAGTCAAGGGTACATGCCTGGGTTGTGGGCTTGATCCCCAATAAGGGGCATGCAGGAGGCAGCCAATCAATGATTCTCTCTCATCATTGATGTTTCTATCTCTCTCTTCCTTTCCCTTCCTCTTTGAAATCAATAAAATATATTTTAAAAAAATAAAGTAAAATAAAAAAATTGTGGTATAAAACATAACAAAATTGGTTATCTTAATCATTTTTAAGTGTACAGTTCAGTAGTGTCAAGTTCATTCACACTGTTGTGTATCAGATCCAGGTCTTTATCATCTTTCAAAACTGAGACTCTATACCCATTAAACAACAACTCCCCATTTCCTTTCAAGTGTACTTTCTAAAACAAATAATTATTAAAATAGTTAAAGAGAAACGTTGCCAGATATTTAAAAACCTGTATTTCAAAACAAAATAAAGAAAAGCAGATGCAATTTTGGTACATTTTCATGGCTTGCTAATTAGTATCCTCTCTTCCACTTAAGTATTTGAAGAAAAAAGAAAGTAATTTCTTCCATTTAATTACTGAGGGTTGAGAGCTTCAGGAGCTGTGACCCCGATTTTTGGCTCTCGGTAGAAGGATCTCACTTAGTGTCCTTCACTGCTGTGACAGGCATGCAGAAGAAACCTTGAGGAATGACATGTGCCTTCATGCACCATAGGCTTATTTTTAAATATATATATATATATTTTAATTGATTTCAATGAAGAACAGAGAGGGAGAGAGAGATAGAAGTGTCAATGATGAGAGAGAATCTTTGATTGGTTGCCTACTGGGTATAGAGCCCGCAACCCAGGCATGTACCCTTGACCAGAATTGAAACCTGGAACCCTTCAGTCCAGAGGCTGACGCTCTATCCACTAAGCCAAACTGGCTAGGGCCCTTAGGCTTATTTTTAAAGAATCAATTCCTATTGTTTCCTTCCTTCTTGCTACTGAAGAAATTCCATAGTGTTTTTTTAAAATATATATTTTATTGATTTTTTACAGAGAGAAAGAGAGAGATAGAAAGTCAGAAACATCGATGAGAGAGAGACATCAATCAGCCGTCTCCCACACGCCCCACAGTGGAGATGTGCCCGCAAGCAAGGCACATGCCCCCAACCGGAATCGAACCTGGGACCTTCCAGTCCGAAAGCCGACACTCTATCCACTAAGCCAAACCGGTCTCAGCACCATAGTGTTTTTAGAATTTCTTCTGCCTAGAGTCTTTTATTTTTGTATTTCTTTCATACGACCTGACCAAAGCTCAAAGAAAAGATTACTACCACAATCATTCCACATGTTCTAGCATGACACGATAATTTTCTTTGTCCTGATCAGAGGTGGCTTTCCAGTGTGTAAAAATTGCCTGCAATTCTCCAACTATTTCCTAAACAATTTCCCCACATATGCAACTCTCCTGTAGATTTTAGTGGATGATTTTATTTTAAATACAGATGGCTATTTGGAAGCTCCAGAAATTATTATTATTTTTTTTTTGCATTTTGGAATTATTTTATTATTTTTCTTTATTGATATGTGTCCCTATCCCCCCTTACTCCCTAACTCTCCCACTCATGCCCTCACCCCTCTGGTGTCTGTGTCCATTGGTTAGGCTTATATGCAATACTATGCAACTTTTTAAAAATAGAAATATCTTTGTATTTTCTAAAGATACATGACTGTTGTAAAAAAAAAAAATTCAAAGGTGAGATTATAAATGAAAGTCCTCCTGCATTGGCATCCTAAGGGAAAAAAAGAAAGCAACAAACACTTAAACAGAATTCAACAACAGCTTTCTTGTAACAGTTCAACAGAAGGTGTCTTTACTGTATCAATGAGCAGCTGTAGAATATGTGACGTTGATGATGAAGGTGTGTGGTTAAGGGCCAGTATTCCAGAATCAGAGAGAGCTGGGCTTGACTGCTGTCTCCACTTACTAGTGTGTACCATGGAGCCACTTATTTCTATAAGCCTCCGTTTCCTCATCTTCAAAGTGGGAATAATAATAGTCTTCAGTGTAGAGATAATTATGCACAGACTTGTGGGATGAAGGACATAGAATATCTGAGGCTCCTAGTATTAATGTGTGGGATATAGTCAATGCTCAGTAATGGTAGTATCATAATCATAACTCTTTTATTTTTACTTGTGAAATACACGTAACATAAAATTTGTCATCTTAACAATCTTTAAGTGACCAGTGCAGTGGCATTGAGAACAAACACACTGTTACATAACCATCACCACCATCCATCACTATATTCATTATTAATATGGCTTTCATGACCTGTCCTAGGATGAGGGTCATGATTCTACCTCTCTTCTATGTGAGGCTTTGTCAGAACAGCCTCCTTCCTGGTGTCTCAAAAATCTTTTAAAATCTGGTCATCTCTGTTTGTGGCTAGATTTTGAAAACCCTTTTGTGTGAAGTGTTCAAGGCATTGGACTGATTCTGGTGTTATCTAGCATTCATAGATGTAGATGTGGGGGCCGAACAGACCCGCACAGCCACTCTAAGGTAAATTAATTCCCAGATGCCCTTGCTGACACTTTACAGTGTCTTCCTCGGCAGATGTTTCTGACTGCTGCTGGCCTAGGCTGTGCTAATGGAGGTTTCTAAAGGCCTTCACAATTCCTATGGTAACCCAGGAGAAAGGCTGTTGCCATGGGGACTAGTCAAGCCTATATATACCTTCCATCTTCATCAGACAGATGAGAACAATGTGAGAATGAATCCTTTACTAGTTCACCTTCTGAAATTGCTAACAATTATCTCTTTTTTTGGAAAGGGCTTCATCATTTCTTTCAGGTGGGAACTCATTCACATTTTCAGCTTTAAATAAGTATTATTTAAAAGCTTGCTTGATGAGCTTGGTGTCAACCAAAGTTACCCAGAGAATTAAATGGCTGGTAGTGAAACCATTTTCACATCTCTACAGTGTTACCAGCCACTAAATAATGTTTTCACAAGCATGTGAACTCATGTTGTTTTAAAAGAATATGCTTCTTTAAACTATATTAACCCTAAGCATTGTTTATTAATACACGTTGACATGGTTTTACAATTGATTGTAGGAGAATCTGACCTCCTGGAAGGCAGAGTCTATGTTTTATTTACCCTCATATCTTCAGCATTTAGCCCATTATGTTGAAATATTAGGGTTTCAGTATATGAATGAATCAATGAATTCAATGTACACCCTCATGCTGATGATGACAGGGATAAGAGGTATTGGTGTTCAAGAGTATAATAAACAGAAGCCCACCTGTAAAACATCTATTCATTTATTTAAAGACAATTTGTTAATGCCTACCAGCTTTGTTCATTCAATGATGGCACAATTCCTGCTTTTAATTCTTAGAGCTAGTCTTTAGGTATATAACATTGAATAGGACAAGGTCTCCATATTTCCAAAGCCTCTGATCTGTAGACTGAGACTCACATATACCCCTGTCAGAGTATAGCATAACCAGCAAAACCATATTTAATTCTGACTGGAGTGCATGAAGAGAGAAGGTGACGTTTGAGTTGTGCCTTGATGAATGAGTAGGAGTTCCACAGACAGATGTGGTGGGTGAAAGGCAGTTGTGTGTGAGGAGGGGATGAGGTATTTAAAGCAACAGGAAGAGCACATGTTAAAGAACACAGTGCATTGAGGAATTGGTAAATATTCTCAGATTTTTTGAGGGCTAAGACAGGATGTTGAACTGTGGCCAGATTATTACCAGTCTAATATGCAATTCTTACCCACATTCTTCTCCTAGGCAAGTGGGTACCCAGAGCCTGGGCCTGGTATGGGGTTCTGGCAGTGAGGGCTGGATGAAGCCTCACCCTAGATGTGGAGGAAGAGGGTCCACAGAGTGTTTCCAAAATGTGAGGCAGCCCAGACCCAGATTTACAGCCTGAGGAGGCCCACCATTCAAAGGGCCAGGCAGCCAGGCAGGACCAGACCTGCCCTGGGACAGCCAAAGGGAGTGGGGATGGTGGCCAGGAGGTTGGGGCTGATCTCTTTTGGAAGGTGCTTGTGCCCCAGCCTGGGGACACGTGGCCGGAATTTGCACAACATTAAGGAATTTAAAGAATTTTTTCAGCAGAGGTAAGACATTTTCACACAGTTCAGATCTGTGTTTTTCAGACATCCTTCTAATGCAGGGTTATGTGCCACTATACTTTGCATCTTTCTTTATTCTTACCTTTCATGACCTTGAAATTTTAAAGAATATATAGTCCTATTCTTTGTAGAATGTCTCCCAATTTGAATTTGTCTGTTTCCTAATGATTAGATTCAGATTATGTATATTTGTCAGAAAAACCATAGACACAATGACATATTTTTCTCAGCACAGTATGTCAGGTGACACATAATGTTGACTTGTCCCATTATTGGTGATGTTAACTTTTGTCACTTAGATAAGATTGTGTCTGCTAGGTTATCACTCTAAGATTAATGAATAACTACTTTGTACTAAGTAATGAATACGTATTTTGTATTTACTAAGTAATAAGTATTTTATGGGATGATATTTTGGGAGTATGTAAATATCCTGTTCCCCATCAGACTTTATCCCTTTTATTTTTAGCATCCATTGATGATTGTTCCTGAATCAGTTATGACTGTGATGGTTACCAAATGATAATTTTCTAATTTTATCATTCATTGTACATTTATGAGTTGGTATTCTGTTTTAAAGAATAGCTTACCTTCTCTCTCATTACTTTATTTTTATTCATTTGTGTTGGTATGGATTCATAGATTATAATTTTATTCAGTGAGTTATAAAGTCATGACTTTCATTACTTATTTTGCTGCTCAGATTTTTTCTGATTGGCTAAGTTTGAGTATAGGTGTTTGGGAGACTAGATTTAGGTAAAGAGAAAGCCCTTTCAGGCTGGCCTTGTGAACGTTTGACATGTTCCCAAGATTTCTGAGCACGTTTTTACTTTTTAGAAGCACAGATGTTCCTGGCTCATCTTCCCTTTTATTGTCCTAGCCCTGGAATCCTCCCTCTTTCCAAAGGGCTCTGATTTCTTTTAGTGAAGAATAGATTTTAGAAAACAAGATGCAAGCATGAGTAAAATATCTGCTACTCTTGTACGCTGCATTCTAGGCCCTTGTTGGAAACAGCCAGAAAATATATTTCGCACACCCCTCCACATATCCACGTAAGCTATATACACTTATATTAAAAACCAAATTTGAAACTCCTTTCTCAGACAATGAGAGATCTTGAATCTTTTATTCTCAATATATTTGAAACGCCAAATCAGTTCCCAGATAATCAGTTTCCAAAAACCAAATTCGAAACTCCTTCCTCAGACAATGAGAAATCTTGAATCTTTTATCCTCAATATCTTTAGTTATTTAATCAATGCACCTGAATGTAAGACTACTAGTCCATATGGTATCTTTGTATAAAATAGGAAAAAGATGCCTCTTCTGAGTAAATCCAGCCTGTACGTGGCTCTTTGAGTGAGAGGCTATATTTCAGGTCCGAAGCCCTCAGCTGGTTGCCTCTGTGCACTGAACAACATTCGTAACCTGCAGCAACCCTGCCATTTTCAGTCTGTGCTCTTGACAGTCAGCCCATAATTTTTCTTTTCGCGTAATTAAAATTCAAATGTGACGCTGATAGAAATGGCACAAATAAAAAGCAATTTGAGTCCGGTAAGCCACTTCATTTTATTTTTGCCTAAAGTCTTGTGTGTGATTTTTTTTTAAATGTTTATGAATTTCTTTGAGCAAAAATCTATTCAAATCAGGCAGCAACAGAAGTTAAGAGTGCTCCCCTTGTGTGTGGTTTCTCTAAAGTTAATCATATTCTTAGGACTAGAGAGCACAGGGAACATTTGGATGTGTTACCCTGTTCCGCTAAGGCCTGGTGCTACTGCAGCTGGCACATGGCATTCCTTTGGGCTCAGAAAGTTTAGAACAGATAAAATTAGGGGAAAAGCTCTGACGGCTAAAACAAGTAACAACAAGATTGGAAAGATGTTACATAGATGGAGAGAGGGGAGGGGGCGGGGAGAGCGCTAAATATACCAGTCTGAGAATATATATAGAAGGAAGTTTAGGGGGCCCTGATTGGCCCATAATGAATTGCGTAATCTAATTGAAGAGTATTCAGTTCTTTAATTTCTTCCTTTCCTACTTTTCTGATAAGTACCCAAATGGGAGGAAGTAATTTTTTTATGGTCCAACTTTAATGTTCATTGCCCTCATGAAATCTTTCATAATGTTTACACTGCATTCCCTTACCAGCCCCAAATCTTGGCAGAAATTTTGCATGTGAGGTGGCATGAACCTGAGCCAGTGTGGAGGAAGGGAAGAGTCATCTAGAATTAGAGAAGGCATGGTGACAACAATAATAATAGCTAGTATATATATCAGGCACTTACTATGTGCCAAGCACTTTTCTCCATGCTACTCATGTGTTTACTCATTTTAGCTCACAGGTGCACTATGAGTAAGATATTATTTTCATCCTTGTCTTATAGATGAGGTTACAGACTCAGAGAAATTGAGATATTGGCCAAAGGTCAGATGGTTATTGGATGGTCACATGATCATTCTAGAGCCAGGAAGCAAAGCCAGCTTGTTTGACTCCAGGGCCTTTATCGGTGTACCTTGCTGCCTCTAACAGTGGGAAAGGAAATTGAGGTCTCCCAAGTCACCTTTCCTCCAGGAAGTCCTGATTATCTGGAAGCAAACTAGGCTTTCAGAGACTGTCCAAGCATGAGGCGGGGTGTTTGGAGGACCAGAGGCAGTCATTGTGGGGAAGGTGTTTGTCTTGACAGAACCAGAGCTAGACTGACACATGTGAGCACTTTTGCAAAGGAGAACCTCTAATAGAGTCTATATACTTGTTTAATATTCTAGTAAGTTTGGAGACAAACTGATTTTCTAGTAATAAAAATAGTATACCTGTTTACATTTAAAAAAATAAAGGCTTTATTGTGTTTACTCAATGTACCATAACACTTTAATTTACTTAGAATTGTCTAGGAATTGTGATTTTTTTAGAATCAAAAAGCTTTTGGGGAGGGTTTGAAATTTGAATAATAAAATGAATCACCCATTCCCAATGAACAACTCTACACTATGTACTATTTGGTTTAGAATATTAGCTAGTTGGTCTCAGAGTTGGTGCTGTATCCTGTAGTTGTACTGTATACTTTGTATATGCAAAGAACTAAAGTACTCACCTTGGATTGCCAGCTAAGAACAGTTTTAAAAGTTTTATTCCAATGTGCTGTCCATATTCCTATTTATCCCAATAATGTCTTACCATTCCGTATAGATTGGTATGCTAAACAGCTAGAACTAGAACAGGTTATATATAGCAGGCTAAAAGGAATTTTCAACAGTAATCTCTCTGAACAGATTTATGAAAGTTTGATCAGTAGGCTGGGCAGGCGAGTTTGGTGGCTGTGGTTAGCAGTGAAGTTGAACAGTGGGTGGAAGTTTGAACTGGTTGACATGTTATGTGTTTCCTAAATGTTAAGAGGCTGAGAGTCTATGACTCTGTGTATGGATGCTCCAAGACCAGAAGAAAGTGCCTCAGGAAAATCTGTAAGCCTAGTTCAGTTTATGAAGTGCAATAATCATGCAAAGAACCTAAACAGCGGGGATAAAGAGATAGAGGTCGCTCCATCTTCATGGAGGTCACAATCTATTTGTTGCCATAGGCAAAAGTTGGGGAAGGAAAAACTACCTAAGGAGTTGATACAGAAAGAATTGCCCTGTAATTCTTCTTGAGACTTATCTTCACCTAGCCATCATTTTCATCATCATCACAATCCCCATTCCCAACACCATCATCATAACCATCATTAAAATAGCTGGCAATATTTGAGGCTCCTAATGTCCCAGTCTCTGCTTAACTCTGCCTGTGGTTTCTTTCTTTGACATTTTAGTACCTGGGAATTAATTTTTCTTTTGAGCCCAGATATGTATTTTTAAAAAGTTTTTTTATTGGAGAGAAACCAAGTTGGCAGCATAGGTGAATACCTAAACTGTTGCCTCGCACAACAATTTCAAAACTACAGCTAAAAGACAAAATGGACATCATCCAGAACTATAGGAAAGCTGGATGAGTGGAAATTCTACAACTAGAAGGAAAGAGAAGGGCTCACTGAGACTCAGAGGAGCTGCAAAAAGCTGAGGTTCAGAGACACGCACATGGAGAGGATGGCAGAGTGCCTGGCTGGCTGCCTCTAACAGGAGGGAGACAGAAACTCCCAACTGCACTGAAGTCCAGTTCCGACTGCACTGAACCCCAGTTTCTGGCAAGATCCTGAGGATCCAAACTCATATGAGTCCCCGGAGCGCCCAGAAACTCAGGGGAGCCTCAAAAGGCAGAGGTCTAGAGGCAAGTACGCACAGAGAGGGCTGCAGTGATTACCGAGGCACACTCAGACCCAGGGACCACATAGGGCAGGGCTGAAAGGAAGCCAAGGCTGTC
The DNA here is from genome assembly GCA_011751065.1 of Lasiurus cinereus. Classification (NCBI taxonomy): domain Eukaryota; kingdom Metazoa; phylum Chordata; class Mammalia; order Chiroptera; family Vespertilionidae; genus Lasiurus; species Lasiurus cinereus. Next base: position 9,203,562 of record JAAGEH010000226.1, read on the forward strand.
TGCTCAGCCCTGAGACTCTACCCCATCCAAGGTGAGCACAGAGGCTTTTGCAATTTTGCAAATCTTGGATCATAAGGCTGACTCCCGCACAGAAGTTCTCCAAGCATAGACACAGTTGATCCTCACAACCAATTGACTTGGAGGTCAATTCCCCCCAGTGATACCAACAACAACCAAGACTTAACTACAACAAAGCTGAACACACAGTCCAGAAAGGTCTGCACCAAGAGAGTCCATCTCAGGTATATGGGGAGGCGGAGCTACTGGGCCATATAGGACACCTAGTACACAAAACTACTCTACCAACTCAGGGAAGCAGCAAAAATTCGGAGACAAAGAAACAGATCACAAATGAGAGAAATGGGGGAAAACAAATGACTGGATATAGAGTTCAAAATCACAGTTATAAAGTTTTTCAAGAATTTCCTAGAAAAGATGGATAAACCCAAGAAGATATAAAAAAGGACCAACTAAAATTAAACATACACTGACTGAAATAAAAAAAAATATACAGAGACCTAACAGCAGACTAGAGGAATGCAAGAATCAAGTCAAAGATTTGAAATACAAAGAAGAAGAAAACACTCAACTAGAAAAGCAAAAAGAAAAAAGAATCCAAAAATGTGAAGATAGTGTAAGGAGCCTCTGGAACAATTTCAAGCATACCAACATCAGAATTATGGGGGTGCCAGAAGAAGAGAGAGAGCAAGATACTGAAAACCTATTTGAAGAAATAATGACTGAAAACTTCCCCTACCTGGTGAAAGAAATAGACTTAGAAGTCCAGAAAGTGCACAGAACCCCAAACAAAAGGAATCCAAAGAGGACCACACCAAGACACATCTTAATTAAAATGCCAAGAACAAAAGACAAAGAGAGAATATTAAAAGCAGCAAGAGAAAAACAGCTAATTACCTACAAGGGAGCACCCAAAACAACTGTCAGCTGATTTCTCAACAGAAACTATACAGGCCAGAAAGGAGTGGCAAGTAATATTCAAAGTGATGAGTAGCAAGAACCTCTACCCAGCAAAGCTATTATTCAGAATTGAAGGGCAGATAAAGAGCTTCACAGATAAGAAAAAACTAAAGGAGTTCATCTCCACCAAACCAGTATTATATGAAATGCTAAAAGGTACTCTTTAAGAAGAGGAAGAAGAAAAAGGTAAAGATAAAAATTATGAACAACAAGTACATATCTATCAACAAGTGAATCTAAAAACCAAATGAATTAAAAACCTGATGAACAGAATAATAAACTGGTAAATATAATAGAATCAGGGGCATAGAAAGGGAGTGGATTGACAATTCTCAGGGGGAAAGTGGTGAGGGGGGTGTGAAAAGGGACTGGACAAAAAATTGTACATCTATGGATGAGGACAGGTCGGGGGCGGTACGGGCAGAGGGTGGGGTGGGAACAGGGTGGAGGGGAGCTATGTGTAAGGGGGGTAGAGGAACAATTATAATAATCTGAACAATAGTTTTATTAAATTTTAAAAAATAAAATAACAAAACATTTCTTTACAAATATGTGCTGGAAATGGGAAAAAGAAACAGTTAATTTCTAGTTAGCCTGTCATAAAACTGGCAATCTCTTATAGAAATTCATTTATCCATTCAACAAATATGTAGTGATTGCCTACTATAGATATTAGGGATAAAACAGAAACAAAAAAAATCTTTGCTTTTACGAGCTTAGACTCCTTTGAAAACATACTCAAGAGTTACTATGCACCAGAGACTATTTTAAGATCTACATATATCAACTCATTGAATCATTACAGTCATCCTGTGAAGGACATGTTATTAATATCTCAATTTTACAGATGAGGAAACTAAGGCCTACAGAGGTTAAGCCACTTGCCCCCGGTCATTCAGTTAGTGAGTAAAGGAGCTAGGATGCAAACCCAGTTAGGATTGGTGCTGTGTTCATAGTTTAACCACTATACTATGTAACCTTTCTATTTGTGATTCTATGCCTAGAATATGGTAGGTTCTTGATAATTATTTGTTGAATGATTAAATGAAACAAATGAATGATTACACTAGTATCACATTACCTTCTATTTATCTGTCCTCTAGAAGATTCTGAGCTCCTTGAGGATAAGGATGATGTCTTCTTTGACTTTGTAATTATAGTGCTAAGGCCCCGGGCCTGCCTGCAGTACCTGCTCAATAAAATGTCGAATACTAGAATGAATGCACTGCCAGATGGTTTCCAGAATGACAATGCTTCTCAACTTCAGCAAGTGTCAGAGTCACTAGGGCGTCTGGGAAAATAAAGACTCGGGTCTCGGCATCTTCATTTTTAACAGGCCCCAGAGGTGGTCTGTGTGCCTCCCTCTGGCCACACTCTATAGGGCCTGTCAGTGAAAAACAGAGAATCGGGGCACTGTGGGTTGCTGGTAGGTCACTGAGGTCTTGAGAGTTTGGGAGCTTCGAAGCCTCATTTTAGAGAAAACTCTTGAAAATCAGCAAGAGTGATTTACTCCCTGGGGAACCCTGGGAAATTGCCTTCAATATATAGAGTGACTTAGACTTGTGGCATCTCGCGGTCATCATCTCAGATTTGACATTCCACAGATTGTTATAAAGAGCTACATTCTGCCATCTAACATAGCTGAGTGAGTCGCCTGCAGGTTTACCTGAACACATCCCAATTCCTGTTATAACTGATGGTTTGAACAGAAGCATTGATTTTTTTTGGAAGTCTTAGTGTAGGAATTTACACAAAAAAAAATTCAGGCACAAGAAGAAAGTGAAAGGCTATTATATAATTTAAAAAACACCCTGGATAAAGAATCCTTTCTCTTAACTGGTTCCCAGTGTTCTCATCTGCTAAATGAGAAGAGTGTATTAGGTGATATTTGAAGATCCTTCCATAATATTGATAATATCTATGATTTATTGCATGTCTATTGTGTGCCAAGCACTGTCTCGGGACTCTGCCTTTATTGTTGCCTATCTTGTAGCTAATTCTCAGAATATGTGACAATATAGTCACTATGCTCCCAGAGAGATTGTATTTATTTACTTACTATCTAATATTAAATAAATATTTAGTGCCAGGACATGAATCAAGCTGGATACTGAGTACTTTACTGGGGCATATGTTGTCTAATATCACAAAGTTAGCAAGTAGTAGGATGGTTATCAACCTCAGGTAATCAACTGAAGCCCACGTTCTTTCTCCTTTTTCTCACACATTTCTTCTAAGAATCTGTGTCTATAAAATATGTGTGAGATCTGCTGACAATTTTTCCTAATTCCTATACCAGTGATTCCCTGGTTATACATTAGAATCATCCAAGACCCTATCTCACATAAATTAGATGAGTATCTCTAGGGGAAGAATCAATGTCTTGTTTTAATCATTCCCCAGGTGATTCAAATGCATTGCCAGAAGTAAACACTAAATCCTGTAGACACTGATTTAAATATATATAAAACCTACCATCTTAACCATTTTAAATGTATAGTTTAATAGTATTAAATACATTCAGATTCCCAGAACTCTTTTCACTTTCCCAAATGGGGAAGCTCTTAACCCATTATCAGCCCCCTGCCCCCAGCTCCTAGAAACCACCATTGTACTTTGTTTCTATGAATTTGCCTATTCCTTACATAAGTGGAATCATACAGTATTTGTCTTTTTGTGACTAGCTTATTTCATTTACCATAATGTCCTAAAGTTTCATTTACGTTGGAGCATGTATTGGAATTTCCTTCCTTTTTAAGACTAAATAATATTCTATTGTATGTATATTCCACATTTTGTTTATCCTTCCATCCATTAGTGGACACTCCCCACTCTTGCTATTGTGAATAATGCTGCTATGAACAGGGGCATACAAAAAACTCATTGAGACCCTGCTTTTAATTCTTTTGAATGTATATCCAGAAGAAGAATTGCTAGATCATGCGGTAATTTTATTTTTAATTCTTTGAGGAACTGCCATACTGTTCCACAGTGGCTGTACCATTTTACATCCCCACAAAGGTTCTAATTTTTCCACATTCTCACCAACACTGGTTATTTTCTGGTTTTAGTATCTATCTTAATGGGTATGAAGTTATAGATTCTAATTTTTAATCCAATTGTATTTGTGCGTGGGAATCTATTTTATCACATAGTTTTGACTATGTGAATTTTTAATGATTTCACTTTCATTTTTGCATTATTTTTCTTCCCTCATTTGGAGAATCTCTTAAGATTCAGTATTGATGGCTCAGAACTATGGGGGGTGGAGGTGGTATTGAGTAGGTATTAGGATCTCTACTTTCAAGTTGCTATGCTTTCTAGCTGTGAACTTGCTTATAGTCTTGCTGGATTTTTGGTTCAAGTCCTACTTTCTCTGTTTTTGATACTTATTATTTTGCTCAAGTCCTTGAAAGGTGGAGATGGCTAGATGCATAATGTAGTCAAGTGAAGGGTAAGGAAATATTCCGTGCATAAAGAATCAGTGGAGTGAATTGTGGAACTGGAAAAAGGCACGGTATTTTGGAAAGAAGACCGGCCTGATTAGAACTAGAATTCATATTAGAAAAAGGTGGGAAATAATCTCAGATCAGCCAAAGATCTTGAGTTCAGATTTGGGAGGATCTTGACAATTAAGTGGGGCATTAGGAATTGTCCAGGCAGGTTGTAAGGCCGTCAATGAGGGCAGTGCTTGGCAGACCATAAGCAGTGTTTACATTGGTGGCATGAAGAGAAGAGGTACCTTACCAGGTGAGTGATTACCTACACAGGAGCATCAATGGAGATGTTAGCCTGGGAAGTATGGAACTTGTCTTTAAAGAAGAACCTGTAAGCTTTGGAGGCAGATTGAATGTGGGGGCTCTTACAAGGAGAAGCAGCTTTTTACAAAACTGTGGAATATTCTGGGGATGGAATAATTATCTCTTCAAAGGATATTGCAGTTGTAAGGACAATGAAGAGCCCCAATATTGGCATTAGTTAGGTTTATGTTTGATTTCAAAGGAACAGAAAACCCAAAATATCAGTGATTTGTACAAGATGGAAATTTCCATTCCTGTCACTAAAAGGAAGTTCAGAAATAAGCAGATTGAAATTCATATAAATGGTTGGAGTTCCCATGGTCACATCAACCTCACTGTTGCCAACTCCCAGCTCATCTTCCAGCCTACTTTTGCTCTTTCTTTTCCTTTCACCCTTGTCTGACTGTTAAAACCCAGGCTTTATCCCTTTTTGATTCCCCACACCAGTCGGGAGTCAATGTCATTGTACATCTGCCATGTCTTTGATCTTCCCTTTCACCCGGCCCCTCCTGGCCCCACCTTTGCCTCAGCTCTCTCCTTTGGATCTTTATCATGACCCATCCTCTCATGGTGGCCAAGTTAGCCTTTCTAGAGAGCACACCCCTGGCTCACTGCCCTTTGGTGATCTCTCCTATATTTTCTAGAATAGTAGAACTCTTTAACTTGACATTCAAGGCTCTAGGTAAATAAAGTAAAATCTTGCCACCTAAAACAATTGCCTAATTATTTTTTAGCATCCTTATTTTAATATCTTCTCATTTGCAAATCACTTTAAAGGAGGTGACTTTTAAGTAAATTTTTTTTTGGGAGAATTAATGACTAGAAGAAACCACTTTAGTTGAAGTGTTTTCACATTCAAGGCCAAATATCAAGCTGACTGCACTCTATTTTGTAAAATGGAGTCAAATTTTGTCTTATGAGCGCAAGACTGTTTCAAGCTCACTAAAGAGGTTGTTGGTTGTGATTGTTGTTGTTGTTGTTGTGTGTGTGTGTGTGTGTGTGTGTGTGTGGTGTGTTTGGATTTTCTTATGGTTTTCACAAGTCAGGGTTAGGTATTTAGATCTGGGAAGGTAAATGCATTAGGGGTTTGTATTCCTCTTTTACAGATGGGGAAACTGAGGTTCAAAGCAGAGTGTCCTGATTGCAAACTTGTTTCTGAGATGCCACAATGGCAGCTGCCACTTGTCTCAGTGTCAGCTCACTCAGAGAGTGGACACAAGTTCCTGGGCTCCACATCACCCAACACAATACCACACACTGGCCATGATGGTGGGTGATTTAGGACTTGAGAGCGGAGGAGAAACTGCTAAACAAGTCGGGTTCAGCCAAAACCTTTTTATCCAACACCTACACACATGCGTCAGACACTGTCCTAGGCTCTACAGACTCAACAGTGAACAAAACATTCATGATCACTGTCCTCATGGAGTTCAGTGCCTCTCAGGAAGAAATGACACGGCCGGTGTACTACAAGCATCCGTGTACGATACATGCAAAGAGGAGGTTCCAGGTGATTTGCATGGGAAGGGTAGAGAGTTCATTGACAAGTGAAACCAGGGAAGGCTGCAGTTGAGACCCATTAGAGCAGTGGTTCTCAACCTTCCTAATGCTATGACCCTTTAATACAATTCCTCATGTTGTGGTGACCCCCAACCATAAAATTATTTTCGTTGCTACTTCATAACTGTAATTTTGCTACTGTTATGAGTCGTAATGTAAATATCTGATATGTGGGATGTATTTTCATTGTTACAAATTAAACATAATTAAAGCATAGTGATAATCACAATTAGATTTGTGAAATATTTATTTCTAATTACAAATAAATGAAATTTTGTCTTGAAGCATGGTGTAGTATGGGTAACAGTCTTAATATAACAGTAAACTACTTTACTACATTTTCCAATGGTTTTAGGTGACCCCTGTGAAAGGCTCATTTGACCCCCAAAGGGGTCGCGACCCATAGGTTGAGAACCGCTGCATTAGAGGAAAGGAGGTGGGGCTGGCCTTGAGGGTGGACCCAAGAGTGAGGGGAGAGCTGGAAAGAAGACCCAAACAAAGGTTCTGTTTTACTTCCCTTGTAGTAATTGAAACTTCCTCAAAGGGCACCTTGAAAGAAAGAGAAAATGGTTTCAGGAGCTGTTATTTTTGCCTCCTCAAACTGGAAATGGGACTGAGTGGAGGAAGTTTAGTGTGAAACTTTTACTGCCTGATGGGTTAATTAATTAATTGAATGCAAAGGGGATTTAATGTAAAAGCAAAGGCTTCAGAATCATCCAGTCCTTTGAGTGGGCACCGGGACTTTGTTTGCACTTGTGAGGCACGTCACCCACCTGGTCCTCAGAGACTTAGAAGCCATGAGGCCAGATCCCAGGGGTGGGAGTGGGCTGTGTAGGATGGGTAAGCAGCAGCTCCACTGCCATTCTTTTCCCTCTGCTATACCCCTCCAGGGCTTCTCACAACTGGGATATCCACCCCTACCCTTGTTGTCCTCCCTCAAGGCTGTCCCAAGGATCATGGCATAGACCAAGCATGTCAAACTTGCGGCCCACAGGCCACATGCCTCATTTATTTGGCCCATGTTAGCCTTTGAGTTTGATATGCTTGGTGTAGACACTAGAAATGTAACCTGAATCATGTTACTTGGTTCTTTCCCTTATTAACTCCCTGGCCAGTTTCCTCACCTGTACATTGGGGATCTTAATGCCTTTGAATTTTCCAGTTCTTACATTTTATAGATGCAGCAACAGGACTCGGAAAATTAGGTGATTTGTGCAAAGTTACGCAGCTAGCAGCAGCGACCAGGAATACAGCCCAAATATTGTGTCCCTAAATCCAGTGCTCTTTCCACTAGCAAAGCTTCAAGCTGTGTGCCATGCCTTACCCATGTGTCACCAATGGGTCATCAGGATCATGGCATAGACCAAGCATTGAAAGAGACAGTTAATCAATACACAAAATGTTGATCTCCTGAGGTAACCACATAAGGCCTAGACTGCAAGAAAAAGGTTCAGAAACCCACACGTATGGCACTATAGATACAAAAAACAAACAACCTCTGATATGCTAGTCTTGCTATGATGTGACATCATTGGCCATAGCTTTACATTTTGTTACTGTTTTTGTGCCAAGTCATTGTTTGGAAGCAGAATTCTGTATCAGAATGTTGGCCTAGGAGTGTCCCCTGCTTTGTATGTTAAATGGCACAGAGACTACTTTGTCCGTGGTATTGTCAGATGCCCACTGCCCTTTGTGCTGAGCAGCTGAAGGTCATGTGTCCCTCATCTCAACCCTAGACTCCTGAGTTGCAGCGCAGTGCCAGATTCAGATTATGACATGGTCTCATGGAGACACTGCCACCTCTCTTATGTCCATGGCTCCAATTCCAAGTGTATCAGGAATAGCCGCACGGCTTCTTCTGTCCTGGGGGACTCCATCACAGTTCATGGGATTTTTAGGCCACACTCCTTTTAGTTAGAAAACATGGGTGAGTCGGTACATATTTTTTCTTCACTGTTAATTCCCTTTAAAAAACGAAAGGATAGGAGAACTTTAAGCATTTCGAAAGAGACAGTTAATCAATACACATTATTCTCCAAACATTCGAGGAAATTCAAGGAAATTATAAAGTGCCTCCTGAAGACCTCTTCAGATATCTGTATGCCTGCCCTTCAGGTAGAAAGTTTCCTCTTGGCACATAAAGAAGTCAAATTAGGCCCATAAGAGACTATCCTTGTTGGTGCGTGAATGTCAATAAAACAATCTGCAGTGAAATAGCTTTCTCTCTCAGCATGCTCTGGAGAGAACTGTGGTTATTGAGCATAGTGAGAGTTTGGGGGTGGGGGGTGTCATAGAACTGATACTTGTATGAGATCTGAATGTCTTGCTGAAGACTTTCACTTAGTCTCTCTTTGGTTAAGACGACACTTCACAGTACATGAGGATTTTGGAGAAGGACCCAGCCTCTCACAGACAGGAGAGAAGTGTCTCTATCAAGGCTCATTGGTGTCCCCTTTGTTAATGTGTGGGCACATGTTGGCCCATCTCCTTTGCCACTTGGGAGGACCAGGTAAGCCTCTGAGGTCGGGATGTCCTTTCCAAGAGGACAGCCTCCTTGAAAAATATTTAAAAACACTTTCCTGGAGACTGGCTTTCAGAGCTGAGAGATTTCAAGAGAATTCAAGAAAGGGGCAGTCCTAGGAACTGAAACCTACAGAGTTTCACAACCTTTCTGTGGGCAAATCCCACGATACCAGCTCAGGCTGGGCCAATAGGCTGCAGTCTCCTTTGAGAAGACACTCCCAGGCCTGAGAAGAGGCCGCACCTCACACAGCCGCCTGGGTGTCAGATGAGCAGCCACCAGAGGTCGTTGGGGTGGCCATCATGGTCCGTGCTCAGTGTCTCTGCTGATCAGCACTAGAAACTCTACAGTATCTGCAGGGACTGACTCAGAGGTTCAGCTCGCCTACCTCTGGGGGATACTGCAGGGACATTCCATTAGGTTAAGATGCATTATGGAGTTAGCAATGTTCTGCAGAGTTTGGCTCTATAGAAGAGGAAAAACTTTTCCTTTTCCCTCTCAGGTTTTGTGGCCAGACCTGAGAATTAAACTGACACAGGACAGGTGAACAGGAGGAAAGCATACAGCGTTTATTAAATACTCTTCCACATACATAGGAGCACCTTAAGAAGAATGAAGTCCTTGAGAAGCCCTTAGGACTGAGAGCTTACATACCTGTTCTTAACAAAGAATGACACATTTGTAGAAAAGTATCAAGACAAAGGAAAAAAAAACAACAACAAACTTCTAGGAGCAGTAGGTAGTGGGAAAGTGACTAGGAACTGTGTGGGGGAACTAACAGACAGAAAGGACTATGGTAGTAGGTTTGTTTGTACAGCTCCATTTGGTGTTGAATCTCCTCAGAAATAAAGCAATCTTCTCTTCCTGGTGTAGCGAGGTCCCTTTTCTTCTGGAAACTTTTATAACCTATTTCTATGTCAAAAGGAAGCGGTTAGAGAGCCCTTCCTGCATCTGCTGTATGTCAAGTGCTTTCAGCTCAAAAGAAGCCATATGCCAAAGGGCATGTTTGGGGGTGGCATGTTCTGAGCCCCTTCAATTCGAATCTCAATTTTTCTGTTTTCTCGCTGTACAATGTTGGGCAAGTTCCTTAACTCCTGTGAGCTTCCGTTTCCTCACCTGTCAGGTAGAGATAACGTCTCATTTCTTAATAATAATATAAATGATGTGAACACATGCCCATTGTTTAGCACCAGGCCCTCAACAAATGACAGATTCAACCTTTGTCAGTAAGAGAAGAGATGGAAGTAGAAGTTTCTCCTTGTTCTGCTCATTTACTAAGGGCAGCAATTTTCAACCGGTGTGCAATCAGAATTTTCAAAACATGCAATACCTGGCTATTTAGTCAGGGGCATGGACCTCTTTTCTCTGAGATTGTCCATTAAAAAGTAACAATAGCCAGCACAACAATAGCTGCCTGATGTGAATGAATCAAAATTGTACCTATTTTTTATTCAGATCGTCAGAATATAATAATACTATTTTTTTAATGTGCTGCAGAAGTTTAGTAATTAGTTTATGTGTGCCATGAAATGAAAAAGGTTGAAAACCGCTGACTTAGGGGATGGCCGTCTCTCTTGGGCTCATGATTATGCAGTTCCTTGGTGAAGTCAGATCCAGGAGAACTGGGCTTGGGATGCACTCCTGAGGCCAGGGCCCTTTGTGGTTCTGAGAGGGTTTCTGCCAGCCCCCAGGAGTGCGGAGCTCAAGGCACCTCTGTCCCGGCTGTGCTTCAATTCACGGGATCTTCTTGTTCTTTAGTCACTGCTTGGTATTCCTCAGCTCCAGGTGGAACATCTGTGAATTGATGCGTGGTCTGATTATACCACAGACCAAACTGGATTCCTTATACCCCCAACGAAAGGGCAGCTCTGGTCTCCTGATGAGCTGAGGGATGCATCACACAGCCTCTGAAAGTGTCTACCCAGTACCAATTGAATTTAAGTGGTGGGGCTATGGCAATAAATAGAAAAGACCAAAGGCTACTCTTGTGGGGCCCTTATTCAATTTATTAATTTATTGATTTTAGAGAGAGGGGAGATATTGTTTTCAGAGAGAGTGGAGAGGAGAGAGGGGGAAGGAGAAAGAGAGAGAGAGAGAGAGAGAGAGAGAGAGAGAGAGAGAGAAAGAAACATTGATTTGTTGTTCCACTTATTTATGCACTCATTGGTTGGACCTTATATGTGCCCTGACCAGGGCCTAAACCTGCAACCTCGTGACCATGCCCTAACCCAGAGGTTGGCAAATTCATTAGCCAACAGAGCCAAATATCAACAGTACAACGATTGAAATTTCTTTTGAGAGCCAATTTTTTTAAACTTAAACTTCTTCTAACACCACTTCTTCAAAATAGACTCGCTCAGGCCGGAGTATTTTGTGGAAGAGCCACACTCAAGAGGCCAAAGAGCCTCATGTGGCTCCAAAGCCACAGTTTGCCCACCACAGCAACTGAGCTACCCGCCTGAGGCTTTTATTTTCATTTTAGAGACAAGGAAATGGAAATACAGAGAAGTTCACTGACTCGCTCAAGATCACACAACTAGCAGGTGAGGGAAACCTCAACCTAGGTTTTTTTACCCTAAAATAATTTCCATTTATTTCCATTTTGTCATGATTATTTTGGAATAGTCACTAATTATATCAATATAAAAAGCCAAATCAATAATACCTGAGATGGGTATAAAATGTCCTCTTTGTCCTTATTGACTGCAAATAATCCAAGTATTTAGCCAAGCTTCTCCCGCCCTACATTCCCCTTCCCTGTTCCCCACCCCCCTTCCCACCCCTGCCCCAGGCATTTCTCTCCAATCCTGACTTCTCTGGCTGCTTTGCTTCCTTGGCAACCAAATGGCTAATGAGCTTCACCCCAACTCCTGTCTCTCTTAATGAATTTCTTTTTGTCAATGGCTGATTTGCATTGAAAGAGGTTTTCATGCCAAGCAATATTTTTGGGAACGTTTTACAACTAACTCCTGTTGCTGAAGTTCTGAGAGAAGCCAAAGCTGATTCAAAAAGGCCTAAACCCTTTCCTCCATTGGATTACTTCATAAAACAATTGGAAGAGAACAGTTTTGCAATGAGCATTTCAGTAATTCCTGAAAAGTATCACTTAGTCCTGATTGAGACCACAGCTGTGTCTACATGGTGCTAAACATCTGGACGAAAAATAAAAATGGGATGCATTGGGATATTAGTACTGGGTCAAAACTAGCCTTTGTCTCCTCAGACACTGTGAATGGTTGCTCTTGGGTCATTGAAACACCATTCATCTCTCATTTCAGTCATGTCAGTGTATGAGAGAGTGGGCAGAGTGCTGGCTTTGAAAAAAGAAGGTTGGAGGATATGCCAGTCTCGACTTTGGCACTTCCCGGTGTGTGACCTTGTCCAGCCTAAGCTTCCTAATCTATAAAGTGGACATACTATGCCTGAACAGTTTCCTAAGATGTTTGCAAAGAGTAAATAAAACAAATTTTGAACTAGGTAGGGTTATAGAGTATTTGTTTTTGCATCTCCAGTGCCTAGCATGGACCATGTAGTAGGGAATGGATATATCCTTGTTGAATAATTTAGGAATGAGTATAATATACCAGCAGGGAATTCTATACTTCTAGCACCTATCATTTATGTAGCTCTGTTCACATTTGCTAATCCTTCTGGTACTTAAACAAATTTACCATTCCTATAATATAAGGACACATAGCCCTGAAAAAATATTTACTAAAAGCATGAAATGTATTGTGCTAGGTATAAATAATTTTTTTCCCAGTTAGTCCAAGTGGTGAATAATTCCAGCTTTTGTTCAATTTGGAGCACCCTGTTTGTAGTCCATGTCATAAATATTTTCATGACTATTGCTTAGTAGTCAATGAGTTTCTTTGTTGGCACAGAATTTAAGATATTTCCCTAATAAGGACACCCAGTGTTAAAGCAATGAATATCTATAGCTATGCAGTTCAGAGAGTTACCTAGGAGATGAAAGGCTAATCTGTCTGGAATTTCTGCCCTTGACACCAAAGATACTATAAATTTGCTCAGGAGGAAAATAATCATAGTAAGCATCTTAATTTCTTCCATCATGTTCCCAAGCAGATGTCATCGTGTTTTAGCCTGGAATTCATCATCTCTCTGATACATCAACATTGACATATTACATCTTCATCTCTTATTATAGAAAATGGAAATGAAAACCAGAATGTGAGCATGTTGAATGAATTGGACTCCCGAGAGAATGGAGGGAAAAGAGAACCTCACACTCCCACTTGCCTCTGACTTTTGGGTTTCTTGTTTCCCTCATGTTTGCCTCACCCTCTGAGAAGTCAGTCTGGAAGTTTGCTGCCTATAGTTTGAAAAAGCAACAAGAGCTTATTTCCCCCTAAAGAGAGAAAAATTGTGAGAGGGGATTTGGGGGAGGTCAGAGAATCTCCTAAAAAAAAAAAAATCCAATGATGGAATTTAAAGTTAAACTCCAGAAATTAAACTATTTATTTCTGGGCTTGGCTTTGCCTCTTTGCTAGTTTGGGTGAATGCATGGATATGCTGAGCCATTTTCTTCAATCTATTAAGCTCTCCAAGGATGAGCTTGGGTAGGTGTGAACACCTGCAAATGTCATCAGTCCTCTAATACCTGCGTAGCACTGAGTTATCAAAGTAGCACTTGCCATCTGCCTGCTACTTGTCACCCCACGGTGGGCACCAGTACACTTCTTTCCTTTTTCTGGCCTCAGGAAACAGTTTTAGGATTTTAGGATTTTATTATATGTTGAGTAAATTGCGTTCTTCTTGAATTCTCTACGAAGTCACTCTGGTCCTTGGAGATTAGAAGTTTAAAGTTTGAGGGCCATACCTCACTGAGCTCTCTTCACTTTGGTCCCCTAGCCATTTCTGTGGCAGCCAGACTTAATCCTCTTCACACATATCAAACCAACCATCAGTCGAGGTGGTCTTTATTTCCTCCCCACGTGTTATAGAGATTAAGGCTGCCTGATTTTCTCATATTGTCACTGGCACCCTGACCAAAGACTCAGCTGCTGTCTAAGATTGATGTAAATAATGTTTACAACTTGGCCCAAACTTGGCCATTTTCAGGAAGTAGCCATCTTATTCTTGAGTCACAAAGGCTAATGCCATCTTGACCATAACAGAATAGCTGGATAGAAATTAGCACCCTAGAATCCCTTTGTAAATTTATGGACCACATAAAGAAGCAGTACAAATGATTGCCTATTGCACAAGTAAATGAATAAATGCATAAATGAATGAATGCTTGAAAAGGAGCATCTTTGTCACTGGTGCATATCTTGATGGGAAAGTGTTAGGCTTGGGAACCAGAGAGAATGGTAATAGCTGTTGAAATGTTGAGCAGCAGATAATACCCGGGTATTCTGGACATTTTAGGAGACAAGGACTCCTTTGAGAATCTCATGAAAATTATGGCTTCTATCCTCAGAAAAAAAGACATGTGCATATTTGTACAACATGTAAAGTTTCAAGAGTACAGATACTCACCCTCTGGCCTATGGTTATGCTTAACAATTGGGTCTGACTTAAATAGAAATTTTTTGTATTTGCTTAAGCAAGTAGGATTTTGGAGAGAGTGGAAGGGCACTATCATTAAGGCACCCTTACTCAGAACCAGATATGTGCTCAGTGTTTTATTTACATTAGTTAACTTACTTTTCATAATAATTACATGGGGTAGGAATTACTGCTTCATTTTATACATTCAATCTCCATGTATTGTCATATATAGTATGTATATATACAACATATACATATATGTGCATATACTATACTAGAGACCTGGTGCACAAATTTGTGCACAGGTGGGGTCCAGCCAGCTCACCCTGATCAGGGTTGCGGGGGCCAATCAAGGGTGGGGCTGGCCAGGGAAGGGGCCATGGGCAATTGGCCAGTTGGCCCCCCCTCCTGGTCAAACTCCCAGTCGAGGAGACAATTTGCATATTACCCTTTTATTGTATAGAATACATTATGTTCACACATATGCAAAGCATGTCATATTAATGCCACCCTTGTCTTTTTCCCTGTCCTTCCTTTCCCTTCAGCCTTCAATAAACAGCTTTATTCCCTCTTCCCTCTCAGGCTGAGAATTAAAAACACAAAAATATTGTTTAGCACTCATCTTTGAAAGAGCCCACTCTCACCTGGTGACTTCTTTAAAACAAAAGTCTAGCTAACTTCCTGGGGCAGGAAAAGCTAACATTTTTTTTTCCCCTTGAGAAACAAGATGCAAATCAATTTTTCAATTGGTTATTTTGTATTATATTCTCGATAAAGTATCCTCAATTATGTGAGAGCACAGAAATAAATAAGAAGTTCACCATGTAGTTTGAATTAAATTACTTCATGGTTTAATTATAATCAGAGGTAATCCCAGATGGTGGTCCACAGCTTAATGAACATATCCTTCAGGAATTAATGAGTTACAACTTTGGATCTATTGAGTGTTGTATGCTACAGAGTGCTACTGATCTTGGGGAAAGATGTCTGGTATACAGGGTCCCAAGTTACTGACATTGACTACTTAAATCAGAGTTATGGAGAAAATCACTAAGGGGCATTTTGGAGAGTGAGAAGGGATGACTGAAGCCAGATGCTGAGCAACACTAGCATTCATCAAGTGGGAAAGGAAGAGGATTAACATGGGACACTGAGAGGGAACAACCAAAATGAAGGTAGGAAGAGAACATTGTCAAAAGCCAAGGGAGATGGATTCTAAGAAGTAAAGTGAGACCAACTGTATATATCATGAAACAAAGGGAGGAAGTAAGATGAAGGGAGGACTAATCCATTGACTTATCTATCAGGAGTTCATTGGCAATGTTAACAAGACCCATTTCTGTGAAGTGGTGAGGGGAAACCATTACTGTGGGTTGTGGGGTAAATAGCCGGTGAAGTAGTTGAGAACATTTGGTTTCCAAATGTTGGGTGGATTCAGTATATCTAGGGTGGGTCCCAAGAATTCATTATTTCTAAAACTGCCTGGTTTGAGAACCGTTCAAATGTGAAATCCACGAGAGCAGTGATCTTGCCTGTCTCACTCAGCACTGTATTCCAGGAATCAGCTACAGCAGTTTCTCAGTAACTGTGTGGGATAGAAGCCCCCATTGATGTCAACTACTTTTTATAGAGTAGTATTAAAAGTGATAGCATTGACCATGCAAGTCAGTCAGCATGTAATAGACCAACAGTCTCAAGTATAGTCTATCTCAAAAGTTGGGGGGCTACAGGAAGGATTGACAGGATTAGACAGGCAAAAGAAGAGGAGATAAGGAAGTGGGCAGGTCTCAGTCAGCATATATTCATGGAGGCCTCTCAACTAGCATGATGATGGTATTGCATTGGAAGGATGCTGGTCTCAGAATGAAAAGTCTGTGACTGAGCGTGGAGGGCTCACTCAGGTGTGAGAAGTCATGGTCTAGCACCCAGGGATGGAGAATGACTCTGTGGCTAAGCCTCTACTAGGTACCAAGACGACAGGCAGGAATCAGACTCAGCTTTGTTTTTGAGGAGCCCCGGAAGAGGACAATCATAATACACAGGATACTGCAGGGAAAAGGAATGTTAAACACACGGAAACTCCCCAGAGGAGGGGAGCCCTCTGGCATGCCTTGAACATCTCTGTTGTTCTGAGACTCTCCAGTTTGCCCGATAGGTGGTGATCATCCCTGCACAGGTTGAACACTAATGTTAATTCTACATGCATATCTAGTTTTTGTTATTTATGGATTTTCATCATGGCTTTCTAGAACATTGTATATTGAGAGCCCTGTGAGGATATTTTCTTTGTGGGCAAAGACTCTCCACAGCTCTTCTCTCATATGGATTCTAAACTACTCTGCATTTTCCCTTCATGAAAATCCTGTCTGAACATGAGGTTGTCCTCATATTCAGATTTTCCCTGACTTCAGCAATGGCTCTTTCTTTCCCTGTGTCACTGGTTCCACCATCCCTACCCTCTCTTCCCCTTAGGCCCTACTCTAAACTCCCCAGTGAGATAGTAGTGAGGTCTCTGCCATCCAGGCAGAGAACATTAACATGTTAACCAAGAACTCTGAACACTGGGGGAAAAGAGAGAGCATGAGATTGGATAATGGCTAGGATTTAGGCAAGAATATAAGGGACTTATTTGGGGAAACAGTGAGCGGTTCAGTTTGGAATTCATCCAAGAGTTATGTTTTTATTATTTCCATTTTCCAGAGATATGGAGCATGGTATGAGAAAGGGGATTATCTTGGT
Organism: Lasiurus cinereus; assembly: GCA_011751065.1. Classification (NCBI taxonomy): domain Eukaryota; kingdom Metazoa; phylum Chordata; class Mammalia; order Chiroptera; family Vespertilionidae; genus Lasiurus; species Lasiurus cinereus. Next base: position 9,220,674 of record JAAGEH010000226.1, read on the forward strand.
AGATGTCCTAGAATGTAGGTCATCCAGGGGACTGTGAAGGGTTTCCTGCCTTGGGCCTGTGAATAGCTTGGGGGCCCCAGAAAACCTTAGAACTTGGTTAACAAGTTATTAGGAAGTGTTAACAATCCCAGTGAAAGCAGCAGTAAAACTAGATGCTCCTTAAACAAGCTCTCTGAATTCCTGTAATGTCATCATTATCATCATAATTATCTACTGAATGTCTCTGTGAGGTATTAGTGTCTCCATTTTCTAGATGGGAACACGGAGACTCACAAAAGTTAAAAAGACATATCCAGGGGCTCTGGCCAAGTGGCTCAGTTGGTTGGAGTGTTGTGCCAAACACCACAAAGTTGTGGCTTTGATTACCAGTCGGGTGTGTACAGGAGGCAGCTGATGGTACCGAGAACCACACCGTAGTAAGGGTTGATGGCAGAACTCAAACCCCTGCACATCACATCTCAACACTTGTGCTAACAGCTGCCCAGATGAAAGCAGAAATGTCAACATCATTCCACTAGACAATTCTTTGTGATTTGTGTAGCTCCATCCCTTTTACCATTCCCTTTTATCTTGCTCCAACCCTGGGATGATAAACTCGCTTTTACAAAACAGCAAATGGAGGCTAAGAGATACTCTGTGACTTTCCTTAGGTCACACAGTTTTTTAGCAGTGCAGTTTGCATTCACATTTTCTAAAGCCATCCTTCCCACCTTATTTCCTTTACATTATGTTCTGAAGGGGTTTAGTGACCAACGGGAAAAATCAAGATGATGTTTGTGTAGAGGAGTTGGGGAAAGTAAACAACAACAACAACACTGAGATAAAAAGAGGAAACAGAATCATTAAGGCTAAACACCAGGCACAGCAAGGAAACAGCTGGGACAAAGTTGTTCCTTCTGAAACAGGCTGCCAGAATGGCTCAGATGTGCAGGCTGAGTCAGAAGTCCACAGAGGAAATGAGAAGCTGGGTAGGAGATTCCTGTACATGGGAAAATGAATGGAAGACCCATCTAGAGAACAGGTTTGCAAGTCTATTTCTGGTGAGATCCACTTTAGAAAGACTAAAGAAGGGAATGGCAGGGTTTAACAAAGCATGGGCAATAAAAGTTAACAACAACAAAAAAAAGGGGGCAGCTCTCTGGACAACAGAGACTCTCTTAATCATTTGTAAGGAAAACAGGAGTTCAGCACAAGGTTTGAAAGACAGAAATCATTACCAAAATATGGGTGAAGCTCAACTATAAAAGTGCTAAAGAGTTTATAAAAACAGAAAGAAGGGATGCATTCTTAAATAAGGCATGAAAGCATCAAGCCTGGTGCACGGGTGGGAGCCAGCTGGTTTGCCCTGAAGGGTGTTCCAGATCAGGGTGGGGGTTCCCTTGGAGCATGGGGTGGCCTGGGCGAGGGGCCTGTGGTGGTTTGCAAGCCAGCCACGTCCCCGGGTGACCCAAGCAGAGGCCCTGGTAATCTGGTATTTATCTTCTACAATTGAAACTTTGTAGCCTGGAGTGGAGCTAAGCCTTCTGCTCGCTCCCTGGTGGCAGCCATTTCTATTGGAATTTATTTATTTTCTATAATTGAAATTTTGCAGCCTTAATTGGAGGCCTGGACCAGCCATCACTGGGGCAACTCAAGCCTCCCTCCTGCTCTCTCTGTGGCCATAGCCAATCTTGGTTGGGTTAATTTGCATACTTGCTCCTGATTGGCTGGTGGGGTGGTTTGTGGGTGTAGTGGAGGTATGGTCAATTTGCATATTACTCTTTTATTAGATAGGGCTAGAGTCTTGGTGCATAAAAACTCGTGCACTTGGGGAGGCATCCCTCAGCCCATCCTGCCTCCTCTCATAGTCCAGCAGCCCTCAGGGTTGGGAGGCAACCCAGTAATCAGGGGAAGATGACACTCCCATCACACCTCTGTTGCTGCCACTGCTGGTAGCACAAGCCTCAGCCAGCCCTGGTCACCTGAGCCTCAGGCAGCTCTGGGCAGCTAGGCAGACACCATCTGAGGCTTCCCTGTGCCTTGGGCTGGCCCTGGGTGGCTGGGGGGCTGAAGGGACTGGAGAACTTTGGAGGCAGGCATGCAGAGTGGCTGGACCTGCCTGGGGGCAGGCCTGGCAGTGCAGCGTGCCTGCCACCCCAGCGGGGCTTTGGGCACTGGGCAACACCATCTAGTGGCTGTAGGAGTTGCCATCCTTGAGGGTGTGGCAGTCAATTAGCATATTCCCTCCTTATTGGTTATGGGCGCTGCCATCTTTGTGAGGGCATGAGGGTCAGTTTGCATATTCCCTCTTTATTAGATAGGATGAGAAGTTGAGCAATTTTAGTATCAGGGAGCATTGCTTGATTCTTCTTCAAGTTTGTTTTTTAAGACTTTTCTAAATAAATTTCTTACAACTAGTGAATGTAATCATTTAAGGAATTCTAATCCATAATGATATTGGGGAAGAAGGTGTTATCTAAATAGGTTTTTGAATTCAGCTTAATGGTTTTTACTGAGAACCCACTGTACTCATGAGGTTCTATGTACTGTGGATTTTACTAGATAAATAGATTATATTATTCTTTATTTTTAAAGTATTTTACCTGGGGTTGAGCTCACTACAAACCATGGATATCAAGAAATCTGGTAAGAAGTAGGGTCTGATTATAGGTAGCATGTGGCCTGGAGCTCAAACATGGTTGGGGAGGCTAACGAGGAACTATTTGTGGGCACCAGCCCAGGAGATTTCTGATCTTGGAACTTATGGGTCAGTGTGGGAGTTTAGCCAAAGCTGGAAGGGACCTGTGAGATGAGAGCTTGGTGTGGAAGGGGAGCTGGCTAGGACCTTCTTTGAAGGATTCCCACTCCCAGGAGTTTTGGACTGTGGTGGTCTAGACCCAGAGCCTGGTGATTACATGTGGCGGGGAGCTGGTATGTATCTGCATGTAGGAAACCTTGGAATGCAATTGCATCATGTTTAAGGGGCCCGGGGAAAAGGGCCTTAAAAATAAGTTTAATTACTGGCAGGCATTCAACACCCACTCTGTTCATCTCACTTGTCTGCAAAACCTTTTTGTTTGTATTTTATGAAAGGCATAATAATCCTGAAAGTTAGTTAATGCAAAGAAAACAATTTTAGGGACAATAGGACAAAATAGTTAGCAGGTAGATGTATGTCAGTGCACTGTGGTACAGGGAGAATGGAACAAAGTCTGGGTTTCAACCCCAGAACCACCAATTGCCAGCTGTGGACAGGGGGCAGGCCACTCAACCTCTGTGCGGCTCACTTACACCTGAGGGAAGGGGAGAATTCATGGAGCTAATGCAAGTGGAAATCAGCGAGCTGCAAAGACCTGGAATAACCCAAACCATCCTGCATGAGAACAAAGCTGCAGGCATCATACTATTGTTCCACTTTGGGGGAGGGTTGGCGGAGGTAAAGTGACACTGCTCTACAGTGCATCTGTTCTAGGATATTTAGCTCCACCTGGAACCTCTCAGCTATACTCCCGGACTTCAATAAAGGTACTCTCATCCATGAGTGGTTGTTAAAAACCAGTGCTTCTGTGGGAGTTGTGAGGGTTACCACCTCCTATTCTGCCATCTTGTGACATCCTATGATTATATTTTAAAGAAAATAAAAATAAAGAAAAAATTGCCCGAGGCCAGACTGAGTTTCTAAGTGGGTCACATTGAGCTTGGTAGGGAAGGCCAAGAGGTCTAGAGCAGCCCAGAGAGGTGAAGAAAGGATGCTTGATAGGGTAACCTGGCCAACTGCCAAGTGGACTCATGGCCCAATTCATTAATTACTCCAAGTCACAGCAGGTTAATCTTGTGCTCAGTTGCTCCAGAGGACACCATTAGGACCAGTGGAGGGGAGCTATGGAGGAGAAAGTCCAGCAGAGTATGAGGAGACCCTTTCCAGCAGGGTTTTCCAGATACTGGAAGGCTCACTCAGAGAGACCAAGCCAGCCACAGAGTTGATGTTGCACACAGCACTGCAGGAGGTCTGCTCTGGAGGCTCTTCAGGGTTCAAAAACAGAATAGGCTTAACCCCTGAAGTGGCCTCTATAATTTGAATCAGCTCATATCCTCTTGCAAACTTATACTCCATTTTTCTTTATCAGGTAGGTTCATAAATTCATAAACTGTATCTTTTCTATGGCAGCAAATGATACAAGAAAGCTAATTAGCTCCAGAGCCAATTTTCATGTCAAAGTGAAATTATAGGTTTCATGGTATAGATCAAAATTATGTTCTGTTCCTCCTCATCCTCCACTCCCCCTTCTCTTCCTGGTCTAATTTCTTCTTCCTACATATGTATATAGTCCCTTCTCCTATCTGGTCACAAATGTCAGCAGAGGGGGGTGGCCACTAGAGAGCCCCTTTCTCTTCTTTCAGGCATATTTGCATTTGCAGACAGCTTTAATTGAGTAGAGTTTTCATTGCTCTTTTTTTCTGCTCCTGATTTTAAATGCAAATGTTAATGTTTGGTTAGTGTGGGTTCAGAATTAAGCCCCTGCTACCTGTGGCTACCTCCTTCCCTGGGTTCTGAATAAACTCTAGTGGAGTATGGAGACCTGCTGAGAGCTTGTGAGTCCTGGAGGGCTGAAGTCCAGCTAATTGCCAGTCCTGCTGAGAGGGTTGGGCAGAGCCTTATCTCACTTACCAGCTCTCATGGAGTCATGTTCCTCCTAGCACCGGTAGAGAGAAAATTAGTGTGCTGGGAACTGAAATGGAGGTGGAGAAAGGGCTGCTCTTTGGAATTAGGTTCTGGGCTCTCTTTTGGCATTGACACTTTGTGGAACTGAGAAGGCCATCAGAGGTCATCAAGTCCGAGTCCCACAATTTAGAGTCTCTTAGACCATGTTCTTAATAGTTTGTTTTGGTCCTCTGTTTGAATGGTGGCTCTTCCCTTCACAAGACAGCCTCTTCCACTGACAACCAACTCTGTTAGAAAAGATGTACTTAACATTGAGCTTAAAGGAACTTATCTTCAGCTATTGGTTTAGTTTTCACATAGAGCGTGTTTGTTCTTATGTCCAAATGACAGTCTTCCAGGTAGTTGGAGGCAACTCTTCCAAGAGCCTCAAATGCCTTTATCTCCACCAGTTACAGATTTCCACTTTCTTCAGATCTCTTATATATCTGACTCTTTGTCTACCCTGCTCCTCTTCCTATTGTGGACTCAGATGATTTGTCTTCTGTGAAGGCATATGTCATAGGGATAATGGTAATCTAACTGTGGACTGACCAGCACAGGGTAGAATAGGGCTTCCCATTTCCTTCCCATTCATTTGAATTCCTCTCATTTACCAAGGCTGCCCAAGATGCCATAGGCTTGCTAAGTGGTCATGTCGCACTGCGCACCCTTGTGAGCCTACAGCCAATTTCAGCTCCAAGCTCCTTCTCTCAAAGGTGTCTTCTAGCTGAGTAATCAATGTATAATTCAACCTTTAGCTAAAGACAACCGAACTCCTCATTTAGTGACAAAGAAAGTATATTCTTCCAAAGGGTCAGACTGAGCTCTAATCCAATGAGATAATCTCACAAGACATTATACATATATCATAGAGACTATGTTTATGCTAAGTCCAGCTTTCTCTTTCAGAAAGGAGGACGTGATGCTCAGATGTCTAAGCAAGGGCAGTGTCTCAGGAACTGTGGGTGCCTCCCTTGCCTTGGGCCTCCAGTGCATAGGAGAGAAGTCAAGTCTGAAAGGAACTTACTATAGAAGAAGCACTTGAAAGTGAGCTACTACTGGGTAGAGATGTGTGGGGAAAGGGTTGCAGTGGCTTTAAGATAGAGAAGGCCAATGGCTGGTAAAGGTTGACTTGACTGTGGTTGGGAATGGAGACATGAAGGATGGCAGGAGAGCAGAGAAGCCATGACCAATAGCAAAATGTCCTCTTTCCCTCTATATTCAGTCCCATCCCACCTCCATCACCATAACAACCCCCATCCCATAAGAAATGTATTTGCAGAAGAGACAGAATAGACAACCTGTCACTGTGACCTTTGCCCCCAATTCAGAGGTGTTGGTTTTCTAAAGTCTCACCCAATAATACTTTCTTCTTCTGGCCTTTGGGCATATTACATTATATAAGAGCTCCCAAAAGCCTCACATGAATCTGGCCCTCCTCCCATTTTGGCATCAATGATATTTCTCTTTTACTCATGAGCCACTCCTCTCCCCCAAGTCTAGCATCAAGAGAAAAGATGAGCCGAGACTGGTTTGGCTCAGAGGATAGAGCGTCAGCCTGTGGACTGAAGGGTCCCAGGTTCGATTGCGGTCAAGGGCATGTACCTTGCTTGCGGGCACAACTCCAGTGGGGGGCGTGCAGGAGGCGGCTGATCTATGTCTCTCTCTCATTGATGTTTCTGACTTTCTATCCCTCTCCCTTCCTCTCTGTAAAAAAATCAATAAAATATATTTTAAAAAAGAGAGAGAATTAAGATGAACACTCACATTGTATAAATTCTACATATAGAAATCATGGAAACGTGAAGGAACCATGCTGTATTTAGATGACCAGGCCCTACTACTACTACTACTACTACTACACATACACACACACACACACACACACACACACACACACACACACACAGCTGCAGAAATGTTCTAAGGTTCCCCCAAGTGGCCTCAGTCATAGGCAAATGTAGAGTGTTGATGAACTGGCAGCATTATAAACAAAGGAAGTTGGACACTGGGCCTTTGCACAGGATGCCCAGTATAATTTGTAACAATTCCATTTACCCATCCCATTTATTGTCATAGGACCTTCCTGCTACTCAAATGAATCTCTCCAGTCTACATTGACTTTCTACCAAAATAGAGGGCCATTTGATATTGATTGCTATTTCTGGAGCCCCTATGTAGAAACCTGACCCTGGTATTCTTGGATGATTAATTTACAGTTATGAAATTTGAACTTCTGAAGACCGCCCTTTGCTGTGGCAAGAACTTCTTATCCTAGGGTAAATAGCAACATTATGAATAGGGTCAGACATGGATGGAAAGGAAAGAGAAAAATAGTGATGGCTGTAAGTGGGGAAGGAAAAGTAATAGTCACAAAAGCACAAAGTTATCTCTCCCAACCCCCATCTCCAATGGTTCTACCTCCTCCAGGAAGTACAAAGTTGCTTTTTCGTGTTTTAGCCTGCTGGCAAGCTTTTTGTGTGTACTACTATATTGAATCCTTACAACAATTTGTGAAGTACAATAACAACTATTTCGCATTTGGGGAAAAAATCCCTCTTTTTGGAAAATATGAAATGACTCATTCAATTAGCAGTGGATAAAATTGGACATGCACCCAGGACTCCTCCCCACCAGTTCCACACTTTTTTATTTCTATTTTCTCTCAAGCTGAAAGCCTAAATGGACAACCTGGTTCAAAAGACCTATGAATGAAAGCTGGAAGCTCTGGGTTAGCTGGGAATGGAATATTGTCTCAAACCCCAGAGTAAAGCTCTGATTGAGTCAATCAGAATTTTCTGAGAGCTTAGTGGGGGCAAATCATTGAATGAAGTGAGCTGAATTAGATATGGCCCTTGCTTCAGGAAAGCCATGATCTTGGGAAACATAGCACATTCACATGAAAATTTTTTTACCACAATCTAAGGTGTATATGGGAAGTACAAAAGAATTAGTACACATATATAGACCATAAACTAGGAGTTCTGAGGGAGGTGAGACTAGAGAGCCAGGAAGATCAAGAAGACTTCCTGGAGGAGGTAGAACCATTGGAGATGGGGGTTGGGAGAGATAATTCAAGGATCAGGAGAAGCTGTGAGCAAAGATGACAAACTAGGCATGTTCATGTATCTAAGCTGAGGAAGGAGTCTAATCCCTCAGAGCATGGCACACAAAAGAGAGATGGAGAGACAACTCTCCAATTCCTCCTGAATTTGTTTGATTTTAAAGCCCATAAAAAATTACTCACCCTTCTTTGCCCTGTAGCTGCCCACATAACCAATGGACAAAGAGTTAAATGTAAAAAAGAATAAACTCACATATGTATTTTAATCACTACAAAATGGCCTCCACACGCATAACAAGAAAAAGAAACACATTTGGCAGCCTTGTCTTTTATTTTGATGGGCTCTGCCAGGGTCTTCTTCCTAGAAGAGCTGCTGACAATTGGCTTTGTTTGAGGATGCTATGATATGGTGGCATCTAGAATGGGCCACTAGGACTGGTTTCATCATTTATATCCAATGTGCCATCCAATGAGCCAATTTGAGCTGTGCACACAGTGGGATGCATTGTTTCTGACTGACGGTTCATCGTGATTGAAAATGAGAACAATTAAAATGAAAAATATCAATCAAAGGCATTTCTTAAAAAAAAAAAATGAAACAAAGCCTAATACACCCAGAGCCACAAGCTAATTAATTCAAACTAATAAATGAATTCAATAAAGTTGCAGGATGCAAAATCATCGTATAAGAGCCAGTTTCATTTTATATACTAACAACAAGTTATCTAAAAAGAAAATTAAGAAAACAACCCCATTTACTACAGCAGCAAAAAGAATAAAATACTTAGGAATAAACGTTACCAAGGAAGTAAAAGACTTATACACTGAAAACTATAAAACATGGATGAAAGAAATTAAAGACTAAAGTAAATGGGAAAATATCTGTATTCATAGTTTGAAGACTCAATATTGTTAAAATGTCCAAAAAATCACTAACCAAAGTGATCTACAGATTTAATGAAATCCCTATCAAAATCCCAATGACAGGTTTTTTGTTTTGTTTTGTTTTCAGAAATAAAAACCACAAAAGACACTAAATAGGCAAAGCAACCCTGTGAAAGAAGATCAAAGCTGGAGGCATCACACTATCACACTTCCTGATTTCAAAATATATTGCAAAGTAATTAAAACAGTAATATACTGGCATAAAAACATATATATAGACTAATGGAACAGAATAGATAGCCCAGACCAAGGGGGTAGATCTCATGTTATATGTTCATACCACAATAATAATTATAATAATAATTAAACATGGAGGCCCATCTTCTCTCTGGACCTCGATTTTCCCATCTATGAAATGACCAGGCTGCACCTAATAATCACTCTAAATGTTAACCTACAAAATGTTTATTCCAGTGGCTCCTTGGTGTTTTGAAAGAACAATAGCTCAAAAACAATGCAATGGTCAATTCTTAAGTAAAACTTTTAAAGATCTTAATATGAATTAAAAGGAACATAATTTCTCTACTTTGTTTTTAATGTTATTCCCCTACTCCCATTACAACACCATTCATAATCTTGATGTTTACAAGGAACCTCTGTTAACATTTTGACATGTTTTCATTCAGGACTCTTTTTATGTTGTTGGTTTTTGTGGTTGTTATTGTTTGCTTGTGTTTTTTTCATAGTTACATTCATAACATGTTTATACAATTTGAGGTCCTATTTTAGTGTTTTCTTCCATTAATCCAACCAGCAAGCATTTATTTATAACCTATTATGCATGAGGCATTTTGTCCGGCATCAAGGAGACAAAGATGAACAAGATACAGTGTTAGCTCTATAGAATCTCATAGCCTAGATGGGAAAATAGATAAGTAATCAGATGATTAAAACTGGGTGTAATGAGTTCTTTAGGAGGGGAAGTACAGGGGTAGAAAGGCTCATGGTGGTTACAAAGACTTAAGTGGAAGCAAGTGTGAAGTTAGCACATAGCTTCCCAGCAAAACACTACATTTCATAGCCACCCTTGAAGCCAAGTGTGGGCAAGCAACTAAATTATAAGCCATGGGATGAGGGTGGGTGTATTACCTCTTCTGAATTCTTCCTGTGCCCCTTTAGCCCTTCACTGTTGGGTGGAAAGGAAAGTGATGATGAGAGCAGGAACAATCACGTCAAATCACTTTAGGTGGGAGCTGCATAGTGAGGCTAATAGAGCATCAGAGTAGAAGAAATTAAGTTCCTATATCAGTCATGTACTGCTTACAGTTGGATTTCTGTGTGTGTGTGTGTGTGTGTGTGTGTGTGTGAGAGAGAGAGAGAGAGAGAGAGAGAGAGAGAGAGAGAGAGAGAGAGAGAGAAAGAGAGAGAGAGAGAGAGAAGAGAGAGAGAGATCATCTACCTTGTTTTAAAGACACTGTGATATTTGTGTATTTGTTATAGCAGCTGGAGCCTCAATTCTAACTAATGCAGATGGCAGTAGATCGAGTCTGAAGAAGAAGGCAGAGAGATGGGTCAGACACAGAGGAAAAGGTAAGACATCCTCAGATGTTTGAACCTTATCCTGAAGGCATTGGTGAGCCACTGAAGAGTTGTTGTCAATAGAGTGACATGATCTAGTTTGCATTTTGGGTAAATCACTCTGGCTGCTACATAAAGAATAGGTCAAAGCAGGCAAGAATGGAGGCAAAGACACCTGTCCAAGACTGTACCATCAACCAGGTGAGTGATGTAGAAAGAGTAACCAAGGTATTTGACAGTTACTGGAGGTACTGAGGAAGAACCAGCATGTTTAGCATCACTGCACGTGGCAGTAGGAAAAAGAAAATCAAACATTCGTGGTTCTTGCTAGGAGGCACAAGAGGGAGATCATGGTTTGGAGGTGGGTTAATATCGGGGATAAATTCAGCTTCTGACATGTTAAATTTCAATGCCTATGGGACCTTCAGATGGAGATTTCCAGGAGGAGGTTGGCATTATTGGCCTAGAATTCCTTTGAGATATCTGGACTGGAGTTACATATTTGGGGATCATTCATATATAAATGTTACCAAAGTCATGGAAGCAGATGAAACCATCAGGGAGGCCGCAGCCAGAAAATAAGGGGCCTGTGGGCAGAGCCAGTATCTAAGGGGAGGGCAGAGGAAGAGAAACCTACATGAGAATCTGCACAAGGAACCCACAGAGAGTAAGAGAAGTGTGTTTCACCAAGAGGAAGGGAAGGTGGTGGTGAGATGACAGAGGCCAGATATGCCAAATGCTGCAGAGGCCAATGAAGCCAGGAGCACTAAGCATGGTGCGCTGTGAGCTCAGCGTTTACTCCATACATATTGGACTGAATTGCTAATTGGTAAACCACTAAGTTGATGCTGTTGTTTTTAACTTAATTATTTGCTCTGTTTTAGTTTTCATTAGCAACAGCACAACTAAATTGTATTTGTTAAGGCAGAGTAGTAAACTCTGCTTATGTTAACTTGCGTTTCTTGAGTTAAATAAAGAACTTAAAACTTTAAAATATTTATTTGTTGTTTTAGAGGTACTCTTTATTTGCTAAAGAAAATTTGACAAATACATATCAGAATATAGGAAGAAAATAAAAATCCCACCAGGCAAGGCAGATAGAGGCTGGTGACTATTTCCTTTGGTCATGGTCATGGTCATAGTCATGGTCCATAGGAGCCACTCCCAGGGAGCAGGACTTGGAAGAAGGAGACTCACGTGGCAGCTTAGAACAGCTGCTTTTTTCCTTCTGTGGGTCAGGGTTAATTCTGAGACTCTATTAAAAGCTTTGGACCTTCTCCCCAGAAAACTATCTGGCGCCTTTGTGCCTACAGTTTAGTGTTTAATTTGTGGGGCCTTACGATGTCTAAGGACTTCAGCAGGAATTGATTCCGCCTAGAGCCATGGCCCTCTTCTCTCTAACTGGTCAATGTGCCTACTAGAAGGTATCCTCAAGGGCCTCTAGCTGCTCTCCATTTGAAGAGCGGCCACGGAAACTCTGGGCTCACTCAGGATCCCTGACTTTCACCCACCATCAACCACCACTGGCTTCACTGATGGGACTCCTTTCCAGGTCAAAGAGACAGCTCAAAGGGGTTGACTTCCACAGTTGCCTGCGACTCTCAGCAGCTTCTTGGAAGAGAAAAAGCACTGGGGGAGGAAGATCAGGGTTTAAGTTTCATCTCCGCTTCTTGTTCATCACGTGACCTAGAATAAGTCACTCCACCAGTATGAGCTTCCATCTCTTTGTATGTCAAATAGGAATAATAATTCTAATAATAATTCAGAATATAAATCCAAAGAGTTAAGAGATATGGAGGGGTTTCATAAGGTGAAAAATGTGACACAGATATGAGGGGTTATCAATAACAGTCAAAGCAACTAATATTCTTTGAGAATTTACAGTGTGCTACCCATTGCACTCAGTCCTTTGTCTTCATCTCATTTCATTCCTACAACTCTGTGGGGTCGTTACTCTTATTTTACCTTATGAAAAAAAGTGAGGCTCAGAGAGGTTAAGTAATTTGCCCAAAACTACACAGCTGATAAGTAGATAAATGAAAGAGAATTGGCTGCACAAGAGCAGTCAAATTTTATGGGGCAGAAGGGTGCAGAGAGAAGGCACATTCTTGTCGAGTACCTATTAGCCTATCAGGTACTTCAATGCAGTTGCCTCAGAAGAATCCCGAGAAGTACATTACACGTGTTACACCCACAGAAGACATAGAACAACAGTGTCTGGCACATAATATTAGCTATTAGAATTAAGTGATTATTGTGATACCCACTGTATGATGAGAAAAACCAAGGCTTAGAAAAGTTAAGTGATCTGGCCAAGGATATATAGACAATAAACTGCAGAGCTGAGCTTGGTATTTGAGTGTTTGGAGAGAGTGCAGGCATTTTCCCCTGCTGCACACTGTCTCCTGCACAAGGGATGCAGGTGTGTGTTTTTCCAGATCCTCCACGCTTCCATAATAGCCTGTGCCCTGGAGTTCCAAGGTGTGTGGCCCACCAGACCTCTGGCTCTTCGTACAGTCTGCTACTGGGATCACTATGCTGAACTGCCGGGTTTGAGAATTGGTACCTTCCTGATTAGACATTTATTGGCCAGAGTCCTTGTCTGTCAGCATGCCAACTGATAGGCTGACAGGCACAAGCCTCCAGCCCTGGGGACTGTCTGGATTGAGCAGTGAGCCGTCCTGTTAGCGGCTGGCTGGCCCCACAGCCAAGCCCGGAAGGCTGGAGGGGAGGGTTGGGGGCACCGCCAGATGACGGATAGGAGACAGCGAGTCTGCATGGGGTGCGGAGAGGTTTTCTCTCCAGCTCTGGTTTTATTTAGGCATCATTTAGATCCCAACAACTTCCCAAAATAATTTGATGTAGCTAATGGCGTAGGTTTATCTAGTACTTCGGTTTACAGAGCACAGCTATTTAGTGATCTGATTTGAATCATGGGAACATCACTGGAGGTGGGTGATACAACTTCCACTTCATAGGTGAAGAACACTGAGGTGGAGGTAGGGAAAAATAATCTAGCCAAGGCATAATCTACATAAATGCCTTGTAGTCAGGTCTGAGACTCAAATCCAGAGCTCAGACTCTCAAGTGTCTGTATTGCCACCAAATAATGCTGTTTCCTAGTGAAGTATTCATTGCAGGTGGATGGGAAATAGGAGGGAAGGTGCTGAAAAGAAGGTGGAGGGCCTGTGCCAAACCTGGGGCCAGCGTGGGATGGGAAAGGTGGGCTAGGAAATATCCAGCTTGGGATGCTGAGCCCTCATGGATTGCCCATGGGCTGCTCCATGGGCCTCTGCAGACCTTTCCTTGGTCAAATATCCCCTGAGCAAAGAGAATAATTGACAGCTGGCTTGGGACAGCTGGCCAGTCTAGGAGACAGCTTTCTGTGGCCTTTAGGGAGCTCCTGGCACCATCCAAAAATCTATAGGAGCTACTCTGACCTGTGTCCTCTATAGTTTAGCATGAAGTACTAGTTCAGCATGAACTCTGAGCCGCTTGCCTTCTGTTCCTGCCTGGCCTTATCTGTGACCAAGCCATTTTACCTAAGCTGGAGTTGGAAAGGGAGCCTTAGAATTCACTAGTTCTAATCCTCAATCTTTGACAAATAGGGAAACCGAGGATTAGAGAGATGATAGCTCATGTTTTTTACACCACTCTTCTTCTAAGGTATTGTATTGAGTGATATTGCCAAGGCTCCTGGGCCATGTTCCCAAGCCCTGGGCCTTGACCTTGTCATTGCTCACATTCTTGTAGAACTCTAATGTTCTGACTGCATGCTCAGCTCCAACCAGATCCTTGACTTGCCTTGACCCAGGCAAGTGTGACAAGGCTGGCCGCTCTCCCTGTAGACCCAGGCTACTGCAATCTCAGCAGACGCAAGGGCTCATCCCAGCCGTCGCCAAAATCCCAGCCTGCAACAGCCAGAAGTCTTTGACCTATTCCATTACCAGAGCCAGGGAATGAGATCAGCTTTGGTGAACACAGAATACAGGGGTGGGAAATCCTTTTCTCCAGATCTCTGAGTATTTGGGGATGGCTCATGGGTGTTACTGTAAGCAACAGTCTAAGGTTCCTGCAGCAATGTATCACAGTCCTTTCAAAGAGTCTCTGCAGCCTGCCAAGATTTCTCCCTTTGCTTTTGGATGTGTGAGGAGAAGTCCCAGCTGAAATAAAACATACTTCAGCCTTCTTAAGTACAAGGGGCTGTAGGGAAAAATTAGGAACTGACCACTGCATCAGGTATTGCAAGCTTATTTACAGCAGTGCCCGAAGACTAGAGGAAAAGGGGCCAATGTGAGATGTTGGGAATGCTTCTTGCAAAACACACTATAAAGTGGGTTACTGTTGATTGCTTCGATATGAAATTGCTCCAAAATACTAACAAAATTTCTGGAAAAGGAAAAACTGATTGTATTGTTAGGAAAAAAATTTTTGGAAATAAAAATGCTCCTTCCTTCAAATACATAGAGATTTTGTTTACCTAGTCAGAAAAAAAAGTCACTTAAAATTGTTTAAAGTCTACAAATATTTATTGATTATTCGACATGTAACCAAATTGTACTGAGTTGTGGGGATTCAGAAATGAATAAAAAGAACCAGTATCCATCCTTTAGGAGCTCAGATTAATAGATGATGACACATTGATTCTTAATCACAGTCCCACATCACGAGGATGGCAATGGAAATAAGCATAACTTCTATCAGGAGTCAGGGAGCTTATGACGGCTGGGCTGGATTTTGAAGGCTGAAGGGTTTTCAAAGATAGTGTAGGGAGGTGGTGGGGCAAAGACATTATCAGTTAAGAATTTGTGTAAAGGAACAAAGGCAAGAAACAACCTGGTATATTTAGGACTAGGAATGAGAAATGAGAGGGAAGAGCAGTGACTAGAGATGAAATTGTGTAGACAGGCAGGGTGATATGAGTTGTATGTCCATCCAGATATTTTAACTCTTTTCAATTGTAAGTTATTGAACTGAGGAGCTAGCATTTATTTTTGTACCTTGTATTATTATTTATAATTACTATTGTTATTATTTTTATTATAGAGATTAGGATGTCAAGGCAAGATTTTTTGGATTTATTTTTTAATTTACAGACCTTAAAATTTATGCTTTTATGGTATATAGTTTTATGGTTTTGAAATGCTTCGAGTCATATATCCACTATCACAATCATAACACAAAATGATTTCATCTTCTAAGTATATTCACTCATGTTGCCCCTTTGTAATCAATCTCTATTCCAACTCCAATCCTTACTCCCTATTGCTATAGCTTTGCCTTTTCCAGAACATCATATATGTAAATGGAATCAGACAGTTTGTAAACAGGCAAGTTGTTAACATAAAAAAGAAATGACCCCATCCCAAGTTCAGAGATTGAAATGCTTTTATAAAGCTTTTATAAAGTGGGAAGAAAATAAGTGAAAAGTTAGTGAATACTGAAAACATGGCTTTCCAGTCTTCTTCCAAATCACTGATAGATTGAGCAAGAAAGGGCCCAAATCTGGATCCTTTTTCAGACCTTTAGATGCATCCATAATCCACAACCTATACTTTGTGAACAGACTTGTTAAATCTGGAGCTATGACCCCCCAAGCCCTCTAGACCACTGTTCTGTATGCAGTTCCACAAATATACTGCAGAGCCTAGGGCAAATGTCTTGCTGCAGTTCTCTGGCATCCACTAATGAAATTCCTTGACCTGTAATTTTAGCAAAAGAAGAATTAAGATGGTTTGTTTGGACATGTTGGGGCATCAGTGGTCAGCTTTCTGGGCTGTATGACCAGAGAAACGACGTTCCAATTTCTAGCATTAGGCATCATAATGAAGTTCAACAAGTAGGCTGATGATATACTATGAATGTGGAATCTGTGAATCAAGGAGGCCAACAAAGCACATGTTGTCAGCATTACAGAGGGTGATGGCAAGGATGGGAAGAATAAAAATTCTAACGTAGGGCTACAATCTTCGGGAAGGAAGAAAAGGGATTTATTTGTTTGGAGACCCCTTGGACATTTCTATTTATTTATTTCTTTATTTTTATTGTCTAAAATGTTACATATATCTCCTTTTTCCTTGATTGACACTCCCTACCACCACCAAGCCATTCCCACCCCAGGCAAGCCCCACTGTCCTAGCATCTGTGTACATTTGTTATGCCAGTGATCAGCAAACTGCGGCTCTCGAGCCACATGCAGCTCTTTGGCCCCTTGAGTGTGGCTCTTCCACAAAGTATTATGGCCTGAGCAAGTCTATTTGGAAGAAGTGGCGTTAGAAGAAGTTTAAGTTTAAAAAATTTGGCTCTCAAAGGAAATTTCAATCATGGTACTGTTGTTAATTGACTCTGGTGACTAATGAGTTTGCCGACCACTGGCTTATGCTAATATGCATGCAAACAAGTCCTTTGATTGCTTTCTATCCCTCCTTTCCCTGCCATTTGTCTCTGGATCTATTCTTATTCATCTAATTATGTTGATCATTATATCCCACATATGAGTGAGATCATGTGATATTTATCTTTCTCTAACTGGCTTATTTCGCTTAGCATAATGCTCTTCAGTTCCATACATGCTGTTGCAAATTGTAAAAGTTCCTTCTTTTTTATAGTGGCATAGTATTCCATTGTGGTAGATGTACCACAGTTTTTTTAATTCACTCATCTGCTGATAGGCACTTAAGTTGTTTCCAAATCTTAGCTATGGTGAATTGTGCTGCTATGAACATAGGGGTGCATATATCCTTTCTGAATGGTGTTTCTAGTTTCTTGGGATATAGATCTAGAAGTGGGATCACTGGGTCAAAAGGGAGTTCCATTTTTAACTTCTTGAGGAAACTCCATACTGTCTTCCACAGTGGCTGCAGGAGGATTCCTTTTTCTCCACATCCTTGCCAGCACTTGTCGTTTGTTGATTATAGCCATTCAACAAGTAGGCTGATGATATACTATGAATGTGGAATCTGTGAATCAAGGAGGCCAACAAAGCACATGTTGTCAGCATTACTTTGTGGAAGAGCCACACTCAAGGGGCCAAAGAGCTGCATGTGGCTCGAGAGCCGCAGTTTGCTGATCACTGGTATCTCATGGTTGTTTTGATTTGCATCTCTCAGGTGATTAGTGACTTTGAGCACATGTTTTCATATGTCTCTGGACCTATTTAGGTCCTTTGCCCATTTTTTTTATTGGATTGTTTATCTTCCTTTTGTTCAGTTTTATGAGTTCTCTGTAAATTTTGGAGATTAAACCTTTATCTGAAATATCATTGGCAAATGTGTTCTCCCATACAGTGAGCTTTCTTGTTGTTTTGTTAATGGTTCCTTTTGCTGTACAAAAGCTTTTTATTTTGATGTTGTCCCATTTGTTTATTTTCTCCTTAGTCTCCATTACCCTAGGACCTGTGTAGGTGAAAATATTGCTACAACATATGTCTGCTATTTTGCTGCCTATGGAGTCTTATAGGATTTTTATAGTTTCCCATCTTACATTAATGACCTTTAGCCATTTTGAGTTTGTTTTGGTGTATAGTGTAAGTTGGTGATCTAGTTTCATTTTTTTTTTTTGCATGTATATGACCAAATTTCCCAGCACCATTTATTGAAAAGACTATCTTGACTCCATTGTATGCTCTTGTCTCCTTTGTCAAATATTAATTGAGCACAATAACTTAGGTCTATTTCTGGGTTCTCTGTTCTGTTCCATTGCTCTATATGTCTGTTCTTGTGCCAGTACCAGACAGTTTTGAGAACCATGACTTTGTAATACAGCTTGATATCTGGTATTTTGATTCCTCCAATTTTGTTCTTCTTTCTTAGGATTGCTGTGATTATTCGGGTTCTTTTTTTATTCCAGATGAATTTTTGGAGAGTTTGTTCTAGATCTTTGAAATATGCCATTCGTATTTTAATGGGGATTGCATTGAATCTGTAGATTGCTTTGGGTAGTATGGACATTTTAATGATGTTGATTCTACCAACATGGTATGTTCTTTCATTTGTTTATATCATCCTCCAAGGAAGGCACAATTCCAAGTTCTTTCTATGAAGCCAGCATTACCCTAATTCCAAAACCAGATAAAGGCACCACAAAAAAAAAAAAAAGAGAGAACTACAGGCCAATATCCTTGATGAACATAGATGCTAAAATCCTCAACAAAATTCTAGCAAATCAGATTCAACATTACATTAGAAAGATCATACACCATGACCAAGTGAGGTTTATTCCAGGGATGCAAGAATAGTACAATATCTGCAAATCAATATATGTGATACATCACATAAACAAATTGAAAGACAAAAATCACATAATCATATCAATCGATGAAGAAAAAGCATTTGACAAAATCCAACACCCTTTCTTGATAAAAACTCTCAGCAAAGTGGGAATAGAGTGATCATACCTCCATATAATAAAAGCATTATATGACAAACCGATAGCCAACATCATACTCAATAGGCAAAAACTAAACTCATCTCCCCTAAGAACAGTAACAAGACAAGGATGCCCACTTTCACCACTCCTGTTCAGTATCATATCAGAAGTACTAGCCATAGCGATCAGAAAAGAAGAAAAAATAAGAGGCATCCAAATTAGAAAAGAAGTAAAACTGTCATTATTTGTAGATGACATGACACTACGTAGAAAACCCCAAAACTCCATCAAAAACTATTAGACCTAATAAATTAATTCGGCAATGTAGCAAGATACAAAATTAACACCCAGAAATCTATGGCCTTTTTTACACCAATAATGAACTCAAAGAAAGAGAAATGAAAAAAAAAAAATCCCATTTACCATTGCACCAAAACAATTAAGATACCTAGGAATAAACTTAACTAAGGAGGTAAAAGACCTATACTTAGAAAACTATAGGACATTGAAAAAAGAGATAGAAGAACACATACTTTTTATATTCATCTTTTATGTTTTGAACTTTTTATTAATAAATTTTGTGATTAAAAATAAATTCTGGAATATTTTTGTTTCTTTTAAAAATTATATTTGTGTAGGATTTAAAAAGTATATTAGAAGTATTATATTCTCATAGTAAACCTTCACATTAGAAGGATGAAAGGCAATAATAAAATATCTTATTCCCCTGCTCTTCCTATTAAGATTTCCCAGCAATTAATTTTCTTGCGTATCTTTCTAGAAATTTTCTGTTATATATACAAATATAATTGTTTCTATTAGGTCAAATGAAATAATATTATATAATATTTTTATTTGCTTGTTTACCACTTAGTATCTTAATGTATGTTGGATACCATTCTGTCAGGACATATAGCTTAACCATCTGTTTTGAAACAACTGCATGATATTCCATAATATAAAAGCACTGTAATTTATTCTAACCAGCCTTCTATAGAGGGAGACTTAGATTATTTCCATTTCTTTCTATTACAAATAATGCTGCAATGGGCATCCTTGTGCGTATGTCTCCATGTACTATTTCCAGTATTCTGCCAAGTACCAGCATGAAGAAAAACAATTTCTTGAATTCAGTTTCTATGTTCAAACGCTCTTGTCTTTTGTTTCTGTGATGCTTCTCTCATAGGGTTCAGTCAACATTTGAAATTAATGTTTTAATAAACCCAATCTTTTCTATGTCTCTCTTTTCAACATTTCCTCTCTGTAGAAAGACCTCATGAAGCCATGTTAGGATTTCCTTGAAGCTTTCATGTTTTTTCTTTATCATTGGTCTAGGCCTTTTTAAAAATACAAATATTTACAATTGTCTCATACTTTCAAATCTGTAGAATCTAAAATAGGGGACTCTGTTTATCTGATGACCTATCTGATCCCTCCTACCTGCTTAGAGCATCCTGAATGGGCATTGAATCTAGTTGGGCAGTGGGATTTAGATCTAAGGAAGAATAAGAGAAAAATAATTTTTATATTTCTAGCAGGAGCGTTATGGAGCTTCAACTTCCCATCAGTTGGGGGAGGAGGAGAGTGAGGCTGGGAAGTCTGCCACAATATTTGGCATGGCTGGGCTTCCAGATTGTATCTATTTTTGTAGCTGCACAAGTTGGGAGGAGATTAGAAGGATAGTCAAATTTCCTGCTCCAGGTTGTAAATTGATCAAGAGGTGGAGGGAGCATGAGATTGGAAGTCAGAAAACCTGGTTCATGGTCCCAGGTTTCCCAGGTGTTAGCTATAGGATCTTCCCTTCTCTAAAACTCCATACCCTCAGCTCTGAACAAAGGAGGTTGGATTTATAAGCTCGAGTGTCCCTCTATCTCTAATATTTTATTGTTCTGAATTTCCAGGACTGTTTACCCCATTAAATTAAAAAAAAAACTATTAGAATGCTTACCCACTTATCAAAAAGACTAATTAGGCCCAGCCTAATGGCTCAGTAGTTGAGTGTTGATCCATGAACCAAGAGGTCACTGGTTCTAGTCCTAGTCAGGGCACATACTGGGTTGCTGGCTCAATCGCAAGCAGGGGGAGTGTAGGAGGCAGCCTCTCAGTAATTCTCTCTCATCATTGATATTTCTTTCTCTCTCTCCCTCTCCCTTCCTCTCTGAAAAAGAAAGAGGGGGAGGGAGATTAATTAGGAGTATCTTTATTAATACATAAAAGCAGAGGTGAATTGGAGGTCAAATCTTTATCTCTGTGTCCTTTGTTTCAAAGCTTTGCTTCCAGCAGTAAAGACTGGGCGGAAGTGACATGCAAACTTACCGAAGGAGGTCCTGGAGCCTTGGTGGAGCTTCCAGATAAAATGTTTACATGCCTCAGAAGGAGAGAAGCTTGCTTGAGTCTCAAAGAGAAGTTGTCAGGTGGGTTTGTCTATGCTGTACCGGTGATTGTTTCCACCTCTCTGAGGGAGCTGCAAAGTATACAATCAGAGAGGGCTCAATAATTAGGGTGCATTCTTCAGAGACTGTTCTGAGAAAACTTTATGTCTCCTTAGGATTCTTTGATGTCTTAGGAAATTGCCAGCTCTTGCCTATCTAGCAAATGTCATTTTTTTTTTTTTTTGCCTACTAGGCAAATCATACACCATTACTTCTAACAACAGTAAAAAACAATCTCTAAGTATGAAAAAGAAAATAATTTGTATTGAAATAGCACTTCCTTTTCTAAGGCAAAAATGTCATGTAAAAAGAAACATTGTTCCCATTTTACAGATAAGGAAACTAATGTTTAAGGGATAAAGAGATTATCTTGCCCTAAAGTGCAGAGCTAGTAGCAGACCTGGGACCTCTATTGGCATTATGCTAAGTGAAATAAGTCAGAGAAAAACAAATGCTGTAAGATCTCACATGTGGAACCTAAAAAAAAAGACCACACAAAAAAACTGAACTCATAGAAACAGAGAGTTGAATGGTGGTTGCCAGGTGCTGGAGGTGGGGGAAATGAGATATTGGTCCAGGGTACAAACTTCCAATTACAAAACAAAAGTTCTGGTTATCTAATATTCAGCACAGTGACTATAGTTAGCAATTCTGTGTTATATACGCTAATACATGAAAATTGCTAGAAGAGTAAATCTTAAATGTTCTCACTATGCACACAAATTTATTATGTGAGATGAAGAATGTGTTAACTAATCTTATTGTGGTAATTATTTTGCAATAGATGCATATTAAATCATCACGTTGTACACCTCACCTTATACAATATTATCTGTCAATTAGATCTCAATAATTCTGGGGGGGGGGGAAAGAGTTAATGCAGCATATTAAGAACCATAAAAATAATTAGAATTTTTACACTAATCTTGGCAGAAGACTAAAAATGGAATTTACCATGGAGGAAAAAAATGGCCTTTATTGCTACCATATGTCTTTTCATGTTTGTAGTTCAATTCGTTACTCAAGGTGAAAGATTACATCTCAACTTTCTTGTATCTATGGGAAATGATTGTTTATTTATTTGATTAAGTAATCACCTTTTATAAGTTCCCACCCTTGCAAAAACTAGGTAAAACTAGTGATTTCTTTAGAAATCAACAACATCCCACATCTGACCACTGTGGGGTATGTGAAATTGGAAAATAAGGAAGTAGAATTTACTGGGTTGTTTTTTTTTTCCCCAGAATTATTATTATTACAATTTTGAAGTAGAAATGCTGATTGCAGGGAGAGTTTTAGGATTACTAACTTTCTTGGGGAAAGTCCTAAGAATGTTGGATGTCAGAAATCTCTAAAGCGAATCTCTGAAGGCTGGTAGTAGATGTTGGAGAGAGACTTATTAGAAATCTTGTTCTCCGCCTCACTCCTCAAATGCTAATTTGATGCGCGCACTTACCCAGAAGATGACTGATTTGTTCGTCGTCGTCGGCTGATTGATATTTGGCATCACCCCCACACTGCTGCTCCTCACTGAAAACGCAGGAACAATAATCAAATGTTAAGTTTCTCAAGAACCTTTCTCCAAAGAAAATCAAACCACTTGCCCTTTGTTATCTCAATTAGCTCAGAGCAACTTGGAAAGAGCTTGCTTTTTACCTCTTTTATCAGAGAAGTACGTGTGGCGGAAAGAGAACCAGACTCAGGGTGGAAGACCTGGTATGAATCCCATTCTGTCACTGTGAAGATTCATAAAAATCACTTTACTGCTTCTTTTTCGTGTAATGAAATTACCTCGTAGGGCCGTTGTGATGGTTGAATGGCATAGTGTATGTAAAGTAAAATGAAGTAGATGCTACCTGGGAGTCGCTGGGAGCCAGCTTAGGATGTTGTAAAAGAGCACATCGTCTTTGGAGCCAGCCACCCTGGCAAGTTCCCTGATGTCTCTGTGCTCCAGCTTCCCCTTCTAGAATAGGGAGATAATAATAGTACACCTGTCTCGTTGAATTGCTGTGATGGTTACATGAGATAAAGGTCCTAGTGGCAATGCTTGACCCTTAGTTAGTGCTCATGTAATAGGATGATGATGAACATTGGGCGTTTTGTGAGGAATGAACAAAATGGTTTACATGAAAATATACGTAGAACATAGAACACTGCACAACCATTCATTCCATTGTTGGGCTGATGTGAATATAAAGATGTTCAGAGGAAGAACCAAATCTTCCAGTATTGCTGATTGCAGCTAAAATTGGAAGTGAGAGGGCAGTGAGTCACCTGGGACAGTGAATGAGTAGATAAGAGAATTCAGCTTCCTGGAGAGATTGTCTAGTCTGGCTAAGTAACCTTCCTTCTGGCTACAATAATAGGATGCTTTATTGTTTGCAAAGCACTGTCACAAACTGTCTTTGTGTTACTCCTTACCTTGGCCCTGTAAACAGGCAGAGTGTTTTTAAGCATCTTGCAGCGGAGGGCACAGAGGCTGGTAGGTGAAGTGGCTTTCACAAGGGCTCTCTGCTTATAAGTGATGGAGCCTGGGCTCCCTCTTCCTCCTCCTCCCTCAGCTGTGCCTGGTGACCATCTGTCCCAGGCCAGATCTGGTCAGTGTTCTAGGTTTGTCTGCAGTAGGGTAGTGGCTATTAGATGCAGAAAGACTGCTCGCACAAGGCTGTGTGTGGGATGGCAGGGCCAGAGAGCTGGCAGAAAGGAGGCAGGATCAGAAACTCATTGCACTGTGAGCTGCCCAGGCGGGATGATGCTTTACCGAGAGGGCAGCAATCTCTGGGCATCCTGCATAGTCACCTGTACAACCTCCCATTTCCTCGTCCGTGAAACAGGCTAATAAAGAACTCCTTGCGCTGAAACAGGTTTGGCTCAGTGGATAGAGCGTCAGCCTGTGGACTGAAAGGTCCCAAGTTTGATTCCGGTCGGGGGCATGTACCTTGGTTTCGGGCACATCCCTGGTAGGGGGCGTGCAGGAGGCAGCTGATCGATGTCTCTCTCTCATCGATGTTTCTAACTCTCTATCCTTCTCCCTTCCTCTCTGTAAAAAATCAATAAAATATATTAAACAACAACAACAACAAAAAAAAACTCCTTGCTCTCTGGCCGATTGTTAGGACTTAAAAAGATACACTCTGAAAGGATCTTCATACTTGAGGTCCCTAAAACAATTGAGTCTTATCTTCTCAACTTTCATGGTGTTCAGGACCCCATCAGAACTTCCTGCCTGTCCCCAAAGTCACCCACAGGGGCTTCATCTACAGGGGCTGACCCTGTGAAACACCCACTGGGGTTCAGCTGTGGGCTCCGGAGAAGGAAGAGGAACTGGGCTCTCTTGCCTTTTCTTGACCTCTAGTTCCTCCTTGCTCTCTGTTCCTGCTCCATCCCACAGGAATTGGTCTGAAATGTCAGAGGATCATGCCTTTAAGCAGGGGTCACAACCTAGAGGTCGTCTGGATCAGCTGCCCTTGTATCCACCAGGTACAGATTCAGATGATCCTCCCACATATCTGACAACTCAGGAAAGGCAGGTGGCTTCTCAGAAAAACCCCTGGGGTCAGACCCCAGAGCCAAGAAATCCTGTCCGTCTAATCTTGACAACGCTGCTGCTTGACTACCTCCAATGACAGGAGGTACCTAGAAGCATTGTTACTGTTGTTCTGCATAGATTTGTGTTTTCTTTACTTAAGAAGAGCACTGAGACACTGGTGGGTAATATAGAGTGGGAACTGGCTTCATGCTCCCAGAGTTTGGGCTTATTGAGTGAGACGAGTCTTTGGGGTGCATTCCTGACCCACCATAGCCTTTTGAGGAGGAAGTAGCATGCCTGACCCCGCTCCTCTCTGCTGTGCTCCTGGCCCTTCCACACATATTGGTGCCCTAGCAACCTGGTTGCTCCGGCCGTAGCTGATTGCATCAGAGATGGACACTTGACCCACAGGCAGCCAATCTCTAGGCTGGCCAATTGCAAATGAGGGAGGATGAGGAGAAATTAGATAAAGCTAGTGTTTTCTTTTTGTGGAGTTTAATGAACATGTTTAGAAGAGTAAGCCATTGATGTTTGGAGCCAAGGCAGAAAGACACATGGAAAGAAGCAGACACAGAGACAAAAGTCAGCTAAATAGAAGGGTAAAGGCTGAGATTTTCTATTCCTATTATTGCTGGTGTCAGGCACTGGATTCTGAGCAATTTCCCATTTCTGAACAGTTCTATTCTATGTCTGGAAGGAAGATCCCCCCCCCAACCCCCCGCATTTCCTTGCAACTTGTCCCAGTGTGAGGATCTTGGTTTCTTTACTTCCACGTGTATCCTTTCAATAAATTCATCCCTTGAAGTGATCTGCGTGAACCTTTCTTTATGCTTTGTACCAATAATGTTGAACTCTCCACGACCTGTGAGCTTCCTTTTCTTGTGGAGAGGACAAGGCAATGGAGAAGGTGGCCCGTTCTGTCTTAAGCACATTGTCACTGACACCCCTGCAGAGCAGCCTGCCCTGACCACCTAGCTGAAAGCAGAAGCCTATCCCTACCCCCAGCCAGTCACACCCATCAGGCCCCCTTTATTCTCTTAACCAAACGTATCATCAGCTAATATAATCTTTGTATTAGTTTCCTGTCGTTACCATAATAAATTACCACCAACATAGTGGCTTAAAACCACGTGTCTGTATTCTCTTACAGTTCTGCAGGTCAGAAGTCTGAAATGAGTTAGGGGATGCTGGCAGGGCTGGTTCCTTCTGGAGGCTGAGGGGAGAAGCAATTCCTTGCCTTTCTCAGCTGCCTACATTCCTTGGTTTGTGTTCCGGCACAAGAGTCTTTGCTCTGTTTCCATCATCATCACCTTCTCCTCTGTCTGAAAGTCCTGTATCCCTCTTGTAAGGAGCCTTATGTTTACAGTCAGGGCTCACCTGGGTAATCCAAGATAATCTCAAAATCCTTCACTCAGTCACACATGCCATATGGTGCCTTTTGCCAAATAAGGTAACATGCACCTATTCCTGGGATTAGGATATGCCATTATTGAGCCTACCTCAATCTTGTCTGTTTACTTATTCACCTGCTTATGTTTTTCCTCTTTTCTATCCTCAGTAAAATAGACCCTCCATGGCTTAAAGGTACTGTTCTTAAGTGTCCCCACCACACTTTTATATTCATACCAGAGGCCCAGTGTGTGGATTTGTGCACCAGTAGGGTCCCTCAGCCTGGCCTGTGAGGATCAGTCCAAAACTGGCTCTCTGACATCCCCTTAAGGGGTCCTGGATTTCAAGAAAGCACAGGCCAGGCTGAGAGACTCTCATCAGTGCACGATCGGGGCAGGGGAAGGACCGCAGGAGGGCTCCAAAGCATGTCTGGCCCATCTCTTCCAGTCCCAATCAGCCGGACCCAGCAGCAAGCTAACCTACTGGTTGGAGCATCTGCCCCCTGGTGGTCAGTGAACATCATAATAACTGGTCAAATGGTCCAACGAATGGTTGGACAGTTAGCGTATTAGGCTTTTAATATATAGAACTAGAGACCTGGTGCATGGCCTTGTGCACATTGAAAGGAGATTAATTAGAAGGTGGCCTGTGGGGTGGGACTCGGCCAGACACATCCTGGAGCCAACCTCCCATAGTCCCTACCCGGCATCTGCGGAGTGAGTGGGGTCCCTCTGGCAGGTGAGGTTCTTCAGCCTGGCCTGCATGGATAGGGCCAAAATTGGCTCTCCAACATCCCCCAAGGGGTGCCAGAGTGCAAGAGGGCACTCTGTAATGTTGCTGTCGTACAGGGTGTGGAACACAAATGCAAGTGTGCAGTAAACCAGACTTGGGCTGACAGTGACCCAGCAACAACATAACCCATGGCCGAAGGTGGAATCCCATGCCCCATGAGGAATCAGGCTTCCTCCTCTCTAGCTCCCGGTGCATCATCTGAGAACCGCTGCTGCCAAGTCACTGCGGCTCAGCAGCTCCTGTGTTGAGTGTCTGCCCCCTGGTGGCCAGTGCTTGTCATATGGATGATCAGACACAGCATATTAGCTTTTTATATGTATAGATTATATAGGATTTGGTTAGGTGACCATATTTCCATTTTGTGGACATTTTTTTAAAGTCCAAGTCTTTCAAAGATAAAAGAGAGGCTTATTCCATGATCTTAAAACACTTTACAGAGAAAGAGTAAAAGTGTTATCAGTCCATTGACAATTTGCCTACTAAATGTTCTTCCCTAAGCCCTCGAGGAATTACATTTTATGGTTTGGAATATGCCCTATCTTCTGGAAATGCTGATTACGGAGGCCTGGGCCTCAAACCACCTAGTAATGTGGTAACCTGAGTTGGACTCCATCACCTGAATGGGGTCAGGAAAATTATTGCTTGAATAGACATTCATTTTGTTGGAATGTTTGTTCTCCCCAAATTAAATTGCAGACTTCGAACAATTTTTTTAATCTCCAGGATCCAACCAGTATCATTTAGGACCCACAGTAACCTGGTTTTGGTGTAATCATATTTCTCTACTGCTTTATTGTTCATAGTGCTCTCACCTTCATTATCATATGCAGTTTTCTCAAAAAGTCTATAAGTCAGTACTGTGCCCATTAAACAGATGAGGAAACTAAAGTGTGGATTCATGCAGGCAGTGAATAAGTGCTATTTAAGACTTAACTTCAAATCTTCAGATTCTTCTTCTATAGCCATTTTTATTAAAAAAAAACAATAAATAAAGAAATGAGCAAATATTTGTAAAAGGCTTTTATGATTGTAGCGCAGTTTTGTGTGTGTTTTTTTTTAATGATTATATGTAATTCTTACAAGTGTTTTGTAGTGTGGGCAGAGTAGGTATTTTAAGCCTCATTTTATTAGTGACAAAAACCTGAGGCTCAGGCCAGATAACTAGCCAATGGCAGAGATTGGATTTGATAACAGAGCTTCCAATTGCATGTGTCAAACACGGTGAGGGATTCCAGACCCCCTTGCATCCTCGGCGCTTGGAGGCCTCATTACAGGGGGGAAGATACAACATTGTGGGAAATAGATTTTAAGGTTGAAAAACCCACTAACAAGATGGAGTAGCATGAGGTATTTAAGGAGTGAGGATTAGATACTGAGTCCTTCCTTTTGTTACCTGAGGGCAGCTAGCTCTTAGAAATGGAATGGCGTGTGGGAACCCCTGGCAGTGTATTCCAAGGGGAGCGGCCATGAGTGAAGGAGGTTTTGCCCCTTATCTCTGCTCCCTATTCACTGCCTCTCCTCATTGTCAGAAACTCTTCTTTTTTCGTTTGTAAAGAATTCCCTCCCGCTGCAATTTGAATCCTCCTCCTCTTGTTCTGTCCCAGAGGAGAGGAACCTGGTTTGTCATCAAACCTCTCCTTTCTGTTTCGCCCTGGCTAGAATATAGTTGCGAGTTGTCTGGGTTTTAGTTTTCCTGTCTGTCGCCTGTGTCCTTGCCTCGAGTAACTCAGTAGAAGAAGCCCCATCCTTTTAGCTTTTGAGAACCGCAGTAGTTCATCCTGAAAGCCATCTTTTATTTTTTAAGTTATTAATTATCCGCCCTGGTTCAGATTGGAAGAGCTCCAGTTAGTGACAGGAGGTAGGTTCGCGATGACGCAAGGACAGAGAGAGCTGGATTCTGGAAGGGCCACGTGGTCCTGGCTGTCAGTGGGTAAGGTGAGTTGGGACCTGGCTGAGCAGACCTGTCTCAGACCCTGAGGGGCTCGCCCCTCCCCGTGCTGGAGGACTGGGTTCCCGAAGGGAAGTCACCAGGCAACTCCTCATTTGGAATTTTCTCCCCCCCCCCACACACACACACAAAATAATTTATAGCAAGCCCCGAAATAAGCTCCTTAAAATATCCAAACCGTTGTTGTTGTTGGGGTTTTTTCCTCCTCTTCCCCTCACCCCCACCCCAGAGCATTTTATATCCAGGCCTCCATCAGGCAAATTTCGGATAAAAGGTGATTAGTGTTTTGGCAGGATTTTCATGAGGCTTTCTCTTGAATTGCTGCCAGAGAGCTTGCCAGGCCCAGATTTGATTAAAATGGCAGTGGGCTCTGCTACTTGAATGTAATTAGAACCATTCATTAAAGCTTTTGCTGACAGTTTGGCAACCTGTGCATTTTTCAGAGTATGGCCAGCAGCCCGTGGAAACGGCGCAGGGGAGGAGCAAGGGCCCGGCAGCTCAGGCTGAGCTCGAGGAATGGGACCTGCTCCGCGGCCAGGAGCTCTCTGCATGGCCAGGCTGGCGTTCGCAGCCACCCAGGACCGTTTTAATTGGATTACGGGGGATGGGAGTGCTGCCTCCTTACTGAAACCAAAGCAAAGGAGGAGGTATTGTGGTGCTCTGCATAGAGAATACAGGGTGCTTACATTCTAAAGACATGCACTCTCTCGAACAAACCATCACAGGAGCGCAGAGCCGCCCAGGGTGGCCAGCCGCTTTCTAGCAAGGCGAATGTCCTCTTCTTTCTACCTCGAGTGCCTACTGCAGGCTCTGAGACTCAGCAGACATTCAGCAAATGTTAATGACCAACGAACAGAGGCTAAGTAGGGAAAGGAAATCTCCCAGCTTCGCTCCTTCCGTTCACCCTGATGATCTTTCTGGTGAAGTACCGATCAGGCCATCTTTCTGTTCAAAACATTTCAGTGGTCCCCTCTTTTCTGGGGTGGGGTCCATTCTCCTTAGCGTGGTCTAGGAGCTCCTGCATGGCCCTTGACTACCTCTCTGGCTTCCCCCTTGTTCCCTCTGTCTGGTCACTCCAAATTCCAAGCAGTTCCCAACCATCTATTAAGATCTCACTTTCGCTCGAGCTGCCACCAGTCCCTGAACACACTCGTGCCGTGCTCTGTTCTTCTGACTCACTTCTGCATCTTGGTAGTTCTTGGCTTGAATGCCACTTCTTCCATGAAGTCTCCCATGAGCCACTACTCAAAAGTACTTCAGAACCATGTTTCCAGTCCCTATCATCGTGACCAACACAATCTATTGAATGTGTGCGCGTGTCTCCATCCCATTAAGATGTTTCTTCCCTAGGGGCGAGGACTACACCTTATTTACCTCTGAATCCTCAAGGCTTGGCACAGGACTTAAATATGGCAAATGTGCAATAAGTATTGTTAAATGAATAAACGAAGGTGGCTGAATATTACGAAAATGTGTGCACTCAGTGATTTGATTTCTAGGTCTTAACCATTGTGTAAAGTGACTCCAATATTCTGGTTTAACTTGCAGATGATCGGTTCAACCCTTAGCAAAGGGGGCGGTGCCTTTAAGATATGCCACAGAATAATCAGGGAAGTGTGTGCTTGGCTCCACAAAGGGGCCTAAGGCCAGGGAATCGCAGCCCAGAGGGACGATTTGGTTGGCCATGCAAATCCTCCAGAGCTCATTCCCCGCTCACCACTGCATCTACACTGACTCTTGCGCTTGACTCTGCTCTTGGCATTGTCCACTGTGACTCTAGAAAACCGCTTGGACTTGACTCTGTCATCCCAATCTGGTCTCTTAGAATGCTAGTTGTCCGTTGTTATAGTGGAACTAGAAACTCAAATTTCCATTACACCATACCACACCTTTCAGTCCCATTTCACAGGTTGTACAGTTGAGTAACAGAGAGGCTGGATGGCAACACTGAGAAAGTCAGCAGCACAGCCAAGTCATTGGACACTGCATGTGTATGTGCATCTTGGCAACGGGCAGAAAGGGGGGGTGGCACCCAGTCATTCTTGGGTGCAAAGAACGAGAAAACTAAAAGATTTAGAGAGCAATTCAGGATAAACTTCAGGTGTTTGAAGTCACCTGCCTCTGGCAATAATGTTAGTCATCTATTTTGCTATCCCTGTTGGCATCAGTTGGGCTGGTGGCCCAGCTTTGAAAGCATAATCCCATCCACTTTCAGGAGGAAGATGGGAGTGTTGCTAAGACAGTGATATGAACTACTCACGAATCTTCATATGAGCACAACAGAACTATTACTTTTGTCAATAAATCTATAATTTACATTATATAGACATATATCTATTGAATTCTATAAATAGATGTGTTGGGACAACTATATATATTTCAATATATTTTAAATAGATATTTTAAAAGCTTGGAAAATGTAGCCTGGAGGCCTTATATGAAGGAGGCATTTTCCCTATTGGTACACTTTGCTAAGAAGAGATTTAAAAATTATTTTTTATTACTTTGGTTTTTTATTCTTCATTTTTTTAGCAATTTTATTTCTGGGATTCTATTCTAAGATGATAACAGGGCAAAGTATGTAAATTGTGTTATTGCAGGAACATCTATGTAAATAATAGCAAACATTAAAAATAATAGGTATAAGTCAAACATGGGCACCGGCCAAACAAATAAAACTCATGGAACCAGTAAAAATAATGTTATAGAAAAATGTATATTGACATGAGAGGTCTTTCACAATATATTACTGAAAAAGATGACAACACAATATACATATAATTATATTATTTTTTGTTTACTAAATGTACCATATATGCGTAGAGGGAGGTAAAGTCTGAAATGGATACAATAAAATGTTATCTGTTATTTATCTTTGGGAGCTAGATTGAGAAGTATTTTAACTTTCTTTTTGTTACATGTATTTTCCAATATTTCCACAATGGAAAGAAATCACATTTATAATAATTTAAAAAGTTATAAATCAGAATTGTGCCGCCTGGAGTTTAGCACAAACATGGGGCTCCAACTGGGGCTCTGCCATTGCCAAGGAAAGCGGAGGAACCAACTGTTTGGCTTCACACATGATGCTGGTGAGACTGCAGCCAAGGGCAGCATTTGTTTGTGAGTGTGACCATTGAGACCAGCACCGGAGAACCTGATCATCACTCACGCCCACGTCCTTTCCATATTGTTCTCAGTCTGGTTCAGATGCTGCTCAGAAGATGCGTATTTCTTTCCGGAGAAAGAAGTCTCCATCAGATTGGGTCCTTCGCTAGCTGCACCATGCATTTGCACGAGAACTTATCCCATCTGTTCGGAGAATCTGCTCCCCATTACTTACCAAAACTCTCAGTAGCTCCCCATTATTTACAGCTCCCCTAGCCTGGCAAGCAGGGTCTTGTGAGGTCTGCCCCAGCCCATTTCCCCAGTGATCTCTCCCTCACGTTCCTTTCAGGTGCCTTCTGCTCTATCCAACCAGGACTGCCCACCACTTCCTCGCGACTCAGAATGCTTTTAGCCACCATGATCAGAAACCTAAACTGACTTCTAGAGAAAGGAAGCACAATCTCTCACATAACAGGGATCCCAGAGATTGGGTGGGCTACAGGGTAGATGAACATGGCAGGTTGCTGATGGCATCAGGGGTCCCACCTCTCTGCTCTGCTACTCTTGGCCTTGCATTCAACCTCAGACCAGAAGCAATTGGCTGCCACTGTTCCAAGCATCATATCCAGACATGGAGACATCTTGAAGAGCAAAGGACACTGTCTTTCCCGTGGTTTTCTTATTCTAAGAGACAAGTTTTCTATGAAGCCCCCCTAGAAAACTCACCCTCATATCTCATCCTCCAGAAACGGAATGCATGCTGTTCTCAAATGGGTCACTGACATCATGAATAGCATTTGGTCTTCAACCAGGCAGGGCCAAGCTTAGAACTGGGAGAGGAGTCAGTCTTCCTGATACATGAGGCAGGGACAAATATTTAAAAGATATTTGGGTTCAGTTAGAAAGAAATGGATTGCTGTATAGCCAGTCCATCAAACTGACCCGTTCTTTCCCATCTGTATTTGTATTTGTTCACACTGGTTCCCAGCCTGAAGTGCCCTTCTTTCTCATTCTTGTTGTTTCCATTTAGGTGTTTTGTCCATCTTTGATAGCCTGACTCAAGCTATATCCTCCTTAAAGCTGACTCTGGTCTCCCCAGCTATCTTTTGCTTTAGAATTAAACACTATAATAATTTATATATTTCCTAAATGCCTTTAACATAGTCTGATATACAATGGTTATTTGTGGATATTTTTGTTATTTTATATGACCAGGGGTTACAAGATGAGTCAATGCATTTGTTAGAATGATTAGTACTCAAGGTTAGTGTGACCAGGGTATAGTTTCCCATACAAGGCATGGCATAGGTGCCTTTGTATTCTCTCTTCTGTGTGTGACAGATAGAATCTATTGTAGCACTATTGCTCACTAAGACTGCTCTCAGCGTCAGAATCATTCCCAACACAGTTCTCCAGGAAATATTATCAAATGATTAGGACTAATGTTGCTATTGAAACCTTTTTGACATTTTTAGCCTAATGTATGTAAGATACAGGTCAGTCTTGAGGGGCAAAGGGTGGAAGAGATATGGAGATGAGCAATACAGGGTCCCCTGGACCTAGGAAATTATATCCTAAGGGAGAAGCATATCCATCAAAAGTGTGATATAAGGTGACAAGTGCCGTGGAAAGGTACTCATAATGATCTGTGTAAATGGGTGACTTTTTGGAAAGAGGATTTATCTAATAATTCTGTGTTCAGAACACACACTTAGTCAATCCCCTGCTGCTAAATATTTAGATTATTTATAATGGCTCAATATGATTAATAATACTAAAGTGAATGTCCATGTAGTCAAATTTTAATATGTCTAATTATTTGTATGAGATACATTTCTAGAAATAGAATGGCTAAGACAAAGAGTACACATACATACACCTTAGGGTTATACATATGTATTTAGAAATATATATATACACATATACACACACAAATATTCATTTCTTTGTAGGTCTCAATTATGTAAATGTATCATTTACTTAGTCAATTATTGGGCACGATAATAAAATAACTTATATTGCAATGAGTAGTTTTGTACATATATCTTCTATTTTTGCCAGTGTGTCTCTGGGTTAGATTTCTAGAATTGGAATGGCTGGGTCAAAGGATATACTCATATATGATTTTTTATGAATATTGGCAAATTCCCCTCTATACATATAACATTTTACATTCCTACCAACAATGTATGACAATGTCTGTTTCCTAAATCTTGCCAAGAGTTAAACTGTTGGAATGGTATCTCCATGTCCTTTTCACTTACGTTTCCCTCACTGTGAGTTATATTGAGCATCTTTCATATGATGAAGAGCCATTTGCATTTCTTTTTCCATGCCAGTTTTACCCACTTTTCTATAGATCATTTCTCCTTTTATTTTCTATTTTTTAGTTATTTATATATTAGGAATATTGACCCATTATTGTCTGTGATATAAGTTAATATTTTTCAGCTTGTTATTGTCTTTTACTTTTTTGGTGTGATTTTGCTGTGTAAAAGTTTATTTGCAAAAATTTTATATAGGCAAATTTATTGATCATTTCCTATGGCCTCTAGATTTTGAACCATAAGTTAAATTTTTTCCCCATTCCTATTTTGTAGAAGAATTGACCTACACTTCCCTCTGGGACCTATGTGGTTTCTCCCTTCCTTCTTTCTCCCTTTCTCCCTTTCTTTCTTTCTTTCTCTCTCTTTTTTCAACATTTAAATCTCTGATTCAATTAGAATTTATCCTAGTGTATAATGTTAAGAATGGACCATATTTTATCTTTTTCCATCTGGCTATCCAGTTACCCCAAATCATCTTTTCTCTACTGATTTAATTCAGCGTACATAAAATTTTCTTTTAAATTGGGCCTATTTCTAGATTTTCTATTCTATTGGTCTATTTATATTCCAATGCCACACATTTAATTACAGAACCTTTAAAATATGTCTAATACCAAGGAGCATTATCCCCACTCTCCAATTGCTCTTATTTTCCAGAGATTTTTCTACTTAGTTTTGTTTTTGAAATACATTTTATAATCAACTTGCCAAAGTCTTCAGGAAAAACAAATATCTGATGATATTTTTATTAGAATCAGAATAAATTTGTAGTTTAACTTAGGGAGAACTGACTTTTCTGAATTGAATCTTTCTAACCAAGAGCATCTTTCTATTTGTCAAAACATATTTTTGTGTCTTTTGGGAGTTTTTGTTTTGTTTTGTTTTGTTTTATTTTCATTTTTCTTATAAAGTTTTAGATAATTCTTAATGGGCTTATGCTAGATACTTGTTGGTTTGTGTAAACAGATCTTACATTCCATCTTATCTTCTAACTAATTTGTGTAAATAATTACTTTTTATATAATTACTAAAGGCCCAGTGCAAAAAATTTGTGCACAGGGATGTGG
The DNA here is from genome assembly GCA_011751065.1 of Lasiurus cinereus. Taxonomy (NCBI): domain Eukaryota; kingdom Metazoa; phylum Chordata; class Mammalia; order Chiroptera; family Vespertilionidae; genus Lasiurus; species Lasiurus cinereus. The sequence continues at coordinate 9,255,841 of JAAGEH010000226.1, forward strand.
GTCCCTCAGCCCAGCCTGCACCCTCTCCAATCTGGGACCCCTCAAGGGATGTCTGACTGCTCGTTTAGGCCCGATTCTAGTAGGGCCTAAACGGGCAGTCAGACATTCTTCATAATCCAGGACTGCTGGCTCCCAACTGCTTGCCTGCCTGTCTTCCTGATTGCCTCTACCCACTTCTGCCTGCCAGCCTGATCACCCCCTAACCCCTTTCCTGTCAGCCTCATTGATGCCTAACTGCTCCCCTGCCAGCCTGTTTGCCCCTAACTGCCCTCCCCTGCAGGCCTAGGTCCTCCTCAACTTTCCTCCTCTGCTGCCCGGTCACCCCTAACTACTACCCTCACCTTCAGGCTTGATAGCTCCCAAACTGCCCTCTCTTGCAGGCCTGGTCCCTCCCAACTGCCCTATCCTGCTGACCATCTTGTGGCGGCCATCTTGTGTCCACATGGGGCAGCCATCTTTGACCACATGGGGGCAGCTATATTGTGTGTTGGAGTGATGGTAAATTTGCATATTACTCTTTTATTAGGTAGCATTTTACTGTAATATCATGTTTGACTTATAAAAAGGTGAAAGAGCCCTGACCAGTTTGGCTCAGTGGATAGAGCATTGGCCTGCAGACTCAAGGGTCCCAGGTTCGATTCCAGTCAAGATCATGTACTTTGGTTGCAGGCACATCCTCAATGGGGAGTGTGCAGGAGGCAGCTGATTGATGTTTCTCCCCGCCTCCCTTCCTCTCTGTAAAAAATCAATAAAATATATGTATTTTTAAAAAGGTGAAAGAATAGTACAAGGAACATCTAAGTACCCTTTCCCTAGATTCATTTATTGTTTATATTTTGTCCCATTTGCTTTTATCATTCACTCTCTCTCTCTCTCTCTCTCCATATACATATCTATCTAATAATAAGATGATATGCAAATTGGTTGGGACACTATCATGTAACAACCGATCAGCAGGAGGCTGTCTGTGTGTGAGCGGTGGGGCGTCTCATTGCTCCAGAGATGGGGAGGAAGCGGGGAGGTGCCTGGGGGAGGGTGCTGGGAGGGTGGAGTGAGAGCCCATAGCACTCCGCCACCCACCACTCACACTCAGCGAGCCCCACTGCCCACCTGCCAGGCGAAGGAGTGCAGCACAGCAGGAAGGAGCTTGCACATTCTCCGCCACTACCACGATGGGCTGTGGCTGCCCCATTGCTCTGGAGACAGGGCAGAAGTGGGGAGGTGCCCAAAAGAGATGGGACCAGCCCAAGGGGACTCTCGAGACTAAGGGAGGGGCTTGAAGTGGCCTTCTGGCCAGAGGGGGCAGGGATAAGGCCAGGCACGCTGGAGCTCTGGGTGGAGAGGTTCAGGTGTCAAGGCAGAGGGGGATGGGCGGGTAGGTGGGGCCACACAATTTCACATGCTGGGCTCCTACTATATACATGCAGTGGTACCTCGAGATACGAGTGCCCTAACATACGAAATTTTTGAGATATGGGCCGTCGAGCGATTTTTGCTTTGAAATACGAGCAACAGTTGAGATAGGAGTAATCGCGTGGATCTGCCGGCTGCACACGACCCACCAGTTTACTGCGACTTGAGCGTCTCATAGTTTCCCATGCCTCAAGGTTACGGAATGAATTAAACTCGTATCTCGAGGTACCACTGTATATGAATATGTGTGTATAATGATATATACTCACAGCAAAATAACATCAAAAATCATAAAAGGGAAATAAGCTGAAAATATTAACTTAAATCACAGACCATGATAGGTCAATATACCTAAGAGATAAATAACTAACAATAGAAAATAAAAGGAGAAATGATCTATAGAAAAATGGGTAAAACTGGCATGGAAAAAGAAATGCAAATGGCTCCTCATCATATGAAAGATGCTCAATATAACTCACAGTGAGGGAAACGTAAATGAAAAGGACATGGAGATACCATTCCAACAGTTTAACTCTTGGCAAACTTCTATAGGGTAAAAGAGCATGATATCTCCAACTTACTCTCAAAGCAAAAACAAAATATATATATTTATCTCCTTTACCCTGAAATAGTCAGTGTATATTTCCTAAGAGCAAGGGCATTTTCTCTCATAGCCACAGCATACAGTTATGCAGTTCAGGAAATTTAACACTGTAATACTATTTAATCTACATCTGATATTTAACTTTCATCAATTCAACCAATACTATCCTTTATATTTAAAAAAAATATATTTTATTGATTTTTCTATAGAGAGGAAGGGAGAGGAATAGAGAGTTAGAAACATCGATGTGAGAGAGAGACATCGATCAGCTGCCTCCAGCACACCTCCCACTGGGGATGTGCCGGCAACCAAGGTACATGTCCCTGACCGGAATCGAACCTGGGACCCTTCAGTCCATAGGCCGACGCTCTATCCATTGAGCCAAACCGGCCTCGATATCCTTTATATTTTTGCCCCTCCCACCACCTTCCTCTCTCCCTGCCAGTCCAGGATCTAGTCCAGTATCACACCTGCCTCAGGAACGGTTTCTTGGTCTTCCCACTACTCCCCTTTTCTTGACCTTGACATTTTTGAAGAGTACAGGCCAGTTATTTTATAAAACGTGCCTCAATTTGAATTGATATGCAGTGTAGTCATAATTGGATTTAGGGAAAACTACCGATTCTCATATGGCAATTTTTATAATGTGCTTCTGTACCACGTCCTCCTGCTGTTTGTGGGAGTCCTTTCTGAACTCTGGTTTTCCAGATTCAGGCCAGGCCGGTTGCCATGGCTGTGCTGTTAGATACTCTCAGAAAGGCATTGGGGCCTTGCCCTCTGGGAACTGCTCCAGTCTTTCCTGACTGCCTCCAACTGGCTGCAGGCTCACTACTTGGGAATGCCTGAACATTTCCAAGAGAAATTTGCTTTTCCCAAAGTCTTTGTCTGTGGGTAGGCAGTGGTGGCTGGAAAGTGAACAGTGTGCCCATCAAATCCCCAAATAAAACAGGGTTCAGTGAAGAGAGGGAATGATTATTTGCTACACAGTTCAGAGATGCATCCATCCATTGATTATAAAAAACATTTAGTGAGAACAGACTCTGTGTCAACGTTTGTGCTAGGCAATAGAATGATTATGAAGACTGATTAACAGTTGAGGTGGGGGGGATTAATTTAGACTCCACCTTAGCTGGGTAGCTCACTTGGTAGAATGTCACCCCCATTCACCAGGGTTGTAGGTTGGATACCTGTTCAGGGCACATACAATAATCAACCAACAAATGCATAAATGGGTGGAACAACAAATCCATATCTCTCTTTCAAATCAATACATTTTTAAAATTCATTTAGACTCTAATATCAGAAGTGAATTGTGTCAGGCATAATAACTGATAGAATATAAAAGAAAAGCCACATACAAACATAAAACTCCCAGAGTTAGAGGGAAAGCAAGGAAGGTTACAAATGATTGAAGAACAAAGACTGGCAGATCTGACTATTTGAAAAGTAAACCCGGCCAGCATGGCTCAGTGGTTGAGCACTGACCAATGAACCAGGAGGTCATGGTTAGATTCCCCATCAGGGCCCATATCTGGTTTGCCGGCTCAATCCCCAGTGTAGGGCGTTCAGAAGCAGCTGATCAATGATTCCCTCTCATTATTTTTTAAAAGATATTTTTATTGATTTCAGAGAGGAAGGGACAGGGAGAGAGGAATAGAAACATCAATGATGAGAGAATCATTGATCGGCTGCCTTCTGCATGCCTCCCATTGGGGATCAAGCCCACAACCAGGCATGTGCCCTTGACTGGAATCAAACCCGGGGCCCTGCAGTCCACAGGCCAATGCTCTATCCACTGAGCCAAACCAGCTAGGGCTCTCTCTCATTATTGATGTTTCTGTTTCTCTCTCCCTCTCCCTTCCTCTCAGAAACCAATAAAAATATATTTAAAAATTAAGACACTGTTGCAGAACCAAAATTAAAAGACAAGCTATCATATAGGATAGAAAGTTAACATTTGGTTGGAAAACACATGTGAAGTGAAATAAAAAAACACTAGAATGACTTCAAAAGTTAAATGAACAAATGCAAATTTGAATCATAATGAGGTCTGTATGGTCTCTGCTTATTATAGACAGCAGTTAAATTTGCCTCATTCTTGGTGGGGATGTGCTTAATGTCAGAACGCATCAGCACAATGTTTAAAATAGTGGTTCTCAAAGTGTGTTCCCCTAGCCAGCAGCATCTGCATCCTTTGGGAATGTGTTATGATCACTAATTCTTGGGTCTCATCCCAGATCTACTGAATCAGAAACTCTGGGAAAGAGGCCCAAAATCTGTGTTTTAACAAGGTGATCCTATTGCATGTGAGTTTGAGAACTTGTTGGTTTTAAGCTACACCTGAGAGGAGATTCCAGTAGTTACTGTTCATTCATCCAACAAGATATTTACTGAGTGCCTATTGTGTGCCAGACATTGTGCTAGGCTCCAGGAATACAGAGAACAGGAAGGATGAAGTCCTAGGCCTGGTAATATTCTATGAGGATTTTAGCATATTCCTTCAGAAGTTCTCCAGTTGATCGAGCCAGCATCTTTAGCATTATTCTTTTCTGCTCAAACTTCACATCAGGAAATCTTGCCTCTACCTTCAAAATATATTCATAATTTGGCTTCTTGTCACCTCCACTTTCCTTACCTTGGCCCAAACCACTATTGTCTGCAATAACCGGGGTGACAGATGGTGGAGGTTTAAGCCAGAGTAGGAGAAAGGATAGGATAGGGTGGTGATCAAGTAGACATTGCTTCAACACTGTCCCCAGAGTGATCTACTTAGGACAGGGTCTTTGTCTACTTGCTCTCTGCTATGAACTAAGTGTTCAGAATTTTGTTTGGGGTGTAGTAGACAATAAACACTCACTGAGTTAATAAGTAAAATGTTTAATGTGTGTTACTATTATAAACCAGCTTTCTTTTTTTATGAGAGTTTCTGGCTATTTAGTTCAGGTTCTCAGAA
>JAAGEH010000226.1:9263310-9283789 GCA_011751065.1 Lasiurus cinereus
ACAGTGGGTACCTAGGAACAGGACGGGCAGGAACAAAAGGAGACCAGCTGGCAGAGCAACTGAAATCAATGCCCTGGTGTGTCTTGAGGAACTGGTCTCTCCTCCTCCCCAGCAGAACCTCCTGTCTCCCAATTACCTTTTCCTTGCCCGGAAATGGGCTATGTGTTTGGTAGGGACTTCAAACTCAAGGGAACACCAAGCATTCATTTGTTGAACAAAATATTATTGGAGCATCTTCTGTGGGCCAGGCACTGACCTATGCACTCACTGGTGGGCTTGATGGGACAGCTTTCTGAAATATCCATTTTTATCACATACCCTCACTACACTACACTTATTTAGAACGAATATCTCAACAAACCCTCAATATTTCAAATTCAATTCACAATGTGTTTGTAGTTTTTTTTACTAATATATCCAATCTAGATTAAAGAATATTCTCTTGAAGACTGCAGTTTAAAAATTGAATTCATTATTTTTTGACAGCATTAGGAGACATCAAGATGTTCTGGTGGGACCTGCTAACCAGATGTAAAGGTGGGGGTTCACATAGCAAATGCAGGGACTTGTCTTGAATATAAATTTAGTGTTTGGAAAAAAGCATCCTTTGTCAAGTGATGTTTAAACTGAGCCTGGAGTATCAGAGGAGTTGGTCATTCATCAAGCAAGGGAGTAGGGGCAGAGGGAACAAAAGCTACAAGAGGGCGGATTTCAGAAGCAGAAGAGTGAATGAGAAAAACAACCAGAAGGGGCTGGAGGGGTAGAAGGAGAGCAGATCGTAACGGGGCAGCAGAATGGAGGGAGGGGTGTCATCATCAGATTTTTATTTTAGAAAGGCGGCATTGGAGTTCTGGTAAAAAGCCTGTTGGCCCTAGCCCCCAGTTTGTAACCTCTTAAAATAACCCAAAGAACTTAGAGAAGAAAACTGCATCTCCAACAAGTATAGTTAGAGCTGCAACTTCCATCTCACAGGCCGAAGAGAATATTTGCCAACACAGAGTCTGGGATCCAGTTGAAGGATACCGAGTGGTGATCTATGACCCTCCACACCTGATCAGGCTCCAGATTTCTCTAGTATTAAATGAAATGGACATTGCTTATAAGTGAGGGATTTACTGTGAGCCAGCCATGCCCCCTATCTAGGTGATATACTCCGCTGAAAGGGGCCAACAATAAAAATTAAGAAAAAGGTTCTCTCTGAATATCTTCTGAAACAAGAATCTGGATTGAAGCTGTCAGCTGCTCCAGATCTCTTTTCTGCCCCAATCACCCACACCACTCTGGAGCAAATAGCAGACTCAGGTAGAACGGCCTTTGTGTCAAAGGAGAAATCATTTTAAAAGACCCATTATAAGTCGTATAGGCACACACTACAAAAATGAAAAGAGCGAGGCAAGTGAAGAAGTGAAAACCAGATGAGGAATTCACATCTAAAACACAATTATTCCAAGTGATGAGAGAAAATTATTCCAGAATATAGAATTTTTTCAGATAAATACTCTTTCAACCCTAGGAAAAGTTAAAATGAACTTGGCTTCTTTGAAAATGAAGGCACAACAGAGAAAATTATCAAGGAAGAGATTCTAAGGAGGAAAAGTGAGCATCCAGTTTAGGAAAGAAAGTGAACACAACAATGAAACTCCATAGAAAGGAGCCACCTTAGAAGCTGCAGTAACCAGAATTCAGAGCCTGAGGCAATTAAGGAAAATGAAAAGAGGGTGTTTATAAATTGTTAGAAAGAGAAATCACAGACATGGAAGATAAAGGTCAACTGACATAAGCATATCTGTGTTTCTAGAACAGAGAATACATACATAAATGCACTGGAATCAGCTACTGTAAATAAACAAGGGCAGAGAGCAATAAATGAAATAGGAAGTGAGGACCTGGCAGGAATATAATGAACACCTGGAAAGACCCAGGAATACTCAGCATTCGCAGAGTTGTGAGGATCTCAGCAGATCACTGTTCTGTAAGAAGGCCTTCTCAAGGCTTCACTGGGGCATGCCATCAACCTGCACAAGTTCACCAACATTTCAACAAATAATCATCATATTCCCCTGGTGTCCATTGAAGTTATTCTGCTCTTTAAGGTTTTAAATAATGTTGACTTGAGACTCTGCCCACTTCAACGTCCTCTCCTTCCCCTAAAATGCCTGTGAATTCCTGATGGCTAATGTTCCAGGGCCACTTCCAGCTCTCATTTCTTCCCCACTGGCATCTTATTCTCACACATATCTCACCTGTACCTCTTCCTCCCACTTAGTCTACGCAGTAAGGCAGACTTTGCTAAGTAAGGCGTACGTAAGGTGAGGTGAGGGAAAGGCTTCCTGTCCCAGCAATGCATACCAGAGGTGAAAATAGGACGTGAGTTCTGGTTTGAGGTCACCATGACTGGTTCAGAATGAAGCAATTGTCTCACATATCTCCACATCCTACGGCAAAATGTTGGGCTGACTGAGTAGGTCTTGCAAAGTGGTGGTGGAAAACCAGTTTGCTAATTCTTAGCTCATCATCCACCCTGAAGGCATAAAAGAATTGAAGTTGGAGAGGCTATAAGGGAACCTCTGGGAGAGAGTTGGTTATATGCTGTGGTATTTCTCCCTCACTGTCCACAGGAGGAGGAATCAGGGTTTTAGTTTCCCAGAACTTGAGAGAGGGGGCCTGAAGGGAACTGTTCATGCAATTGGACCTGCGACCCCTGGAATTCTGAGGTACAGGATTTAATGCCAGACCTAGTTCTGAAAAAAAGAAATCGATAAGCAAGACCCTGCAGAAAGGTTCTATGACAACCGAAGGAGACTGGGTTGGGAGGAAGCTGCACTTCCACAAACTGTGGAGCTCTGGAGGGAGAGGGGTACTTCAGGAAGCAGATATGGCCACCTTAGGGAGAGAGAGAGGGAGAGAGAATATGAGGGCGGAAGGAAGGAGGAGTTAGCCTGGGTCATCTCCCTGGAAGGATAACAAGAAGGGCCTCCAGATACTCAGAGCCCCAAGTGCCCTTCACTCTCATCCAGGGGTCAGTCAGAGCTGCAGAGGGGATGTCTCTGAGTCACCATGAAAGCATCACTCAAGAAACAGAATCAGTAATGAGGTTTGTCCCTGCCTGATACATGGCCCTGATTGTATCTACACCTGGGACAAAGCACCTTCCCTGTCCCTGGCTTCTCCCTCTAACCCCTCTCCACTTTCCCTCATCTCATTTCCAACCTCATGGAAGCCAGAGATAGTCCAGTGAGGAGATAAGAAGTAAAAAAAGCAAGGTAGGGAAAAACAGGAAAGAAGCTGACCCACCACAGGTCTAAAAGCCTGAGGCAGGCCAGGGCCAGGGCAGTGGAGAGCTTTAACTTTGAATCAAGTTTTGACAATTAGGTTTCGACTGATGGTTTTCATTTAGCAATAGGGGACCATCTTTGTGACCGGAAATGTCAGGACTTGTTGTTTGTTTTCATCTTTATCGTTGAAAGCATTGCAGATGTCCCCCATTGACCTCTTCTAACCCACCCCAGGCCTTCACCATCCTATTGTCTGTGTCCATGGGTTTTGCATAGGTGCATACAAGTTCTTTGGCTGATCTCTTCCCATATTTCTTGTCAGTACCCACTCCTGAGTTAGCACATACCATGCATTTATCATCCACTGGGTGAAGTAGAGCTACTGAGAAATAAGCCTGGGATATAACCAAAAGCAGAAATAACGGAGAGAATTCACCCTCCGGACAGTTCCTCTACATAGAGGTCAGTTGAGTCTCTCTTCTGCCCTCTCTTTGCAGGTCAGCACTCCTTATTTTAAGAGAGCACCAATTTTTATGTTTGTGTATAAGCAACTCGAACAATAATGATTTCTCAGATGAGTTTAAATGCGCTTATTCCTCCTCTGTCTCTAATTAAACTGAATCCACGCATACAGGAAGCCGTTTGGCATTTGCCAGTATCCGTGCAGACCTGCTGTGTTTGATTACCTTAGTTCTTAGCTGTTGGATAGACCAGCCGACTTCCAGGATTGTCTCAATTATCTAGATACCTTGTCACCTTTCTGGCCAAGTTTTAACATCTTCACATAATCCCTGTAGAGAGCGTGTGTTTTAAACTTGGCCTCATCTGGAGGATTAGTGAAAACATTGGGCGCTTCCTCCATAGGTGGCTAATGAAGGCCCCAGCGATGACAATACTACAAATGACTTTAAAATAGTTCCTATTTCTGTCAGTGCTAAAAATACTCTTCCAGATTTACTATGTCCCTTTCCAAAATGAAAAATTGGAAAAAAAAAAAAAGTCTGCACACCAACCCTATTAGACTAACGATGCACCATTTAAGAAGATGGGTTAAAAATGCATCTATGAATTATAAATAATGTATAATCAGGCTGTGTAATTTGGTGCATACTACAAAAATTGCTGCTTTTTTTCTCAGGGGGTAATTTTTTCCACTTGTGGATTTATATTAAAGTCCCAAGTCCTGGTGGTGAGATCGATGGCCAGAGCTTTAATTGGGGCTCTCTGGTGATTATCTAGATTGGCAGCTGCTGTCAATCAGCTACTAAAGAAAATTTCTGAGCCAATGATTAGGCCACTCCTGGAGATGTTAGGCCCTTAGGGGCAATGTCAAGGCTCCCAATCACAGGGAACCCTTAAGCACAGTGGAGCTACATTTTTCCAAGTTTCTGGCTTACCTGGCAACATACGTGTCCCAGCTTTCTGGCTGAGTCAGCTCAGAAGGATATCATGACATATACTAAATCCGTATGATTTTATATATTAAAAAAATGGGACAAGTCCAATAACAGCTTCATTTAAAGCAAAACAATAATATCCTGTGTATATTATAGAGCACTTTGTAGTTTCATATTATATAATTGAATCCCATTGATAAAGTAACAATGTACTGATGTTATTTTCTCTGTGTGTGGAGGGGAGGGGAATATACAATGTTCACAAAATTACTTCCCTCTTGGTATATGTCATATTCCTTTAGAAATACTATTTTCATGTGAATTTAATAATCCAAACTATTTTTAAATTAATTTAACATTTTATAATGGCTTAATCTCACGAATTCAGGTCCCATAAATTTAAATGATATAATTCAAGTAGGATTGAGTTAAATTATTTTTCCCTCATCCTTGAAGTATGGTGAATAATGATAAGAAGTGTTTTGTTCTTTAAAAGTGAGCCGCTGCTTTCTTATAAAGTTTAATGTATACATATTTACCAATTCCACTCTTAGGTATTTCCTCAAGACAATGGAAATATACGTTCACCAAAGACTTGCACACAAATGTTCAGAGCAGCTTTATTTATAATAATTTAAAACCGGAAACAACCCAAACATTCACCAGCAGGTAAATGGATAAACAATTGTGGTATGTCCAAACAATGGAATATTATGCAGAAAGAGAATAAAATTAACTACTGATATTTGGGGCTGAGTCTCAAAAACATAATAATGCAGAGTCAAAGAAGGCCAGACACAAGAGATTATATGCTATATACTTATATGAAATTCTAGAACATGCATACTTAATTTATAGTGGCAAAAAGATAATCAATGATTGCTTAGAAGTGGGGTGGAGCTATTGACTGGGTGAGGGCACAAGGGAACTTTCTGAGGTGATGAAAATGTCCTATATGTTGACTGAGGTGGTGGTCATATGGGTGTATATATATTTGTCAAACTCAATGAACTATACACTTTATGAACTATGTGGGCACTTTATTGTATGCAAATTATACCTTTATAAATTATATTTTTAAAGCAACACATATGTCTATAATAACCAAAATTCTGCCCTATCTCTTGAGTATGTCTGTTTTTTCCCTCTTTCCAAAAAATTTGTAAATATTATTTTCAATATGCAAATGGTAGAGGGAATTCCAGCTTGAGTTCAACAAATACCTTATAAAACATGAAAAGGAAGATTCAATCTTCCACCCCATATTTAACAGGTCCTCAAATTGTACTTATGCTGATTCCTAAATATTTCTTGCATCTTTACACTACCGCCTAGCTTTACTTCTGCTGCCTTAATTTAGCTTTCAATTATCTCCTGATGGGTCTCCTTCCTGCGTTGATTTCATTTGAATAAAAGGATCTCCCACACTATCTTCCAGGTGCCAGAAAACAAAATGGTATCCAGAGGCCTTATACTTAAGAGAAGGACAAGGAATATAAGGGGTGGTGTTGGATAGGACATTGGGGAAGTTTGATGAGTATCTCTTATGCTTGCTTCCAAGATTCTCATGGTAACCATGTGAACCTGAGTAAACTAATTGTTTTTAATACTGTTAATGTTATCTGTGCTTGTTTTATTTAGTCTGTTAGTGAAGCCCCTTCGGAAAGTACTCACCCATTTCAATTACTATGTTCAAGAGAAACAGGGAAAGAGTTTGTGTTCCTGGGGAGCAGGTAGGGAAGGGCCAGGTGTGGTGATGGTTATAGGAATCAAAAGGAAAGAACTTCCAGATAGACAGGCTACTAGGAAGGGCAGAACCAAAGCCTAAAGGTGCAGCCTACCCGAACCCCTAGCATCCACTCACCCTTCACAGTTTTTTTTCTAAGTCATTGCTTTTCTGCCTGCCTCTAAGAGCATTCTGTCCTGTATGTATTAAGGGAGTGATTTCCATTCTGTCTGTATCCTCACTTTCTTCCTGATTGCCAGAGAGGCTGTGATAGTGAATAGTCACCCAGGAGGAAAAAGGTGGCGATGTTAGGCCAGCTGAGTCCATTGCAAAAGGTGTCTAAGAGCCTTTCCCATCTCGGAAAGTGCCTTTTAGCAAGACTTAGGTTGGGTAGCCTCTGGTGAGAGGTTTCCCGTCGATTACACACTTGTCAGGAGAAGCTCAGGCCCAGCTTAGAGATTTCCACCTTAAACTTTCAAAAGAAGCCACTTGCTAAAGGTTCTGGAGCTAGGGATGCCAGAGGAGCCACTAAAAATCAAACAAGTGAGCAGAAACTGAATTTGACTTTGGGTCCCAGGGGCAAGAGAGATGGAGATGGAAGCTGACAGGTTCCTACTTGACAAGGCCTCTGTGGAGTGGAAATGGGTGACTTGAAAATCGGAGTGGCACTTTCTCTCCATGGGCCGACCTGGGAGCGAGGCTTGAACATCCCCACCAAGCCTCTGGATGCACGGGCTCCTGGGCCCACTGGCTGGGCTGTCAGTAGGCAGGCCCTGCCACCCCAACGCAGGATGTGTCTTTGGGGGTACAGCTTTAACCTTAAAGACAACCATGGAGTTAGCCCAGTAGATATATTTCTGTGGTCAACAAAGCAGTGCACATTTTATCGTAGGGAACCCTTGGGCATGACCCCTGCTTTTAGAATATCTTCTAGTCCTGGCTCTGATAATGATAAACTGGGTGAACTTGAAATTGACTAAGTCACTTAGTCTTTAGGAGCAGGGTTTTCCTAACTACAGAATAAAGAGAGTTCATTGTTTCGTGGAACAGATGGGACATGTAAACAACAACGATGTTAGAAGTCGGTGGTAATGTGTGGAGCCCAGACAGAGGCGAGATTTGAATCAGATCCTGAGAAAGCTGTAAGAGTTTTCCAGTCAGGCAAGGGAGAAGAATATTCTGGGAAAGGGTAACACATTTCTAAAGGACTCAGGGTAGGAAAGGGAGGGGAGGTTTGATGAGGCCAGCGTGTGGGAGAAGCAATCTATTTGAGGGCATGAGAGTTGGGGGGAAGCTAGAGGTGCTTCAGATGTAGAATCAGGAGGTGATACCCAGTCCACTGGGGATCCCCACACACAGAGGATGGCCTATTGGCTCTTGCCTTAGGTGACTGGGCAGATAGTGATTTAATTAAATAAAATACCCAAAGCAGAAGAGGTTGGGAAAATGATGAATCCGTTTCTGACATGCTGAAATGGAAGTACCCATAGTTAAACCAGCTGACACATCCAGCAGACAGCTGTGAAGACAGGCCTCAAGCCCAGAGGAATGGTTGAAGCTGGAGGTATGGATCTGGGTGTCATCGGCTTACATTGATTTAGAGAATTTCAAAGTTTCCTTCTAAATCTAAGTTCGTAGGGTCTGTGGTTCCAAGTTTTGTAAAAGGAAAAGTTTAAAAATCAACTTTTCTTCTCCCCCTGGCTTATTATTCCAATGAGACACGGGATTTTCTTCCCCTCCCTCCCTTTGTGTGGTGTTTATGTGCCACTTAAAGATGGTCCTAGGATTCTTGCTACAAAATTTTGTTTTCTTGAGTTTCTGTCAGCTATTAGTTGCAGTATTTTGGTCAACACAGACAATGAAATAGTAATCTGACATCAATGATGAATCCCCAAAAAGGCTGGGGAAAGAGTCTCAGCAATTTTCATCAGTTATCAATGGCTCCCCATTTTATGTGAAACCAAGTTTAGGCTCTTCAGTTTGATATTCAAGCGTCTTTCTCTCTATCTCTCTCTCTCTTTCCCTTCCTCCCTTTTTCTCACCCCCTCTCTCTCTCCATTGGCCATGTCATGAACAGGCCAATGGGGAGGCCCATGGGGTGAGATACCAAGGCCTCCAGCCACCAGCCACATGAGTAAATTTGGCAGCAGATTGTCCAGCCCAGTCAAGCCTTCAGGTGACTGAAGCTGTGGAGAAACCTTATTTGTAGCCAAGCCATTCCTGGATTTCTTAGAAACTGTGAGAAAAATGTTTGTTTCTTTAAACCTCTAAGTTTTGGGGTAATTTGTTAAGGTATGATCAGGATAAAAAGAAAGGGGATAATATGTTGAAAATGGACCAGGAAAAGTTTAGAATATCAGCTATTTGAAAGGAGAGCTCAGCAGGTTGCTAAAAAATTGGGGTCTCATATGGATTCTTTCTTTCTTTAATTAAATTTATTGGGATGAGATTGGTTAATAACATTATATAGGGTTCAAGTATAAATTCTATAATACATCATCTGTATATTGTATTATATTCACCACCCAAAATCAAATCTCTTTCCGTCATCATTTATCCTTTACCCTTTTTTAACCTCCCTCACTGTAAATTCACCAAGACTTCTTATGTCTTGTCTTTTTTATAATAGCCATTCTGACAGTTTTAAGGTGATTTTAATTTTCATTTCTCTGATGATTATTGATATCGAGCATCTTTTCATATGTCTATTGGCCATCTGTATGTCTTCTTTGGAAAAGTGTCTATTCAAGTCCTTTGCCCACTTTTTAATTTAATTGTTTGTTTTGGTATTGAGTTATATGAGTTCTTTATAAATTTTGGATATTAACCCCTTATCAGATGCATCATTGGCAAATACATTCTCCCATTCAGTAGGTTGTCCTTTCATTTTGTTGATGGTTTCTTTGCTGTGCATCTCCATATTTCTTGTTCCTTCTTTGTCCCATTAGAAGCAAAATTATTAGACTTTACTGAAAAAAGGGGAAAATCTAAGTCATAGAGGAACACAGTATGAAAGTTATTATCTCATTATGCTCTTATCTAGGAACTGATTGAATTTCTGAAAGCCCTCGAGATGCTCCTGCTGGCACTGGGACTGAGGGCTCAAAGCAAAGAAACAGGAGATGTGAGGAAATGCTCTCACTGCATGAATTCCTTCTCACACCTGGCGATAGAATGAAATATGCAAGGAGGAGTGGAATGGAAGTATAAATATTGCAGTAATGATGGTAATGCTTTCATAGCTGGTATGGGAATGAGATTTGGTTTAGTCCTGGAAGGATGAGGCAGGGAGTACGAGAACAATTCTGAGATGCTGACGAAACCCTGAGTGGTGTGGTTCTGTGTGGAGAGTATGTTAAGAAACTGGCACTATTTCTGCCTGCTTAGTCCACCAAGAAAATTATCTTATCTTTTTTTCTCATTTCCTGTTACAGGTAGCACAACTGGAGATTAGAATTAAAGAAATGTTCCTGGGGCTTTCTCTGAACACAATGGCCCCACCCCAATGACAAGAAAAGGATTGATGCTAGGAATTACCAACTTGTAAGTGAAAATTAATACTGTAATTAGCAATATAGGAGAATCCATCTTATTGTAAATAGCAATGCTTATAGATTGTGATATTCCCCCTGGGATCAGCAGGTTATTTAAAAGGAATAAAGCAAGAACCACGTTGAGGCCCATGCAGAGTATGGGAAATATTTAGAGCAGACATACACCTAACACTGACAATTTTTCTCACCAGGGTTGTAAAACAGTGGGTAAAGTCAATTTTTAAAAAGATACACATTTGTGATTTTTGGCACTTCTTAGATGGAAGTGTTTTCAGATTTGTTTGTGAATATCAACATTGTCACCTAGACAGCTTTCTAGTAAACAGACTGGAGACATTGGATATAAAGATTATTCTCTCAGAAAAATGAGGATACTGCATTTCAAATAAAAGCAAGACTCTCCATGGATGAAATATAAACACGTGATAAAGCTGCAGCTCTGGTTAAAAAAAATAAAATCTATACAATGGCCTTAACGTTTCTATAGCTGTTTAAAATGTGGAACCTGCTTTCACATCCATTAACTCATGTGATATTGGGGGGTGCAGGCGGGAGTGGGAGGAGGTAAATGAGAGGGATGTAAAAGAATGATGTTCATCTTACAGATGAGGAAGTGGAGCCTGGAAAGATTCCAGCTCACACTGCCTCCTGCCTCCCAACAGACTGCGTGTATTTAAGGTTAACAAATTGCAGCCTTACTTCTCTAGGCTGCGAAAAGCCCTGAACGGGGGTCGAGGGGAGAAGGGATGGATTCTAGCTACAGCAAGGTTCAAGTTTATGATTTCGAGAACGAACTGGTGCAAGGCAGTTAGGAAAACTACTCAGCTCACCCCATGAATATGGATATTAGGAATAGGAGAATTTCATCTCACTGTCCCCATCTTTACACCCATATGTGACTGATTGGTCGGGGCTCTGCTAGTTACAGGGCACCACTTCTGCCTTGAATCGGGGCCTTTCCTGTGTTTAGATCTTCCCTTCTGGACCACGAACCCACCGAGCAGTAACCAGGCCTTTCGGACGTCGTCTCCACCCAGTGCCCGTCCCACTGCCAGTGCTTCATAAACATGTGTGGGTTGAAATTAGCATGGGACAGACACTTTGCGTGGTGCCAATTGGTTCATGATATAGGCACGCAGACTGGAAGACACAGTCACCTCCCCTGGGAGGGGTCGAGGCCTCAGATGCTTCCTTATGGCCCAGTTCTTATCCTTCTGCATACTTTGGTCCCATTTCTTGAGATGAAATCAATTTTAGGCAACTCCCTACTTTCATACAGATTAAAAATGTGTCTGAAAGTCAAGCGACAAATTCGTATGTTAAAAAGGAGTGGTTTCCATTTCCCCAGACTTTAAATCCCATATCAGGAACACTTAGTCTCCATGGCAGGGTTGGGAAAACCCCGCAAACACCCAAACGTGATAGCTCATGTGATGTTATATCCCCCACCCCCACCCTGACTCGAATCCCAAACCCCCATCCCAGCCTGGCTCTCAGGGAAGGATAGCATAGAGTGCATGTGACTGCAAAGTCAGGGATTAGTGCCTAACATTCAAGGAGAAAATCTTCACAAACTTTAAAGGGATAATGCAGCATGTAATAACCATTCTTATTTTGTGTAAAAAAGGGAGAAAAGGATTACAATAATTATATACATCTATAAGTATAGACAAAAGACAGGAAAGAAATAGACCCCAAAAATCTAGCTGGTTGAGTTCTGATTTGTTTTTGTTTTGTTTTTTCTTTTCTGTATTTGTTTTGCTGTAATGGCCTCAATTGTTTAACATCTAGAAATGCTTCTTAATTTATTTTTATCTACTTGTGAGACATTAAAAACATTACAGATAAGACTAAGACCACAACCCCCAATTCCCAGAGATGATCATGGCATTTTTGCATGCATCTACCCACGTGGGCCTCAAATCTCTCATGGTTAGAGATCTTATGTACTTTGCTCCTAGTATTCAATTGGGAAGAGCAACTCGGCACCTGCTTGAAGTCAGAGGTGAAACGTATACTTTGGAGTCCTTAACTGGTCTGAGATAATGTAAATCCATCGTGTTATACCAGGAAACATTACTTTTGAGGCTATCACAAGGTGGCAGGTCAGCAATGGTTCATTGTCAACCTGAAACATTAGATCTGTAAGGACTCCAGAGATCACCCACCAGACACTGTATTTCATAGATGAGGACAGGAAGTCCCAAAAAGGATTATAGGTCTCAATCCCCCTGTGCCCAAATCAGACGGATCCTAATGTCCATGAGCTCCAGGAAGCTTGCTGGCTTCTCTATAGTGTTCATCTGGGCTTCGGTGATAGTGTTCTGGGGGGACAGCTTCCAAAATTAATATGTATGTAAGAAATAGCTGAAAATTTTAATTTTACAAAATTAAGGTAAAAGATAAGGATAATTAGGATTTGCTCTTTTAGACATAAGAATACAAAAATATTTTTAACGGATGACATGATTTCTTAGCTGTAGGACACATTCCTAAGTAATACATTACCTAGAAAATGTTTCCATGCCCAAGGTAATTCTTTTAAAGAAAATGTCCAACTCTTCATCCATTCAATTCAACATTAAAATATGTGAATAAAAACATACCTTTAAATATGGAAAAATATGATGATTTCAATAACTAGCAAATAATTAGAATCCCAATGTGATTTTTTATCATTCTAATCAAGGATGAGGGTATTTGAAAAGCTTTGAACTTTTAAAACAGCAAAATTTTCCCCAAATTCCCAAATGACTATGAAAGCAATTAATTTTACAAAACACTAGCTCTTTTTTATAGTGTGTCCAAAAATGTGTACACACACTTTGAATAATTAAAAAGGCAGTGTTTATTAAAATACATTTCATTTTATATTAAAATACATTTTAAAATTGAGCTATTAGCTGTTAAAGTATGTATATATTTTGGGAGACACCCTGTATTTATTTTCAGTTTAGAAAAATTTCACGCATTATCTTATATATTGCCCCATTTTTCTCATCTAGTACTTATTATTTCTCTCTTCCTTGGAATCCCACATACTTGGAGAAACTTACAAGACAGGAAATACATTCTATACATTATGTATGTCATACTGTATTTTTTCTATATTTTTCTTTGCCTTTCTGTACATATTTTCTCCTTACCTATCTTTTTTTTTTCATTTTTATTGTTGACATTATTACAGATGTCCTTCTTTTTTCCCTCCATAGCTTCCCTTCACCCGGTTCCCACCCCACCCCAGGCTCTTGCCACCATATTGTCTGTGTCCATAGGTACTGCATACATGCATGTAAGATCTTTGACTAATATTATCTTCCCTCTGAGAATCATCAGTCTGTTCCATTTCCATTTCCCTGATTCTTTTCCATTTACCAGTTTATTCTGTTCATCAGATTTTTTATGTATTTGATTTTTAGATTCACTTGTTGATAGATATGTATTTGTTGTCACTTTCTTGTTCATAATTTATCTTTACTCTTTTCTTCTTTTTCCTTTTCTTAAAGAATACCCTTCAGCATTTCATATAATACTAATTTGGCAGTGATGAACTCGTTTAGCTTTTTCTTGTCTATGAAGCTCTTTATCTGACCTTCAATTCTAAATGATAGCTTTGCTGGGTAGAGTATTCTTGGTTGTAGGTTCTTGCTATTCATCACTTTGAATATTTCTTGCCACTTCTGTCTGGCCTGTATAGTTTCTGTTGAGAAATCAGCTGACAGTCATATGGGTACTCCCTTGTAGGTAACGTCTTCGTTGTTGTTGCTTTTAAGATTCTCTCTTTGTCTTTTGCCCTTGGCATTTTAATTATGATGTGTCTTGGTGTGGTCCTCTTTGGATTCCTCTTGTTTGAGGTTCTCTGTGCTTCCTGGACTTGTAAATCTATTTCTTTCATCAGATAGGGCAAGTTTTCTTTATTTCTTCATATAGGTTTTCAATATATTGCTCTCTCTCTTCTTCTGGCACCCCCATAATTTGGGAGTTGGTACACTTGAAGTTGTCCCAAAGGCTCCTTACACTATCTTCATATTTTTGGTCTTTTTTATTTTTGCTCTTCTGGTTGGGTATTTTATGTTTCCTTATATTTCAAATCATTGACTTTATTCTTGGGATCCTCTAGTCTACTGATGAATCTTTATTCTTTATTTCAGTCAGTGTATGCTTAATTTCTGACTGGTCCTTTTCCTTTTTGCATTTTCCCTAAGATCCTTGAAGGTTTCACTAAATTCTTTGGAGGTTTCTAGAAGATCCTTGAGTAACCTCATAACTGTGGTTTTGAACTCTATATCCAATAGTTTGCTTTCTTCAATTTCTTTCATTTGTGACATGTTTCTTTGTCTCTACATTTTGGCTGCTTCCCTGTGTTTGTTTCTATGTATTGGGTAGCGCTAAGTCTCCTTGAGTTGATAGAGTGGCCGTGTGTGGTAGATGTCCTATAGGGCCCAGTGGCTCAGCCTCCCCAATCACTTGAGCTGGACACTCTTGGTGCACCCCTCTGTGGGCTGTGTTCACAGTCTTGTTGTTGATCCTTGATTGCTATTGGTATCACTGGGAGGAATTGATCTCCAGGCCAATTGGCTATTGGGACCAGCTGCGACTACAGTAGGAGAACACCCTTATGGGGCAGGACTTGTTTCAGTGGTGCTCACTGAGTCTGCCCCTTGAGTGTGTCACTTATGGATGTGTAGAATTGTAATCTGGTATGGTTTCACACTAACCATTGGGCACACTGGCTCTTGGATCTCCAAGGAGGTGCAAAGTCAGCCACTGCCTGGAGCCACACAGCAGGAGCTTCAGAGAGATCTGCAGATTCCTCCTCTTTGCGTCAGGTTTGGAAGTAACCATGTGAGGTGCAGCTGTGAAGCAAGGCAGGCTGGTGCTGATTCCGGCCTTGGGCCTTTTATTGATAGTTTTGAGGCTCTCTGACCCAACTACAGCTTGTTTGACAGATTTTAGGCTGAGAAAGGACAACCCATTCATATGCAAAAGCCACTGCAGCACAGCTTGGGTGGGATTGTAAATTGGGTGGGGTGGGGTCTCAGGGAATCTCCAGGGAGGAGCAAACAGAAATGTCTGCCAGTCAGCCCTGCACTGGAGAGGTCCCAGCATGGGAACAATGACCAATGACCGCTGCGAGCACCTCAGCTGGAAGAAAGCTGCCCTGATGTTCTTGTCCCCATGCCAGATTTTCCAGTTTCTCCCTGTATCTGTCTGGGTCCCCCAGAGCCTGTCCCAGCACTGGAGCTCAGAGGAAGTGGGAGCTTGTAAATTCACTTCATGGTGCTGGCCTTTTAGAGGAGCAGCTGGGTCTCCAGTAACCTGTGTGTCACTCAGCCCCAATCTGCACTGGTTTTCACAGCCCGTAGTTCTTACTGCCCATAGGGACTTCTTTCCTCAGCTCTGGAACCCTGGGCTGGGTGTCTGGTGTGGGGCTGGGAGCCCTAGTTCCTCTGGGCAGCCTCCGCAAAGGCAATCTCCCTCCCAATTTAAAAAGCTGCACACCTGGGTGCCAGACCAGCCCGTTTCATGCCTACACACCTCCTACCAGTCTTTATGTTTTCTTCTTTACTTCTCTAGTTGTAGTACTTTTTCTCAGCCAGCTTTTCTATGGTTCTGGATGATAGTTGTTCTGTATTTTAGTTCTAATTTTTATGTGGTTGTGGGAGGCAGCAGGTACAGGTGTTACCTATGCCACCATCTTGGTTCCTCTCACAAAACATCAGTTCTTACCAAAGAGATATCCATCTCTGATTTGGAAGAAAAGGAAGATTTGAAAAGCTAACAGAAAATATGAGGCTTATTATTTTGTTCAGTGTGACTACTTAGATGAAATATTGATGAACTTTGACCCATAATGTGTTGGGTTTTTTTTGGTAACACCTGAAGCAGGTGAAAAATATTTATCCATTATTTTCTCTTCTAAGGTAAAGCCTTCAATTACTGTATACAAAAGTCATCAAGGGTATTCATCAGGCTTAGGGTGAAATGTTAACAAGAAGCTGACCAGTCTGGATGCTAATGTAAGGCAATGCGGTGTCATGTTGTAGCATACCATCCCGAATCCTCATTTCCAAAGACCAGGACTGGGGAAACAGTGTTGGTTTAAGCCCTTTGCATTTCAGGCCTGGGACCTGAGATTTCTTACCTTCTGTTAGTAATGACTTCCAGTGCTGGATTACTTTTGCTACTCCTCCCTACCAGGAGGAAGAACCAAGGGGAAAGGATAAGTGACTTGTACAAAATAAAGTAGAAATGCAGTGACCTGAAACTGGGATTTTTCAGATGATATCAAAATTATCCCTAAGGTAGAAAAAGAGAGCACGTTATAGTCATTATTTTTAGTTCTCTGGTTTAAAACAGTAAACATTTGTTATTTCACGTTGGCTGTGGGCAGAAACTCAGAGGAAGCTTAGCTGAGTTTGTGTCTCTCCTGGAGTTGCTCTCAAGATATTAACTAGAGCTGCTGTCATCCTAAGGTATGACTTGCGCTAGAGAGTCTGCTCTCAGGTAGCTTATTCCCCTCTATGGCAAATTGGTGGTAGCTATTGGCAAAGGCCTCAGTTCCTAGCCATGTGGTCCTCTCCATCGCACTACTTGTCTCACATCATGACACTGGCTTCCTGGAGCAAGTGATTCAAGAAAAAACATGGCAAAGTTGCAATATCTTTTATGACGTAGCCTCAGAAGGCATACACCACATTATTACACTAACCTATTGGTTAAACAAATCAGCCACCTTCAGTGTGCAAGAACTATCTATACAAGAGCATGAACACTAGTCACTGAGGGTCACGTGGAGGCTGCCTACCATATTTTCTTTAAGAACCTGTGAGGCCGAGACCGGTTTGGCTCAGTGGATAGCGCGTCGGCCTGCGGACTGAAGGGTCCCAGGTTTGATTCCGGTCGGGGGCATGTACCTTGTTTGCGGGCACATCTCTAGTGTGGGGCGTGTAGGAGGCGGCTGATTGATGTCTCTCTCTCATTGATGTTTCTGACTTTCTATCCCTCTCCCTTCCTCTCTGTAAAAAATCAATAAAATATATTTTTTTAAAAAAAGAACCTGTGAGCCCACACACATACATTAATACTCCATTTTGAAGATTTGAAGTTTTGAAGAAATTATTTCATCCCAGTGGGTGAAAGCTTCCTTCCCAAAGAGGCTGGACTTCCTTCCCAAAGTCCTCTGAGGCAGGTTGTCTGCCACACCTCACAGAGTGGGTGCCGGTGGGTCTTGGTGCAGCACGGGTTTCCTCCGCTCCGTGGCCCTGTCCTAACTTCATCAGCAACGTTTCAATAGAGAAGGTGGGTGTATGTAGGTAAGGATGCAAGCTCAGGCATTCTTTGGAGCCCCCAAACATTTGGTGGGGAGCCCAGATCTGGCTCCTATCTCCCATATCTCCATGCCAAATCCTAATTATTCTTATTTTTTGCCTTAATTTTGTAAAATTAAAATTTTTTCAGCATTGGGGGTGGAGCCCATAGCTGGCTCCTACCTCCCCACCTCAACTCCTATTTACTACTCAATAGGTAAATCGGTTTTCTCCTTCTTCAAGGAGAAAAGACGTTCCCTTTATTCCCAGTGTGTGTCAAGCATTTTAAAGGTTTACTGATATTCCTTTGCATTCAAAGAAGAGAAGCCACGTGTGTGCTACCTCAGGCTGACAAGAAGAGCAGTATTTGACCGCTGTATGGTTTCGCATTAAAAAAAAAAAAAAAGCAAACATCGAATTTATAGGGTCGTGAGCAACCAATAAATATTTATAGAACAAAGCATTCTAATCAATTTATGGGGCATTTTACTCTCCTGGGACCTCAATCTCTTCATCTGAAAAATGAATGAATTGGACAAGCCTGGGGATGGGAAATGGGCTTCCGTGTACCACACTGTCACGGAAAAGCTGCGTGGGCTATCTTGAGAAGAGTTGTGAGACTGAATCTCAGGCAGCAGGAATGATGCCATAAGAGGTTAGTGATGGCTGCTGAGGTGGTGACAGTCATATATCTCTTTGCTATCCCTGGGGTAGATAACCAGTTAGGTCTACTGAGCTTTAGGAGTTTGATGTTCTATAACCCACTGCCACCTCCTCACACACAGGAGAAATGTCCTGAACCAATCTCTGGAGTATCCAGGGTTTTCTGTGACCGGCTCAGACACAATCAGCGAGCCCATACAATGTTTTATTCTCTTTTGTCAATAACCAGCTGGCGACTTAATTGAATTCCCCCAGTTGTTTTCCAAACAACCAGGAGTAGGACCAAATTCAGTCTTTGCTTCAAACTAGTTTTGCGTGTCTCTGTGACATGACGATATATGTTATTTTAAACTCTCCTTATTTTTAATGATATAAACAATGAGAGCCTAAGTAAGAGAAAGGAGCTAACACATTTATTCCCATTCTGCCATCTGTTTAAAGCTGCTGATGTAATTCCAGTTTGCAATTGCATTAGCGCTTGCCTCCTGGACTTCTTCCTTATTTCCTTTCATATTTCAGGCCTTCTGTACTTAAGAGAAAGCACTGCCTCTAGGATCTTGGTCAATTAATGTGGAGCTGTGGTCTCGCTCTGGCCATGTCCAAACTGGTCTCGATTTGGATTTCCTTCACGATTAGGGAGAATGACTCTAACCGGAGTGTTATTTGCTTAAACGTATTTGGTATTTAAGGTTTGATTAGTGATGTTTTCAGCAATATCATCAACAATCAGCAGATTTGTTTACATGTCAGAAGATGGCAGAGATTAAGGGTTGTGGTCTCGCATACTCAATCGCATATTGGCTTTTTTTTTTAACTTTTACCTCTTGAATTATCTCTTGAATTATCTCAGAATTCAATT
This sequence comes from Lasiurus cinereus, assembly GCA_011751065.1. Lineage (NCBI taxonomy): Eukaryota > Metazoa > Chordata > Mammalia > Chiroptera > Vespertilionidae > Lasiurus > Lasiurus cinereus. The sequence goes on from JAAGEH010000226.1 coordinate 9,282,095, forward strand.
TTAATTTTTTGTAATGAAGCTATTTTACACTGGTTTGAATAATATTGCACAAGAAGGTTTTGTTAAATTATGTGAGATTTTATCGGGGTGTGTGTAGGGGGGCCTTTTATGAGGCTAGGTCTCATTGAAAATTATGTGTTGGCTGGGTGGGTAGAGTGTAGGTTTTTTTGTTTTTTCTTTTTGGTTTTTTTGCTTGGATATACACTAGGGGCATGGGCCAAGCCCCTTTTCTTTTTATTTTCAAATATCCACCCTACAGGGACTTGACATTGGGTGAGGTTGACAAGGTTTGTGAGAGTACCAGTGGGATTGGGGCAGAAAAACTGGAAACTCGGGTAGCTGTCTTCATTCTTCTGAGCCTCAGTTTCCCCACTGGGGATATTATACTAACTGATTCTAATACCTTTCTCCTCTAAGCAAATCCTGTTTATACCTGAAATAGGCACCTTTTCCCTTTTCCTGATATTGGTGTAGTAGATGGCACAGCTTTGGGTGTCTGAAATTGAACCTGATGCCAGAAAACGCCATCAGGATAATGAAAGTGAGAATAGAAGTGACCTGAAGGACTCTCAGTCACCCCCACCCTCAGAACCTAAGGGCCAACAGAGAGGAGTGTGTTCATTGGGGACCCAGAACACTGCTTGACTTCAGGGCAGGCATATCTAGAGTGCCACTCGCTACTCAGACCACGACTCATCACTATGGCTCAGAGCCATCTGTGGATTAAAAAAAAAAAAAGAGGAATGCACCCTAGCCGGCTTGGTTCAGTCGATAGAGCATCAGCCTGGGGACTGAAGGGTCCCAGGTTCAATTCCAGCGAAGGGCACATGTCTGGGTTGCGGGCTCTATCCCCAGTGAGGGGTGTGCAGGAGGCAGCCAACCAATGATTCTCTCTCATAATTGATGTTTCTATCTCTCTCTCCTTCTCCCTTCCTCTCTGAAATCAATAAAGAAATATGTTTTTTAAAAAATAAAAAAGAGGAATGTCTGGGTCCTACATTTGACTTGCCAAATCAGAATTTTGGGGACTGGGGATTAGATACTTGTATATTACAAAGCTCCTTGGATGATTCTGAGCCCCAGCCAAGGTGGAAACTTTTCATTGGGATGGAGTAGAATCAGAACAAGATCTGATTAGGGAATCCAGACATCAGGGTTTGAGCCATGACACAAGTACTCAGGGTGCACAGAGGAAGGAAGGAGAACTAACATGACCAGGGAAAATCAGGGAACCCTCCTGGAGGAGGTAACATTTGAGTTAGACCTGGAAGAATGAGTAGGATTTTTATTTTTTAATTAGGGAATAAAAAATAGTTGAGAGAAAGAAGGCATTGAAATGTGTCACAAAGAGTGTGAAGGTTGATTCCTGGTCAGGGCACATACCTAGGTTACAGGCTTGATCCTGACTGGGGCAAGTACGGAAGGCACTGGTAGGGATGGGAACTTTATTCCTGAGAAACCTTCAGGGAAGCTGGAGGTAGGCCCTGAGGCTGAATGGATTTTGATCAGTGGGAAAACAGCTTATAGTGTTGCAATGTAGAGAGCATGGCATCCTGGAAGGCACAGAGTATGGGAGAGTTGTCTGTTTCAGAACTATTAAGAAGACAAAGGTGGGAGACAGGAGAGACAGAGAGAGAGAGAGAGAGAGAGAGAGAGAGAGAGAGAGAGAGAGAGAGAGAGAGAGAGAGAGAGAGA
>JAAGEH010000226.1:9293698-9317594 GCA_011751065.1 Lasiurus cinereus
TTTGCAGTTCCTTCTTCCTGAAGCATCCTTTGCCTATACCCCTATCCTCACTTACCCCTCCTCATCCTTCAGAACTCAGCTCAGACCTCAGGCCTTCCTCACCTAGCAAAGCTAGTTTAGGTGCTTTTAGCCCCAAAGCACTTGGTACTTCTAATTACCACAATACATTCTAATCTCCCTTTAACCTGTCTCCAAAGTGTGAGCTCCTGAAAGAAAGGATTGCCTGATTTTCTATTGCCTCAGAGCCAAGCACATAATAGGTGTTCAATTTTGTGAACAGAATGACTGAATAAATTTAGTATATCTTAGTCCTACTAGGACAACCTCAATCAGTTAGTGCTTCTAAAAAAATGTTTTGCTAACCCAGAAATCCATCCTTTCTCCCTCAGCTGAGCTCTGGAAAGATGCAACAAAGTCAAGGTTGGCAAACCCTCCACAAGTCCTGACCCTCTGGGGGCCTTCCCCAGTAACCCATGTGGAGCCATTAGTCCTACTTCTGGTGTCCTGTACTTTTTTCAGGAGGGAAAGCCAGATCTCTGACTGACAAGGCCTTTGGACTTCTGGACCATTTCTGCTCTGTTATCTTTCCCAAAGCTGCCTGGCACTGATTTATTTTCCAAGTGAAAGTGAATTTGTTAATGTCCTAAAAATTTTGTGATGTTCCTAAAAATAGAGACATCCCACCCAGATTCTACCTAACAACATCAAAGCTAAATTACACTGGGGGGTTAGGGCATGGGAATGGGGTGGAGGGGGGCGGGCAATGGGAAGATATGTACACATGTAATACATTAATAAAAAATTTTAAAAATTTTAAAAATAGAAATAACTGCGCTTACCTCATTCATGTATGCATTCATTGATTCAGCAAGTAATTACTGAGTTCCTATTATGCCTCAATACTGATCTAGGGCCCCAATATTCACATTGCACTGTAGGTAGACTCTCCTCTTTAAAAGATCCCATAGGCTAAAATGACACCACTTGAAGCCATTTCTTCTGTTGGCCAAATTATCAATGATCAGTTGCCTAAAATTAGTCCACTAATGTGTTTTTTAATCTGTTCAAATATTCTGGTCCTACTTGCTATCTGTTTTTGGCATGGAAAGATTTATTTGTGTAATAAATTCATCTCAGAATTCCTCCTATATCAATTAAGATGAAAAATTGTGGGGTTTTTTAATTAAATATACAGACCAAACTGAGGTGTTAAGACTGGTTTGTAGAACTGGGGGGCTTTCAATGACTTTTTTAATACTGTTGGCCGGGGGACCTTTTCTATTGATCAAGGCGAGGGGTGCATTTGGAGGGAGTATATGAAGAAGAAAAACCTTGAGATAGAACATTGTCTGCCCCCTCTGTAGTCTGGAGAGCTGGAACCTGGGAGGAAGTGCGGCTGAAGTTGAGGAACTGTGTTCACAAAAGACTAAAAGGCTTTGCACATGCAAGGAGCCCACCCCAGGGCGGATGAGGCTACTGGCTTCCTCCCTCTGTACCAGAGGCAGAGTGTGGCTTTAGGGCCATACTAAGGTACCCTGAGCACTGGATCTGGGTGGAGGGAGGGTCTGAGAGGAAGGCCAGAGCAAAACACAGCTGGACATGTTGGGGAGCACAGGTAAGATGGCCCTGGGGACCAGCTGGGGGGAGAGGGCTGCTGGTGTCCTCTGGTCATCGCTGTTGGGGCTGATGGCTGAGGGACTTGGGCATTAGTGTCACCGGAACTTCACCTGTACCCCTATGCTGCTGAGGCCTGTGCATATTTGGGTTCTAAAGCCCCCTCAAGAATATAGACTGACTTCACACTTTAAAGAATATGGCACGCTGGGCATATATTATGGGAAATACAAAATAAGTTGAACATGCCTGATTTCAAAAGTAAGAAAAAGGGCATCGTTTAAGTATTTTTAAAAAGGGGGGTGGGGCAAAAAAAAAAAGGTCAGTAAATGGATTTGTTGAACTTTCCATCACTGTTGGCCCTCAACCACATGTGTTGTCCCCTCCACTGAAGCTCTCAAAACAGGCAGAGCCAAAGAATTGGTTCCTGTCTGGTCTCTGCATGGCCAAGGAGAAGAGCCCCAACTGCTGGGAGCAATGCTCAGGCTGGAAGAACTGTGGCTGGAGCAGGCAGCCTCCCCATGACGTCAGAGAGCAGTGGCCGGGCTGCAGCTAAAGCAGGGGCCCACAGGGCAAGGCTGCAGATTGGACTGAGACCCAGGGCAGACCCTGCATGCAGGCTTCGAAAGAATGCCTGTGCTCCTAGGAACCTCCGCCTGGGGGTCAGTCGTCAAAACCTCCAGCTACAAAGGACCCTTAGGGATTATCTAGTCCAACCCCCTTGTTTCCCAGAGCAAGTTGCTGAGGCCCAGAGAGGAGAAGGAATTTGTTCACTGTCACTGGGAATGTCAATGACGCAGCCTCCTCCCGCTGGGTCAGCCTAGGACGCCGCATCCTGACAGGAAACCCTGGGTTTCCATTGGATTCTTCACGAAAATCAAAATAAGTCACAGCACTCAGTGTTTTCTAGTCGCTGGGAAAGTCTAGCTTCGTCAAATCCACAAAGCATAAACATTTGCTAATCAAAGTGTTTACCCAAGTGATACTCCATTAAAGAATATTAAGGGAAATAAAATGTGTACATGCTACTGACCACCTACACATTCCCTCAGAAAAGCATTCCATCAATGGCAGTTCTCACTATCTGGATTGGAACAGCAGGGAATTAGGAGGAGCCTGTAGGAGAGACTGACAGATCAGGAAAGGCTCAGAATCAGGAACTAAGAGACGCAACTTCCCTTCTCCCTCTACTCTACCTTTCAAGGGCCCATTGACCTGGGCAAGTCCTCCAGCCTCTCTGAACCTCAGAATCCCCTGAAATGGGGATGATGCTGCCTGCTCAGCCCGATCACCCTTTGAATATTTGATGTATATCACCGTGTTTTCTAGCATCCTTCTATCTGAGCGGGTAGCCAACTTTGGAAAGCAGAGTGGCCTCAAACAAAACAGGTCAGAGGCAGCAAAGTGTAAGTAAGAAGGCTGGAGACCAATTTCTTGTCTGGACAGCTGCAATCACTAGAATTGCTAACCCCGGCAGCAGTGAGATCTTGCAAAAGGCAAAAGGCACGTGGAGCCAGATAGACCTGCGGGCTCTGGAACTTCTTGGCCATGTGGCCTTTGGGCAATTCATGTGAGTTCTCTGAGCCTGTAAAAATGAGGATAAAAATATCCACATTGCAAGGCTATTGTGAATATCCTATATAATAAAAGGCTAATATGCAAATTGATCGAACAGCAGAACAACTGGTCACTATGATGCGCACCGACCACCAGGAGGCAGGCTCTCAATGGAGGGTGCAGAAGGCGGGCTCATAGCTGGCTGCAGGAGCCTCTCTCTTGCCTCCGTGGCAGTGCCAAGGACCCCTTGATGGACATCTCAAGGGGCCCCAGACTGCAAGAGGGCGCAGGCCAGGCTGAGGGTCCTCTCTTCCCCCAGTGCACGAATGTTGTGTACCAGCCTCTAGTTAATAATAAGAAGAGCTGGCATTTATTAAGTGTTTATAATTCTTTAGATGCTGTTATACAGGTGCTGAGCCTATAATCACTCACCTAAGCCTCACAACAAGCGTCTGCATTATGTATTATCACATGTCACTGGCAGGCAGGATTTCTGAGAGTCCGCAGATAACCCACTTCAATCCCGCTTTCCTGCCTCACAGATGATGGACACATGTCAAAACACACCCTCTTTCATCTTGGCCCCTATGACCACTACCTGCTAACCTCACAAGCTCAACACATGCAAAGCAAGGTCTACTACTCACCTGCTCCAACTCATCTTTCCTCTCTCATGTGCCAATTCCACTCTTCAAGACGCTCAGGCCAAAAACTGTGGAGTCTCTCTTACCCTACCTCGAATCCATCTTGGAATCCTAGCATACTGCCTTCAAAATGAACCCTGGTCAGACCACTCTCATCACCCATGGCTGTGAACTTGGTCCAAGACACTAGCATCTCTTCCCGGGACTCTTGTAGTGGCTTTTTAACTTGCCTCTATTCTTCTACCCCGACATCCTTTTCTCTATACAGCAGTAAAAGGTCCTTCAAAATTCAAAATTAGACCATTTTCTGCCCCCGCCTACAATGGCTTCACTCCTCACTCAGAATTAATCCAAGATCTGTACCGTGGCCTTCAATTCCACCATGATCTGGCCTCTCATGACTCTCTGATCCCATCTCTATTCCTCTTCTCCTATCTCACTCAGCTTCAGCCCCCAACCTTCCTGGTATTTTTAAACCACGATCACGCTTCTGTGGCCTGACCTCTGCACTTGCTGTGCCCTCTCTCCTACACCTTTCCTCAGTTATCTGTTTCTTGTGACTCCCTCCCCTCATCAGCTCTGTCCTCAATGGTCAGATTCCAAGAGTGGGTATGCATGGACACTCCTTTCTATCATTTCTATCTTTATACCTGTTCATTTTTCTTCATGCCATGAATTGTTACCTGACATACCACATACTTATTTTTCTAGGCCATAGGTTGGCAAACTTTTTCTATAAAGACACAGATGGTAAATATTTTAGGCTTTGCGGGCCATACGGTCTCCATCACAACTGCTCAACTCTGCTGGTGTAGTGTGAAAGCAGCCATAGACAGTACATAAATAAATGCACATGGCTGTGTTCCAATAAAACTTTATTTACAAAAAGAGGTGGCAAGCTGGATTTAATCTATGGGCCATCGTCAGGGGACGCCTGGTTTAGGCACTTGTTGTATACTTCTTTGCTAAAACACAAGCTCCAGGAAGGCAAGCCCTTGTCCTTTGTGTGCCATACCCTCTGAGGCACTTACCAAAGTACCTGGCATGTGGTAGGCAGTCCATAAATATTTACCGATTGATTCACTGATTGATCACTGAGCTCTGAGGCGCTTGGCTAAAGAGTTTGAACTTCCTTCTTTTAAAAAGTTCGAAAAGTGTCTCTGTCAGTTCTCACAATGTTCATGCCTATTGATTGACAGCTCTTCTCTGCAGTCTGCATTTCTCAGAATGGAGACATTTTGAGACAAATGACAGCCGCTTACTTGTCTCACTGTTTACTCCTTTCGTAAGAGCACTGTGTGATGCACGTCGCACATTGAGTTGGATGTGTGATGCATCAGGCCGATGCCAACAGAAACACATCGAAATAAAATTATCCTCTCTGCAAGCAAAGGCCTAGGGATGATATTTCAGACGCCCTCATGAAAATAAAGGGGCCTGCTGCAGCTCTGCTGGGAGCTGATTCAAGGACCCACCACGGTGCTGGGTGTGGAAGAGCAGAGAGGTCAGCAAAGGCGGAAAGGGTGGTGGACAGGGGAGGGTCACTGGAGTTAGGCTGAAGGGAGAGGTGGAGCCAGACAGAAGAATGACTCTCATTTTCTGGGATGTGGTGGCCAAGGCGTGGGGCTGGCCATGAATGTGCTCCTGGTTCTGAAAAGCCCAGTTAGAAAAGGTGGTTTCTTTGGGGAGAGGAGGTGGGATAGGAGGGTCTAGTCTATGGGAAGCCTTGAAAGCCAGTCTAGAGAATCAGTACCATTTGGCAGTGGGAAATCACTGCAGGTTTTGGAGGAGTCTGTTGTTATGGTGATGGAAGGCTGAGAAATGCAATGGATGAGTAAATGGATGTGATTAAATGAAGGAGGGGGCATATCACAGGTAGAGTTAGAACTGAATCCTGAGGGCCCTGCATTGAATGGGTAAATGTTTTAAGCAGAGAAGGGCACGGTCATCCTGCTCCTTCCCGATGAAACGGGTGTGAGGGGTTGGAAGGAGTCTCAGGGTAAGGAGAGCAGTAAGGCTGCTGTTTCTTAGTGTCCCCCTTTTGCACATGTGGTCACATTGCCCTGATGCAGTTACCTCCTGTGTCCACGTCCACACCAAGGGTCGCCAAGTTGGCACCGCCTATTTATTTGCTAAGTTAGGCAACTCCACTCAGGTGCTACTTCTTCCATGACGCCTTCCCCACTCTCCCCAACTGGAAGGGCCCTTTCCTCCTCTGAGCTTCCACCTCTCTTCAAATGTTCCCTCTCTAATTGCAATGAATGCTTTCTTATCTGCGCACCAGACTGTCTGGATTTGAACCACAGCTCTAGTACTTGCTAGCTCTGTGGCTTAGAGTAGGTAGGTTCCTTAGCCTTCCTGTGCCTCTATATCTTCACATTTGATTAAAATGGGGGTAAAAATACCTTTCCCCTAAAGCCACTCTAAAATTTTAACAAGTTAATATATGTGATAAGCTTAGAATAGTACCTGGAATACAGTGAGCTCGATATAATCAATAATTGCTATTATTGTTACTGTTATATATTAAAGCTATTTGTGTCTATGTTATTTTTATAATAAAGTTGAGCCTTTCTACAATAAATATTTGTAGAACGAATCAATAAATGATTAATTGAATGAATGAATACAAACTATAGAATGGAATTTAATTATGATATAAACAAAGTATTAATTATATTCAAGGATACTTTGATCTTTAAAGGGGAAAAAAAACTATGTGGCCAATAGCAGGAACCTAAGAATCAGAGTACAGAAGGAACATGAGCAAACCCTGCAGCATTTTGAAATTGCAGAGTTGCAAAACCCAACTGTTTTAGATGATCTTCCCATCTGAAACATGAAGAGATTTGATTAGATGATCTTCAAGGTCCTATTTTAGCCCTACAGTTCTATGATTAGGATCACTAAGTTCTCCAGACTCTTAGTTTTTGGTGACTACACCGTTAGGAATTTCCTAGAAAAATGAGTGGAAGAATTTTCTTAATTGAAAAAATACTTCAGAAGACACAGTGCTGGGGCTTAGAGGAAGATCTTATCAAATGTAGTGAGGGCCTGTGTGGGAGGCGAGTCCTCTGTTTCCTCACCTTCCTTAGGACTAACACATCTCAAAGAGAAATTCTGTTAGAAGTATGTACAGAAGCCACCTTTACCCCCCCAAAACACAGGAAGCCTAAAAACATGAATAAACTTGATCAGAGTTCTCCTGGGAAAGGAACAAAGGGAAACACCAGCAAAATGAATCCAGGTTCCCTGGGAAGTCACTGACATGGCAGAGTCTTTGGTTTGGCATATTGGGCTGTGCCATTGTGATTCTTTTTTGTTTTCGCTTTTTTTTTTAATATATTTTATTGATTTTTCACAGAGAGGAAGGGAGAGAGATAGAAAGTCAGAAACATCAATGAGAGAGAAACATCGATCAGCCGCCTCCTGCACACCCCACACTGGAGATGTGCCCACAAGCAAGGGACATGCCCCCCACCGGAATGGAACCCAGGACCCCTCAGTCTGCAGGCCGACCCTCTATCCACTGAGCCAAACTGGTCTTGGCTGTTTTGTTTTGTTTGGGTTGGGGGTTTGGAGTTCAACATGAAAGTGAAGATTCTATGGTTTCTAAAGACACCTTGAGACTATGGCAAAGGGGATCCCTGGACCAGATGGCACTGTCTTATAAGTGTCTCCCAGCACCCTCTTCAAGCCTTGGGCACCTTCTTCCTGTGTGACTATCATTTATATCACTGGGTGTTTATTTATCTCATCTCCCCTCTTCATTGCCCACCCCCAGTGCCTAGTAGGTGCTCAATACATATTTGTTGAATGAATGTTCACTAAGTCTTAAAATCTGGCTTGAAAGAATGAATGCTAACACACAAGAGGAGAATTTGTAGATATTAATTCCCAAGTCACATGATGCTTAACCAATATAAACTCATCTCTGGATTAAAATAAAGCTTATGTGTTACATATTTGCACAATGGGGAAGCAATGAGCACATGTTCTTCTACCTTCTGTCTTGACTATGCAATCATCCCGGGCTGGAAATACAGAAACCTGTGGACAGTGAGTGAGTCTACAGTTCTAATATCAGCTCCTTCTGTGGTTCCACTTGCCTCTGAGATAGTGCTGGGGATACAGAGTAGCTGGCTGCTGGGAATAACAAAGGCCATGTGGCAGCCACGGCAGATTCCTATTGGGGTCCTGCCTCTTCCCCCACAAACCCCATAGCATGCCATCTCCCCGCAAAGAGCCCTCTATTGGGTGCTGAGTGGGGAGAGGGAAGCTAGATTCCTCCTCAACAGATGTCACCATAATTAGATAACTCGTTATATCAAGGAATAAGGAACGGAGATTGACATGGATACAAATGCGAACATATTGATAGCTGTTCTGCATGTGAGTTTGTGCAATCTTGGAAACTGATTTCCTGGACAAGGCTCAAGGGATGAGTCAGCGGTTGGATCCTGGGGAGATTTTCCACAATGAAATTTTCATCCTAGTAAAGTATCCTAAGAGCTTTCCACCCTGTAAGACCATTCCCAGGGGCAGCCAGGGCTCAAAGCCAGTGTGGGTGCGTGTCTGCGCATGTGGGAGAAGCCCAGCAGAGAGCCAGGGCTCGGGGGTGAAGGAGGGAGGGAGGCAGGAACGCGCTGGGTGAGGCAGGCTGCGTGGGCAGTGGCTGACGCTGATCCACGGCGTCCAGTGGCTGCTCCAGCCTGTGGTGAGAGTCCTCAGAAATCCTGGATCTCTTTCCTGCGTCTGGGTTAGGGAGCCTCCCTGAGAAGGTCACCCAGGGGCCCTCTCCAGGAATAAGTGTCCTTCCCTAGTGGTCCTATGTGACTCTGTGTGTGGGAAGACCATCATTCCTTGATGTACTTGCTCCTCACGGCAAACGTGAGGATTTGGTGACATGGTCCTTTCCAGCTCAAACACTGTAAAACTGGAAATGCCTCTGAAATGGGAAAAAAGGAAAGACGTGGTGAATTGACACTGAGCACCCACCTGCTCCTTTCTTTGCTGGGCATTTCATATCCACCCCTTTCCAGCGACCTCCTGAAGCTGACCTGCCAGTGCAACCCAGGCTCTTCCCCCAGGGTCTAGTTGATCATCTGCACTTAGCACTTTTCTTCTAGGGGAGTGTGAAGAGGGACAGCCTCTCCTGCCAGAGTCCCTAGTGTCCAACACTGCCCTGTGGCTGCAGCCTCCATCTCACCCAGGTGTTTCACCTGAGGCCCTCAGACACTTCCACCTCAGCATCTTACTCCAGAGAATGGCCTCTCCTTTTGTACAAAGAAAACAGAAGGACTGGGAGGGAGCACCCTGATCTCACTGTCATTGAAGAGGTAGCCTACCTTCTCCCTAAGGACTTTCTCTGTGGCTGGCACCTGTGTCACCTCTTTAGATTCATGGTCTGTCCTCTATTTCTTGAGTCTATCCTCGCTTCTGCCCCCTGCCCGGTCCAGACCCCATTTTTCCTCTGGGTAATCACTGCATGTTCCAGGCCTCTCTGCAATGGTCTTTCTGCTACTGATCTCTTCTTCTGCCTGGGCCTTTTATTTCCCACCCTACATCTCACATACCTTCTCTTAAACCTACAGAAACACTCCCTGGCTGCCTCAACCTGACCTTCATACATACATCTTGGTAATAATCCTGCGGAAATCCTTTTTGGGGAACATGGAGTCCAGAAGCAGATACCATTATTTTGAAGTTTTTGAAGCAAGAAGGCTTTAAATGTAAAGATGAGAGATATTATCAGCAGTTTATATGTAGGAGCCAATGCTGTGCTTGAAATGGTAAAAGTGTCAGGCTTTTAGATATACATTTTTAGTGAACTGATGCACACTCTTGCCTGAATAATCCAGGCTTGAAGATGATTGTCAATAAAAGTTAGAGATACACCAGCTGGCTCCATAAAAGAGAAGAGCTGCTGGCCATCCCTCTAAGATACCCTGAAGCAAAGATACCCAGGCAAGATCTTGTTATTGTGAGTGAGAGGATGCAGAAGGACCTGGTGTCCTTGGGACCCACAGGCTGTCAGAATATCTCCATCTTCCATTGAAGTTATCAGCACAAAACCCCTGGAGGAGTGAAAAACAGTGACCCTTCTCTGCCTGTGATCCTTCTGTTTCTCCCCCTACCCCCCACTTCATCTTGGGGGGAATGAAAATAAACATTATGTCTTCCTAGACTGGTTTTTGCTCATAGCCTGTGAGCATGAGCAGAAGTCTATTTATTTATTTATTTATTTTTAAATATATTTTATTGATTTTTTACAGAGAGGAAGGGAGAAGGATAAAGAGTTAGAAACACCCATGAGAGAGAAACATCAATCAGCTGCCTCCTGCACCCCCACGACTGGGGATGTGCCCGCAACCAAGATACATGCCCTTGACCAGAATCGAACCTGGGACCTTTCAGTCCACAGGCCGACGCTCTATCCACTGAGCCAACCGGTTTCGGCCAGAAGTCCATTTAGAGGATTGGTTTGTAACTCTAACTTTGGGATAAAAAAGTTAGTTCTTAATCAACTATACCCACATTCCATCTGCTTTCCAGCCCTACCACCTGCTAATTCTATGTGACAACTCTTCCTATACAGGCACCATGCTTTTGTTTCCTCTGTTTCCCTTTATGGCCAAATCTGACCATCCATCCAGAAGGAACTCATTCAAATCTCACATTTTCTGGGAGCCTCCTAGGCTGTGCCTAGCCTCTTGTCTCTCGCACCCTGTTCTGCCCTCTCCGCATGCTTCACTTCCTGTAGAGGCATTGCTATGCCTGTCTTATCTCTCCTGTGTCAGGAATTTTCCCAAGAAACAGACTCAGTCTGAAACATGTGAGCACATTCCCCAGGCCCCAGCACAAGGTTATTGACTGACTGTGACTTGCTTTGGAAGAGGAATCTTGTTTCCAGCCACATACTAGATGCCTTGCATTCATCATCCCATGGAATCTTTCCTTGGTAGTTATGTCATCCCATTTTGCAGGTGATGAAACTGAGGCTCTAGGGTCACGTAGGAAGCAAGTGGCTGAGTTGCATTTGAACCTAAGCTTTGTTGTTTGTTCCACCCTCACTCCCCACCCCAAACCCATAGAGGCTCCTACAGTGTGAATCGAGGGGTAGGGGGAGACGGAAGTTTTATCTTGCTGGGGTGAATGAACCCTGCTTTACAAGCACAGTCTTTTAGCACCAAAGCATGCATCTTACATGCCTTTGAAAGCTTTTTAAGAAACTCTTGGAAGAATGGAGCAAATGTGAACACAAATGAAAGCAGAGGCAAGAAAGGAGATAGGGAAACAAGAGGTTGATTTCCTCCTGCTGGTCTTCCTCTCAATCTGAGGCTTGGCTTACAGGTTGGGAAAGAGAGAAGAGTGAAGGGGGGCTTCCAGATGGGGACAATGGTGCAGCTATCAAAGCATGCCCAATGTTGGGGAGACACACAGGCAGAGGAGAATTTTGTTGTGATTCACTCAATGAAATCTCTTCATTTTGCCCAAGAGACTTCCAGTAAAGTACAGCATAGGGAAGTTAAGTCAATAATATTGTAATAACTATGTGTGGTGCCATGTGGATACTTGAAATATCAGGGGAATCACTTTGTAAAGTATATGACTGTCTAACCATGATGTGGTACACCTGAAACTAATACAAAATAATATTGAATATAAATGGTAATTAAAAAGGAAAATTAAAAAGAGAGAGAGAGAGAGAGAGGCCATGGTAAAAATGTAAATAGGTTGATCCTGCTTTCTGGATATCAGATGCTGTTTTTTGGTCACCCAGCATATTTAGGCTCTGTGCCACTTGACCTGGCCATGTCTCTTCCTGGGGAGCAGAAATGTGGGCATCTCTACTTTATAGGTGAAATAGTGTACTCCTGGCCCCAGCCTTCTTTCTCGAGGCCTTCTTCATCTGCCTGCTCCCTGGGCTCTGTTTCTCATCATGTGAATCCAGTCTGTACCCCCAAGCACCTGTGCAAGGAGATGAGGCTTGGCTTCTTATTTCTCCACTCAGGGCAGCTTCCCTCTGGCGCTCAGAGTCCTGGGATTAATACTCACTTACTGTGGACACGGCATCTGCCTTGATAGCAATATCAAGGGAAAGAACGGTGGCAGCCAGTTCACTGTACATTCAAGATGCTGCAAAGACAAGGTGTGGCTGCAGAAACAACACAGCTGGTTTAAAGAGCATGGTTTTAGGTTCACTGTGCTAGTTAAACCATATCTAGAGTCCCACGTTCACTTCTAGGTCTCCTACTCACATCCACTTCAGCTGAACAGATTGGGAGGGGAATGGAAATAATACTCAATCACAGCCGGTTAAAGGAACCACGTGTATGGCAGAGGGAATATCTAATCTCTGAAGGGCTGTTATGAGGCGAAGGAATGGTGCCTGCACGGCCCTGGGTTGGAGAGGTAGGATGAGTCAAAGAAGCTGTAGTCGGGCAGCTAGAGGACCTGTAGTTTAGAACGTCCCAAAGATGGAATGAATGGTGGGGATCGCACTTCCCCTGTGTGCCCGAGCAGGGCGGGAGCATGCAGATTGCGGGAAGGGTCATGTGGGTGCAGAGCTCACTCTTACATACAAACTGATGTAATTCACTGCCAAGATACAGTCTGCCTTCTCGTTTTGCATTTCCAATTCATGACTCAGGGAAACAGAACAGCCAGGAACTTTTTGGAACATATGAGTCCAAGGTAGCCAGTTGTAAATGACCCAGAAACCAGAGGAGCCCACATGAAGCAAATGTGCCTGCAATAAACATCATTCTACTTGAGCATTCTTACATCCTTAAACAGAGACTGTCTTTTCTGGCTCCGGTTTCAGAAACAATAACATGCCCTTAGGGTTTGTAATCCACACTAGGGAAATATTAGCTCAGACGCAGACCCCGCCTGAAAGAGTTGTTACATCGCACTCTGAAACAAGCTCACCAGCAATATTTACCAAGCACCTCGCTGTTGCAAGGCAAACCAAGATTTTAAGATCTGGTTTCTGCCATCTAAGCACCATCAAGAGAGTGAAGGGAGAGAACAGGTTTGTGAAAAGCTTAATTACAGTGTCACCTCTTCCAGCACTTTTCCAACCCATTCTGACAATTTGTTTTAAATTGCCAGCTGCCCCCTGTGAAGTTCCCCAAGGACAGCATAGCTTATTGGCCAACACTCAGAATTTGCACTTATAAAACCGGAGTTTACCTCTCACCTGGCCATGTGTCCGCTGTAACTTTGGACATTTGTTTTACTGCTCTATACTTTCATTTCCTCATCTGCAAATGGGAATAATTATAATACCAAGTATTGTGTGAATTAAATTAGCCAGTTCAATAACCCTTAGCTTAAAAATACTTAGCCTTTTAGGCAGATAATGTATGTGCTCAGTAAGTATTTGCTGCTGCTACTAATATTGCTATTACTGCTGATAATAGTATAGTGGGGTTATTCTTTGTGTGTGTGTGTGTGTGTGTGTGTGTGTGTGTTACATGTATACATATCTTCCCCTTGCCCCCCCTCCCTCCCAGGCATACCCCAATCCCCCAATATTTGTGTTTATTGGTTATGCTTATATTCATGCATACAAGTCCTTTGATCGATCTCTTATCTACCCCACCTCTCCTTAAACTTCCCGCTGCAATTTGACAGTCTGTTTGATGCTTTACTGCCTCTGTGTCTATCCTTTTTTTCATCAGTTTACAATGTTCTTTATTATCCACAAATGAGTGAGATCATGTGGTGCTTCTCCTTCATTGACTGGCTTATTTCACTAAGCATAAGGCTCTCCAGTTCCATCCAGGTTGCTACAAATGGTAAGAATTAGTGGGGTTATTCTTACATAGGGGTTACTTTCTACAATATGTTCATAAGGGGAAATCCATACCTAATCAATACACTTCAAAATTCCACCTTGCATATTCTCAGAAGCATATGCACTTTGAAAGGAATGGCTTGCAAAGTTGCCAACAACCTTTCTCCCTCTCTCTCTCTCTCTCTCTCTCTTTCTCTCTCTCTCTCTCTCAAAGTTGGCCTACTTACATTAATAAGAGCTAATACTTAATGAAGACTTATTACGTGGCAGACACTGGTTTAAACCTTTACATGTATTAACTATTTAATTTCATATCAACTCTATTTGGTAAGAACTAAGAAACTGAGGCTCGAAGTGGTTAAGCAATTGCCCAATTAATGCAGGGATTGGAACCCATACAGCCAGCTACCTGGGCTCCAGAATGCACACTCTCACGCATCGGGCCCAACTATCTCTCTTAAGATAAATATACTATGATTACATCCTAATGCTATCGGTAACCCAACCATTCATACAAGTACTGGTCAGTAAATGTTTGTGGAATGAATGAGTTCCACAGGTTGCTAGTTATAGGAAATACTGATGTTGTACAGGAAAGCCATATCTTCCTAACCTCACAGACATTGGACGGAAAATGGGCTGGATGAAGCCATAAGGGAGTGTTCCCATCTCCACAGCCTCTTTGCTGTTCTCAGCTCAAGCTTATTCAGTTCCTAGTTTGCAGCTCCATCCTTCATGCTTCACAAGTCCCACAGCTTATTCCCAGCTCACAGGATCCCACAGTAAGAAGTCTTCACCCATGCAGTTGTCTTCTTGTCTCATCTTGGAGCCATCATGTCACCATCTTCTCTTAGTTACTGGGGATGATGGTGTGAAGGTGGCAGGAAAAGGGGCATACAGCCTTACGCACACTTTGGAGGGACTCTAACAAATCAGTGTTTCTCTACCTGGAGTGATAGGGGAGGTGCAGAGATGTTCTCCCCAGGAAATTTTTTATCAGTACAGAGATCTTTATATATACATATATACTTATCATGCCGTGAATTAAAGGGACATCTGTACCCTCCTTGACCCAAACCCTGGCAGCTTTCATAAATCCTTGAGATTTTTTACTCCTTCCCATTGAGGACCAGTGCCTCTTTGTAAGCGTTTTCAAACAATCAGTGTCATTTTGTGGGAATTTAGATCCAACATATCCTTCTCACAAGTCCCACAATGCTTCGATGATGAGCTGCCTTGATGAGTTGACAGGCATGACAGAGGGAAGGCAGGAGAACGGAGGAGAAGGGAGAGGATTAACAAGTGTCTGCAAAGTGGCATGTGTATTTAGAATTTCCTTTCCTTTCAAGGGTTGGTGTACCAGCCAGGACCCTTGCTATAAACAACAGAACCCAACCTAGCTCATATGGATGGAAATAGAATTTATCAAAAAATATTCAATAGTTCACAAAATCTCCAAAACAGTGAAAGAGTGCACAGTAAATGTAGCCACCCAGGAAAATGCCCATGAATTGAGATTATGTTATTGAAGAGTGTCCCCCTACCCCCACAGACACACACACATACTGGCAGCACTCCTGGGCATAGACACCATGGCTTGCATCAAACACACTGAGCACTGAACACTTGAAACCTCAGGCTCTGCCACTCCTGAGGTTGCACACCTCCACTGCCACTCTGATGAAAGCATGGGTTCTGAGCCACCCATCCCTCCTATTTCACTTCTGAACTGAATCCTTTCACGGGTACATCTGATTGGTGGAGTTCAGGTCACATGGTCCAAGGACCAATCTGGTCTCAGACCTGATGAATCCCCAAATGGAGACCAGATCAACTAGGTAACATACTGAGTGATCTCAGGGAAGTCACAGAATCTCTCTCTCTCTCTCTCTCTCATTCTAGAGTTCTCATCCTATATAATAAAAGGCTAATATGCAAATTGACCAAACAGCAGAATGACCGGTCACTATGATGTGCATTGACCACCAGAAGACAGCTGCTCAATGCAGAAGGTGCCCCCTGGTGGTCAGTGTACTCTCACAGGGAAAGCACTGCTCAGCCATAAGCTGGGCTCACAACTGGTGAGCGCAGCAATGGGAGACTCTCCCGCCTCTGAGGCAGCACTAAGAACTCTTCAGGGGATGTCCGCCTGCCAGCTTGGATTGTGAGAGGGTGCAGGCCAGGCTGAGGGACCTGCCTCCAATGCATAATGTCATGCACCGGGCCTCTAGCTTTAATATGAAGGATTCAGCTCAGTGTATTCTGAGGTGACTTGCAGCTAGGAAATGCTATGATTTGGTAATTCTAAGTATCTGATAATATTTTATTAGTACTCAGCCACCCAGGATGTTTGATAAAATCTGATCATTTGGACAAGTTCCAAGAAAAAAGAAGAAAGAAAAAAACAGATCAGAGCCTGCATTAGGTGCCAGAAGCTCACATGACAGGAGGCTTGTGTGTATGTGGTGAGAGGTGAGGGGAATAGATTGTGAGAGCATGGAGACTTTAAGAACTAGAAGGAATTAAAGATTATCCCTTTCTCTCTCTTTTTTTCTTTTCAGCTCATTTCAAATATGGAAACTAAGCCTCAGAGAAGAAATGATTAGTCCAAGTTCACGTAGCTAGTTAAAGGCAGAATGAGATTAACATTCGTTTTTCTGCTTTCCAGTCCAGGTTTCTTTCCCCTACACCTTGGCCGATGAACAGATTTTTCTCCCTTTCCTGTGCTAACTCTGATGAATTTTCAGTGGCTGCTTTGAGCACTATCTTCATAAAGGTTCCCAGGCCCTTCAGTGGCTCCATGGAAGAATGCTATGATTGATTAGCAATGTCTGGCCCGACCACAGGAGGGGAGCGTGATCACTTGGGTTTTGCCAGCCCTGACTTCTCAGGCCTCCTCATAGAACCAAACTCCTTCTCCACAGAGACCCAATAGGTGAAAGAAGGTTGGGAAACTACATAACTGATTTTGAAAGCACTACGCCCAAATTCAGACATCTATGCTTAGGGAACCAGCTCACCACTACAGTGCATTGCTAAGTGACACTGGGAACAAATACTATTGCAAACTGCAAGCCAGGATGTGAGATTTGGGGGAAACAAGTTCCTAGAAAAGCAGGACGAGATAACAAGTTAGACACACTCCGTGCACGTGCATCTAGAAATCTGCGGGACTTTTTCATGTATCAGTTGTGATATCACTGCCTAGAGGGAGACAGTGACATTAGCTGATTTCTTTTCATAAGCACAGTTATATGTAAAAACTACAGGAGCATACAGATGGATCCGTTCCTCCATGCCTAAATTAAATTCCAGCTAATAAAAAATGATTAGAGTAATAACACTAATAGTCTGTTTAATCCTTATTATAAGCTCTTGAGAGAAATATCATCACTGTTTTGCAATTGAGGAAACTGAGGTTTTGATGGGCCGAGGGATGGGTCCAAGGTCACAGTAAATAAGTGGTAGAGATGGGATTAGAATCAAACTCGGAATGTTTGAGGTTCTTTTTTTTCTGTGTGTGTGTGTGTATGTGTGCTAATTAAAAGCTAGAATCATCCTGAGGGGTGTTGGAGAATTCATGAAAGTTACTAGAAGGCAGGCATGGGTTTTTCTAGAACCAGCCCTGAAATTTCAACTTCTCTTCATAGGAACATGACATCATGGTCTTCCTCTTGTTTTCGTGTACTAGAATGCAAATCACCCAACCCTGTAACTTCTCTGGGAAAATGGAGTAACCCACCACTACCAAGGCAGCTGGAGGGATTGGGGCCCAGTGATTTCATACCTTCCCCAAACCACCGACGCAGCCAGGTTAAAGGAGATAGCACCGCAGCACACTCCTCTTGTTCCCAAATTAATCAAGAAGTAGGAATTTCTGACAAATGCCATCTGCTGATTTTTCAGAGAGACAAGTTTTGGTGGTGTGACCAGCAGGTGCCTCGGCTTTTTCTAGCATGCAGTATCAAAATAGTCACCATGGCAACCCTCAGAGGGCAGACTTCCAAAGAAATGCATTGTGAGCACAGAAACTCTAGAGCACTTTCAAGCAAGAAGGAAGGCGGCTCAGCGGGCGCATTTCCAATAGTGGAAGCAGGAGCCTCTCCCCACACTCAGGCCGGACCCCGGCTGCTGTGTACCGGGCACAGCCAGGCCCTCCCTCACCCTCAGGCTGTGTTCCCAGGAAGAGAGAAAAATGAGAGTCTGTGGGGAGTGGAAGGTAGAGCAGGCAACCTCCCAGTTTTGTGTGTGTGTGTGTGTGTGTGTGTGTGTGTGTGTGTGTGTTTTTGCAGGGACTATAGTGTCTTGGAAGGGGGACCTAGGGATGTGACCCTGAGTTAGGAGGCCCTGGATTATAACTCCTGACCTGACACCTGCTAATGGAGCAACCTGGGACAATTGACCTGGCCTTTCTGAGTGTGAGCTGCTTGTTTGTGAAGGTGTGTGTTGGAGGGAAAGAGGGGGGGGCGGGGGGGTATGTGAACTCACTCTCATCACGGGGGAAATTGAGGGTATGATACCATGTTTGTGGATGCTCTTAGTATGGTGCTCAGTGGGCAGCAAAGAACAAAAATGAGTAGGGACTTGGGAGTCAGTAAATCTGGGTTCCTAACCAGGCTCTGCTACTTTCAGATCCTATGACCTTGGGTGAGTCATAGGGCTTCCCAGACCTCTGGCTCCTCAATTTACAGGGAAGCTAATCAGCACCACCAGGTGGTATGGCTGTGCAGGTTAAATGGGGTACAGCAGGCCTGATCGGGGATACCAATCTGTGCTCTCTCCTCTGGGCTCCTGGGACTTCTCTGTGATCTGGGATCCCACACTCCCCTATGGTGTTAGGAGCAAACAGCAAGACAAGGTTAAACACATGCAGATTTTACTCTGGGAAACACCTGAGAGAAAATGAGGCTTGAGCTGGAAGTAGCCAGGAGAGCCATCATACCACACAGCGCAAGTCTGACTCAGACACAGAAGGCAGGGATGGTTGAGCAGAGTGTCCCTGGACTGTCTTGTGCTCTAGGAAGGCTCAGCAAGGCTGTCAGGGAGTCCTCAAGCCACAGTCAGCTGCAGAGAAGCACCTCTGTCTCTTGCAGAGAGGTGCGCCTTAACATCCCTGTCCCTGGTTGGCTAGGAACAGCCCACAGGAAGTGTGGCCATGGCTATGAGTGCACAGCAGCTGGCTCCTTGCTCAATATGGCTCCGTCTACAAGGTCCATTCTCACAGCCACCACACCTACCTGGTCCTGACATCTTTCACTTGGCTACCCACATCAGGTGCTTGGTCTCAGCCCCATACCTCCACTCCAGGAGCCTTGTACCCCAAACCCACAGTCTTCTCACCCAGGACAGTGTGAGAACTCAGGCTCAATGACCTCTCAGCACAATATGATGTTTCTTGATTACATTATCCAGCAAAGGTCCAGAAGCCCTGTGTCTCCACCTATACTTGAAAGCGCACATGCATAGGTTTGCATGCTTATTTGCCAGTGTGCATGTATGTGAGTGGGTATATTTGCATGTGTAGATGAGCATTTATATGCATGTGTATGTCAATTTATACAATGGTTCCATTAGCATTATGCTAAGCATTTTATACACAATATCTCTCATCTTTGAGGTAGATAATAGGTGTCGAGATATTATCTTCTTTGGCTTATACATTTTCCCCAACACGCCACTCAGATAATACAAGGCAAAACCACGTATTAAACTGGGAATGTTTTTCTTAAAAATATGAGCTCTTGTCCTCTCCACCACACTCATATGACTGTTGCATGAAACCACATATGTGTGCATGTATAAGAAAAATTAAGACAGAGGAAGGATATATACATAGAGAAGTATAGATTGATTACAGAGCAGTGGCTGATGAAGAGAGATGCTTCCATCCCAATATAATTTTATTGTATGTCATGTGGAAATATATATTACTTTCTAGCTGTAAATTTTTCTACATAACAGTCTATGATTCTAAGCAATTTGAGGCTGTGATTCTCTGGTATAATCCTACAGAAGATCCCCCTCCTTGTCCTTCTCCCAAACCCTTGCTACCATGGCGAGTTCGTCAGCCTGCCCTGTGGAGTTTGTTTTAATCTATTTGGGAGGCATTAAAAAATAATCTACTCCAACACTTTAGTTTTCTGAATCATTTTGTTTGTCTTTGTTTGTTCCCTGGCAGGATGAAATACTAATCTGGAGAAATGGATTTAAAATCAGTCTCTTTTTATGATGATTTTATTCATTATCATTTTAACTCATGTATTTAGGCATCTTTGCTTTTTTTATTGAACTTATTGGTTCGCAAAACCATACGTTTAAAGTGTTCAGCTCAACAAAACATTATCTGCACACTGCATCATATGTCCATCTCCCCGAACGAAGGCTCTTTCTGTCCCTACTTTTCTCTCCTACTTTTTTTTTTTGTCCCCCTCACCTACCTCTACCCCCCATACCTTCAGGCTGTCACTACACTGTTGTCTGTGTCTTTGTGTTATGTATATATGCTTTTTGGTTAATCCCTTCACCTTCTAAAAACATCAAAATAAAATCAGTCTTAATTCCTATTTATTGAGCATAGGTTCTATGCTTGAGATTTCATAAATGATCACATTTGGTTTGGGTTCTTATTAAAAGGATCCCCATTTTACAGGTGAAGAACTGAGGCTCTCAGAGGTTAGGAGACTTGTCGAGTTTACTATGTCAGGAAGGGGACAGAACAGAGATGAGAACCAAGCTGTGCTGAAGCTAGAGCCCAGCTCTTTCACTGTATTAGCACTCTCTGGGCAGAAGATATGATCTGCTCCGTTACTGGGTATTCCAGAGTGTAACCTGGGAGCCTGCAGGACCAGCCACATCCAGGAGGGCCACTCGCGGCCAGGGCAGGTAGACTTACCTGGAAGAGCACCAGCCTGGCTATCAGCAGATCCACTTTCTTCCCATTTCCTTTCGCAACCTCCTTCCTCGGTTCACAATGAGAGTCCAACTTCTGCCAGTTCTGACTGCCTGCCGTTCAAAAGCCTGTTTTCTTTGTTAGAATTTTGAGGAAGAAAACCATCGTGTACTGAAAAGAGTTCTGGTAATCAGGAGTGTCTGGAGATCTCAAGCTGTTCATGCAAAGAGGTGGCAAAAAGTACTTTCTAGGATATTCTTATGGGCCCAAATGGCAGCTGGAGTCAACATCGCTGGCGTCTGGGCAGGTTTCCAGAGCACAGCCGTAAGTGGGTGAGGGCTGTATGCGTGGCCTCGATATGTGGAGAGCACCGTGCAATTTGCCAGATGCTTTCAGCTCTACTCTCTCATTTAATTCTCCGAGCAATCCCACGCAGTGAGCGGTGCCACCCCTTTTCGCAGCGAGGAAACCGTTCAGAGGGGTAAAGTGGCATGCCCAGTGGCCGACAGCTAGGAAGAGGTGGAGGCGAGACTCTCACCCAGTCCTCCTGACTCCAGGCTCAGCATCTCAGGCTGGCTCAGGGTGGTCCTCACATTTATGTCAGTGGCTCCTGGCAGAGTCAGTGATAAATAGCAGATCCTGGAAATGGATGGGAACATCTGTACGAGGTCAGGAAGTTGTCTTCGTTTGCAATAACCAGTGCCATAGGTTGGGTGGCTTAAATAAGTGTCACTTATTTCTCACAGTTCTGGAGGCTGGAGGTCTAAGATTGGGGTGCTGGCGAGAGGCCTCTTCTGAATTTGCAGTCTTCTTGCTATGTCCTCAGGTGGCTGGGAGAGAAGGCAGAGGGGAGCACTAATCCTATCATGTAGGCTCCACCCTAACTTCATCCCAAAGGCTCCATCTCCAAATATTATCACATTGGGGATTAGGGTTTCAACATAAAAATTTGGGGGAGACACATACATTCATTCCATAGCAGAAGCAGTGAGCCCTGGAGGCCTGTTTCATTGAGTGCAATAAACCAGGCACTGTGCTAGGCACTGGGGAGACAGTGTGAAGAAGGTCGTTCAGATCCTGCCCTAAGGGAGCCATAGGCCAGTGAGGGAGGTCAGTGTTTGACAGACAGCTCCAACACCCAGTGGTAAGCACCTGGGAGAGAGGCATACAGCTCTGTTAGAGCAAATGCAAGGGCACCTCCCCCAGACATGGTACTGGGCCTCTTGATCCATCTCCCAGGTATACAAAAGTGACTTAGGATTCGGGGTGGGACTGAAAAAGGAAGTGGTGGTGGTTGTAGGAAAAGAAATCCAGAAACTTGTCCCAAAAGAGGTGTGGCTTTCTGGAGCTGGGGCTTGGAAAGGTGGGTAGGACTTTGAGGTGCAGAGATTTGGAGGAGAAGGGCAGCCTAAGGAAATGGCCTGGTCCCTGGCACAGGCACAAATAGGGGATATGCCCAGGGGGCAGGAGCTCATTGTCAGAGTGTCTGGAGGGACTACATGGTATGGAGTAGCAGGAGGCGTGGCTAGAAAAGCAGTTGTGGGGCAAGTCGGGCCTTCCAAAGTCAGTGCTTTTTCCTATAGGCCATGGGGAGCCAATGCCAGCATTCTGAGCAGGACAGTGACACTGTGGGCCTACATTTTGGAGAGGTGGTTTCTGGGGCTGATGCTGGAAAGGAGCAGGAGGGACAAAACCAGTCCCCAGTCATGGTGTGGGTGAGAGATGATAAGGGTGTCAGTCCTGGGGCAGAGCTAAATCTGTGGGTTGGTCACCCAAGGTGGCAGCACAACCAGAGAGCAAGCCCCCATCATGTCTGAGAAGAAGCAGGAGTTGAAGATCCACATGGAGGCACCAGGTCTGTCTGAGATCCAAGGAGCAAGCGGAAGGTTAGAAAATGAACAGAAGGAGCCAGCGGGCCACAGCCTGGCAATGGAAGCAAGGGGCCAGAGCGAGGCAAAGCAAGTGTGAGGGCTATGGCCAGAAATGAGCCTCAGGCTTCTAGCTGGATGCTGTGTGTGTGTGTGTGTGTGTGTGTGTGTGTGTGTGTGTGTGTGTGAGAGAGAGAGAGAGAGAGAGAGAGAGAGAGAGAGAGAGAATATGTGATAATATGCAGGAATATGTGGTAAGCAGGAGCAGAGATGACCTGGGTTAAGGGGTGACAACCCTTGGCACCTGTAGCAAGAGAATGGAGACCCATGTGCTCCCACAGAACAGTTCTGTTCCCTGGGTTATGCTTTAGACCAGAAAAGCAGCCACAGCAGCCGCCTCAGCCTCAGTCTCAGCCACAGCCAGCTGTCCACTAGTCATCCAGCCACCACACCCTGCAGACCTACTCAATGCCAGAGGCCTGGAGCTAAAAACCCAGTCCTTTTTGCTGTTGTTGTTGAATCACACTCCTTTCTGGCACTTTCCAGAGGTTTCTTCTGCGTTCTGTCCCTTGAGCGTAGGGCTGAGCAAGCTGGAGGTTCCAGGGGTTTCCTTTAAAAACTTCCTCCAGGGACCAGGAGCAAGCAGCCCGCTGGCCATGGCCTCACGGCTGGGTTACTCTCCAGATGAAATGGAGCAGTGTTTCCAAGACAGCCCTCCCCAGATCCCTCACAGCACCGCGCTCCCCTCCTTCCTTCCTCCTGCTTCCTTCCCCAGCCGGCTACTTCTCTGCCCAGCCCAGTTCTGTGAGAGCCTTTCAGAGTCATCCCGTCAGGGGACAGGGAGGTGCTGGCTGGCTGACCCCTTCCGGGTGTGGGGGGTACTGTACCCACACCCTGGGTTGTCTGTCTGCCCTCCTGCTCCGGGCTGCTGACGCAGGCAGGCGTCCTATAATAAGCCTCTGTTACTTGCAGCCGGGGCGCTCCGTAGTAAGCTGAAACCGCTACTATATTTACACCCTTTCCACATTTAGACAAAGGCTATTTTTACCGGCAAATCTATTCGTGGGGGTTGCCCACGTCACACTCTGTTCACATGCATCTCACCATCCTGAGTCTATTATTTGGGATTTCACACTTGTACCAGGTCTCTCTCCTTGCCCCTGCCTTCCGTGTCGTCTTCATCTTCCTTTCATTTCATGTCTCTCATTCCTTTCTTTGAATTCCTTCCTTTCTTTTTCCCCAACAGGAAGTCAGAAGGAGAGGTCGTGGCAGGCTGTGCTTCCAGGGTTTTTCTAGAGACACCCAGGGCCTCGTCCTCACTAGCAGGGTGGGCAGCGTGCCCAAGTGCTGGGGTGTGGGCTGTTTTCAGTGCCTGCTGGCGGGGGGTGCATACACACCCCAATCCTGGGGTTCCTTTACGACCTTCAACTTTGTCTGGACAGGACGCTGGGACTGCCCAGCCTGGCCTTCCTTCTCTCTCTCTCTCTCTCTCTCTCTCTCTCTCTCTCTCTCTCTCTCT
>JAAGEH010000226.1:9317604-9395952 GCA_011751065.1 Lasiurus cinereus
TCTCTCTCTCTCTCTCTCTCTCTCTCTCTCTCTCTCTCTCTCTCTCTCTCTCTGTGTGTGTGTGTGTGTGTTTTCACACTGAGGCGTTTCTTAGCTTAAAAGTTAATTTTATCAGATTAACTTTACCAGGTTTGATAGGCAGGGATTTCATACGTACAGGTGCATGACGGGGAGGAGAAGTCAATGGAATCCGCAGGTGGTGAGTGCCCACTGTGTCCAGCACAGTGTGGGTGCTGTGGAAACCCGGACCCTGACAACAGTGCTGGGTGGCCCAGCCCGCACCCAACTTACAGGGGCGGAGGTGGAGGCCGGAGAGACTGGTGACTGCCTAAGCCTCTGAGCTGCCAGGTGGCTTTCCCGGGACTTAAATCCATGCGGCTGACTACAAACTGCATGCTGGCCCCCCCTTTCCTTACTGCTTCCTTCTCACCGCAGGTCCCAGAAAAAAAAAAAACCCTTGTTGTCAAGTCTCATTTCATTCCTCTCCACAATCAGTGTGGCTGGGGCATCGGAGTGAACCGCCTATTGCATTTCTGAGGGGAAAGGTGCTGAGGGTTGCATCAGACCGTAGTGGAAACAGAACGAGGGCCAATGGTCGGACACCCGGCCCTCCTTCGCCCGGCCTCTGTGGCGTCAGAGAACTCCCAGAAGCCAAAGGCTCCCCGGGCCCCCATCCCCGAGACGTCCACGTTGCTGACTTCCTGGCTCAGACATTTCCGGGGGACACTGATGAGAGATTATGGTCTCTTGGTGTCCCTGAGTCAGGAGCCC
Source organism: Lasiurus cinereus (assembly GCA_011751065.1). Classification (NCBI taxonomy): domain Eukaryota; kingdom Metazoa; phylum Chordata; class Mammalia; order Chiroptera; family Vespertilionidae; genus Lasiurus; species Lasiurus cinereus. The sequence goes on from JAAGEH010000226.1 coordinate 9,318,376, forward strand.
TCGGCCCAGAAACCTGGCAGCTGTAACGTAAAGAATATATTTATTCTTTCTTAAAAACAGAGCTGATGCTAATACCACCTTGCCCACTCCTCCCTTCATAATTTGCAGAGAAGATGAAATAAGAGAGAGAGTGTATGTGATTGTGTTGCTTCCAAAGTTGGCAAATGCTAAAGACTGTCAGTTCCTCGTGCTGCGGTTACCGTCCATACAGATGCAGATGGGTCGGCGAGGCCCAGTGACATGCGCAGGGTCACACAGCAAGTAAGCGGTTGAAATAAGGACGTAGCGGTCCCGTTTCCCTCAGCAAAGGGCTGAAAAGAGATCGCAGAGCCGGTGGAAGGCTCGGATGCTGAGCTCCACCAGCGCCGAGCCCAGTTCAGCCCAGAAATGGGGACACTGATCTGGGATGGATCCCATCGCTCTCCCCGGCTGACCCTCCCTGCACCTTTGTCCCAGCAGCTTCTCAGGCTTCTCGGCAGTGTGGGTGTCCCGCCACAGCCAGCGCCGAAATCCCAGAGCAGTGACAGAGGAGCCAGTGTCGCGGGGCCTCTGGTTTCAGGATATACTGGAAAGGTGAGAAGGAAGCTTGTCTTCCCATGAATCTGGGCCAGGAGCTGGGACGTTCCCCAGGTGCCCGGGCATCCCCAGGTCAGGAGGGCCGCCAGCACTTTTCCAGAGCATTAGCTGGGGTCAGAGAATAAATCATGCAGCCCTTCGCGTGGGCCGGATGCTTTGTCAGTTCAGACAAAACCTGCCCCAGAGTCTGCAACCTGGCCAGGCCCGGGCTTACCCGGCACAGGGCCTCATTTGTGAGAAAGGAATTAAAGTCTCATGGAATTGCACCTTGGAGGGCTGAGTGAGGAGGCCCCTGGCATTGCCACGCATCACGCCACCACATCCACGACCCTGACCTTCATGCCTTTGGCCACACCTTTCCCATCACCAACACTTGGCCTTCCCGCCCTTGACCCTTGCCAAATTCCCACCCCGTCTTCGAGACCTGGGACAGCTATTGCTCCCTTTGGGACATCTGTTCTGGTCCTCTTCTTCCCAGTCAAGAATAATGTCCCCACCAGGACCGGTTTGGCTCAGTGGATAGAGCGTCTGCCTGCGGACTGAAGGGTCCCAGGTTCGATTCCAGTCGGGGGCATGTACCTTGGTTGTGGGCACATCTCCAGTGGGGGGTGTGCAGGAGGAGGCTGATTGATGTCTCTCTCTCATTGATGTTTCTGACTTTCTATCTTTCTCCCTTCCTCTCTGTAAAAAAATCAATAAAATATATTTTTAAAAATCAATATATTAAAAAAAAAAAAAGAATAATGTCTCCCTCCTCTGGGCTCTCAGTGAGCTTGGTGAACATAGTGGCACCCCCAGGCTGCTGGGTGCTGGGATCCCCCAAACACCCAGCCCAGACAGAGGAGCTGCAGTCAGGCTTGGTCCCCAACCCTTCTCCTGCAGGGACTGGAGGGCCATAGACAGCTCAGGGCTTGCTTCGGCATCTCACCGGTCACCTCGGTCCCCTCGGTCACCCAGCCCCCAGCTGCTCTCAGTGCAACCTGTTGGCCTGTCAATGACCCACAGCAGCACCCTTACTCAGGGGTATTGCTCTCAGGAGATAGCGGCTGTGTCTCCAGAAGGTAACAACTTTCTCCCCACACCCACCACCCACCCGCCACCAGCCAGGCAATGAGCAAATGGCACAGGGATCCCAAAGGGCAGTCCCCTCATGTCAAGGGGGCAATGCTGCGGAGGGCTTTGGGCTCCAGAGCCTCAGGCCCACTTCACCTCTTCCCAAAGATCAGGCCTAGGCGAGGCTTTCCCTGAGGTCATAACTGAGGTGACCAGCCATCCTGTTTGCCCAGAAAGTCCCACATTGTGGGATATCCCTCAGTTTGGGGCAAACAGAGCTGATTGGTCAGCCTAAGCTGGGTTGCCTGATTTAGAAAATAAAAATACAGGCTATCTGGTTAAATTTACATTACAGATGAACAAAGCACACGTTTTTGGAATATGTATGTCCCATATAAAATGTTGAACATATTTGTAATAAAAATACTACTCATGTTTATCTGAAATGCAAATTTCTTTTCGCATTTCACCCATATTGTATAGGGTAGCCTGCCCTTGACTACATCGGTATTCATCCCTTTTCCTCCCTATCCCGCCTCCCTCCTCCCTCCTCCCTGCAGTTTCTCCTGAGAAACACTCCCTCAGTAAGCCATGGTGCCTAATGTTTGTCTTACTCTCTGCTTCTAGGGAATCTGACCTAAGACTGTCACTGCCTTTCAGTGGACAGAGAAGACCCCTTGATTCCCCTCTTTGGACTCCTCAGAACATCCCTCTTCGGACCAGTCTCTTAGCACTAGGTGGGTGGGAAGGTCTAACTGAGGAGGTTTTCAGGGTGACTTTGGGGGCAGCCAGTACTTTAACTACATCCCCACAGCACTGGCTGCCTGAGAAACCTCAGGAAGACCGCCATGTCCGGAAATCTTTGTGACCATGGCCTCCTTTAGGGAGACTCTGTTCTCATCTATCCATGACCAAGCTAGGCTTGGTGGCTTAAGATCTGAAACAGAAAAACTAGATAAAATGACTTCTAGGGGAGCTTCCAGCTGTGACTCTGTGAGATTTGGAATTTTCAGAAACCCAACATTTGTGTTTAGTTTATACAGTACTTAACCTCGTTCTGGCCCAAGATAGTACTCAACAGAGCATTGCTATTAGTCTTTGTCACAAACAATAGCAATAAATAACCTCTGTTTCCCCCCTATATCTGTAAAAAAAAAATGAACTCTCACCCTTTATGACAGCATGGAGGGATCTGGAGGGTATTGTGCTAAGTGAAAAAATCCAGTCAGAGAAAGACAAATGCCATATGATCTCACTTATGTGTGGAATCTAATGAATAAAATAAACTGATGAACAAAATAGAACCAGAGGCATGGATAGATACATGGAACAGACTGACAGAGGTAAGAGGGGAAGTGGGGGGGTTAGGAGGACTGGATGAAAGAAGGTGAAGAGATTAGCCAAAGGCATCTCTATGCATAGCCATTGGGCACAGACAGCAGTGTGGTGAATGCCAGAAGGGGGTGCTGCATGGAGCTGGGCAAAGTGGGGGATGGGGAGTACGTGTAATAATGTCAACCATAAAAAAGAAGATGCCCTATGGGGCATCCAGGTAAACAGATTCAGGTCAAAGCCATTCCAAGATTGAGTGAGTTATCTCAGGAGGTGGTAAGCTTCCTGCCAATCAAAGGAAAAAGGGGGGGTCACTCTTCCTCTGTTGAACTACATTGGGAGGTGCTTCTCGTGTCTGCCTATGATCTCACTTCTGTGGCTTCCTCTCCTTGGTCTAGTTCTTTCAGGGAAGGCGCAGAAAGTCCAGTCTTGTGGCAGGTGTCATGCAAACAGGTACAGGGTGGTATGGGGAGAAGTGTCAAGAGATGAAGTCAGAGGTGATGAGAAATGTCAGAGACGATGGGCAGAGATATGCACACTCTGAGATCGACCAGCATCCTGGGGGTTTGAAACCTTGCTATCATGCTGTCTCAGAGTGTGCTGCTGAAGAGCTAGCTAACTGCCAGGCCCTCGGAACACTCGTCCAAACCAAATAACTCACTCTCTGAGGGCCACAGACAATGGGGGCATTGTGTTACCTATTGTGGTGACAAGAAAAGGGTGATCAGGAAGGGAGGAGACTCAAAACTGTGTCACGGGGAGGACAGTGGGAAGAAGTGGGTCGGTTGAGCCAGAAGAATAGATTTGGGTGGTAAAGTAATTGTCTCTGAAAATCTTCCCCAGGGAAGGATAGGACCAATTCCCACTGGAACAAAGAATTGGACTTGGGACAAAAGGGTAAGCCATCAGAGAAACCAAAAGCTCTCTAGTAGACAGAGCTACTAACAGTGAGAGGTCTCTGTCACTGAAGTTGTCTGAGAGAGGAGGAGGGGCGTGGTGCTGGGTGGAGATTGGACTTGACAGCTTTTTATTAAGAGTCCTTGAGTTTTCTTTTAGTATATGCACATCACCACCACCCTCCAACACACACACACACACAAACACACACACACACACACACACACACACACACACACACACTGAAGCCTGGGCATTTAAAGCCAGAAGCGCTTCCTTTTTCAAGGTGCATCCAGGGAGCCTGTGGGTCTCCTGCTTTGCTTAGGTTTGGTCATCCAGAGATTTTCCCATGGCTGACTTGGTTGTCAGCAAGTCATAAAAGCCTTTCCGCTCTCCTTGGGAGGAGCGGAGCAGATTGTCTGGATCTGCCCTGGCTCCGGGCTCGGCACCAAACATGTTCCTTCTGCGCAGTCTGTTCCCGTTTTGACAATGCCGAGGGGAAAGCTGGAGGAAGTCCCGTAGCCAAGGGTGCTGTGAGCTACAGGGCCAGGCTTCGCTCCTGGACAGGAGGGGTCACATTTGCATTTCAAAAGGACCTGGTAGAGTGCCTTGCTCCAGAGGGACACAAGCAGAAAGTTTGGCTCTGGCCAGCGTCCATCCTCAGCACCTTCATCCTCAGCATCTTCCCAAGAGAGAGTGCTACCTATGGCAGCCACGCCCGTGTTCTCTCAAGAGCAGAGGCTGAAAGCGGCTTTTCCCAGGAGGAAACTTCCCTACAGCGCTCTCGCCTCCAGGAGATGAAAATACTAATAATTTGGCTTTTCTCTGCCTAAGAGAAGACAATGCGCTGTGCTGCCTGAGGATGGGGTACTAGGCTCTCTGCTTTATTCAGATCCAGAAAAGGTTCTCATTGGGACTCAAGCCTGTTAGGTCCTGTGACCAGCCAGTAGATTCAGTTAGTGATATTACTCAATGTGGATTTACTGAGCCCATCTCCATGCCAGGCCATGCTCCAGGCACTGGGGAGCAAAGATGAATGAGAGCCAGGATTTGCCCTCAAGATGTGTGTTGTCCAGAGGGAGAGATAATCACAAGCAAAATGACAAGACAAAAAAAAAAACACCCACCATGCAGCCAGGGCTCCGGAGAAGAACCCTGTCAGGACACTGGCATCTGAGCGCCTCAGAGATGATGCCCTTAAGGAAGGGATGCTTGTCATAAGTTTTCAAAGATAAGCAGGACTTCATGCAGCTGCAAAGGCCTGGAATGAGGGGAATCCATGTATATGCAAGATGTGGAAAGCTTTGCTTATTTACAGAGCCACTTGTACTTTGATTTGACTTTTGCAGAAAAGAACAAAGAATGAAGCTAGAGAAGTGGTGTCAACCAGGGGCGATTTGGTCCCCCAGGGACATCTGTTTATCACAAAGAGAGGAGGGGTGGCACTACTGGCATCTATGAAACATCCTACAATGCTCCGGGAACTTCCACAACACAGAATTATCTGGTATGTAATGTCAACAGTGCCCAGAGGAAGGAAGCCTGAGCTAGAGAGAGGCAGCAGTCCCGTGCTGACATGACCTGAGGGATGGTGCTCCTTTGGGGGCACTGGCTTTTCTGAGGGCCATGCAGAGAAGGCCCCCACGGGAGAGAAAACATAAGATTTTCAGATCCTGTAATCTTAGGTCCTCCTTACCTAATATCTTAGCCAGCCTCTCAGCTTTATTTTCTGCACATCTAATAGGCCTGCATCCAGTTTTTCTTTTTAATTGTTGATAAAAACTATTAAAGGCAAAAATTTCTGAGACAAATAATGCCTGAGATTCATAAAACATCATTCAATCTGCTGGGCATTTTGATGCCTCATCTCATTTTACTCATTCTGCAGAAGAGGAAAATGAAGCTTGGAGATGTTCTGCAATCTAGGATTCCTTTGACTGCAACCTATTCAGTTCCCAGCTGTCCCCAGAGTGCATCCCTCTAGAACACAGGGGATGCTGGGAGTGCCCTCCATCCTGGCCTTAATGGCCTCCTTCCCAGCTTTCTGGATTCATATCTGTGTGAGGGGTCAAGAATAGGTTCCCTGCCTTGCTCTGACCATAGCTGTGATACCTTCTGACCCGTGGTGACCTGGCTGCCCTGGCTGGCATGCCAGGGACAGCTGCTCGGCTCATGTCTCTGCCCAGGAGGCATTACTGGCCCTGTGATTTGGCCCTTCGTCTGAACTGGCAGATAGACACAGGTGCCTTGTAATGACACTGTTCCCCCTCAACTCAAAACAGAGGACAGCAGTCGTTAGCTGATGGGTGCGATTTTCCCACGTGGAGCTCCAAAATACTGCTGACCTGCCATGTTGTTGTTCTCAGGGGAAGCATTAACAACCATGCTAGGCCACTTGCTGCACAGGCACTCCCAATATCAGCTCTAGTTGTTCTTCTAACAACTTATTCAAGGCCTGTTCGCCTGTGGGGCAGAAATTTATAGCATGCCTGCCTTCTACTCCAATACCTCTAACGCTCCTTGAGGACTGATTTCCTGCATTCCCAAAGCTATGCGATCCCCCCATTGATAAAGAAAAATAACCTAGGGCCTCCTCACTCCTCTTCATCTTCCACAACCCATTAATCACAAGCTCAAGGAAAAGAATCAAGAGCAATGAATTGTTTGTTTGTTGTTTGTTTGCGTGTAGTTGGCACACAATATTATATTATATTTATTATATTAGTTTCAGTGTACAATAGAGTAACTTGGCATTTTTATACCTTGCACTCTGATCATTCCACTAATTTTAGTAATCATCTGTCACTATGCAAACCCATCACAGATTTATTGATTATATTCCCCTTTACCTTTTTTGTCTCTTTCTATGAGTCTGCTTTTGTTTTATTTGTTCATTTGTTTGTTTGATTTCACAGATAAGTGAAACCACGTACAGTATTTGTCTTTCTCTGTCTGATTTATTTCACTTAGCATAGTACCCTATAGGTCCGTCCATGCTGTTGCAATGGCAAGATTTCATTGTTTTTTTATTTTTTTATTGCTGTGTAATATGCTATTCTATGTATATAGCACATTTTCTTTACCTTTTATCTGTTGATGGACACCTAAGTGGAGTCTATATCTTAGCTATTATAAATGGCACTGCAATGAACATGGGGCGCATGTATCTCTTTGAGTTAGTGTTTTCATTGTCTTTCAAAAAATACCCAGAGGAGGAATTTCTGGGTCATATATTGGAAAGAATGTCAAAGAGGCTCAGGCTCCAGATGAGGCAAGGAGCAAGAGAGGGCTGAGACTTTTTTGTAGGAAAGGGGGCTACACTGCTGAGAGCTGTGCCATAACTCTGATCCTTGAGAATAAGCATCCTTTCTTGGGGTGCAGGACAATACCACCCATTTTTCCATGAGCCAGATGCTTGCATTTCCCAGTGGATTGTTCTTCAGAGATGCTCAGGTCCTCTAGCAATGTGCTTGGTCATCACCCTCAGCCACCTGCTCAGCAGGAGATAGTGGGCTCATGCCACGGGGGACTGACCCAGAGCGGGGGCTCTGTATCTAACCGTGTGACACTGTGACAATGAGGCAGCCACAGTGTCAAGTGGCTGCTCTGATAGGGTTTCTAAAAATATCCCTGGTTCTGTTGCTCATGGGGCATCAACCCAACCCTTGTGAATGCCCAGCAGTCAGCCTGTGTAGCCTGCTCCCTACTCACTCTCCCCACTGCCTCCCCTTTAGCTCAGGTTCATTTACTCTCACCCAGATTATTACACAAGCCACCAACTGCTCCCCCGTCCCCACACAGACCACCACATGGTAACTGGAATGCACAAGAGACCACCCTCTAACCAAAGCGTACTCGCTCATTTGTTCACTGACCCATGCATCCAATTATTCCACATGCACCCAGCACACGGTTAATGTGCCAGTGTTGGGCATGGGGTTAAGAGCCCCAGTCCAGGTCTCTTAGGCCAAACCTTGTCATAGATCCTATGGACTAGGTGAGCAAAGCCAGACACAAAAGAGTGAATACTGTAGGAATCCATTTATGTGCCGCTCAAGAACAGACCAATCTAATCTGGAATGATGGGAGCCAGCATACCGGCTACTTCTTGATCTGAGGGATGCCCTCATGGGCACAATAATATACAAACATATACTGAGCTGTACACTTAAAACTTGTACTTTTTACTATGTCTGGTTTGCCTCGACAATTTTTAAAATGTATATAAAGTATTCCTATGGTTTTACTTATTAGAGCCAGATACATATCCTTGACTCAAGAATGGAGAAGAAAGCTGTGTACCAAAATTTTAAAGGTGTTTGTCTTTAATGAGTGAGGTCATGGAGAATTTTTAATGTCCTTTATACTCTTATGAATCTCTCAAGTGTTCTACAATGACTATATTTTGCTGATGTAATGAGATTAAATACACTGAGTGCTATTTTAAAACTAATAACCCTAGAGGTGAAACACTAGGCAAGCACGAGGCAGGTGGCAGTCCTCCCCGGGGGATAGAATTGCTCACGAGCTTTTGTCCTCTTGGATGGTGAGGACATGGGGTTAGGAGCCCAGGTCCCGGGCTCTTGGGTTTCAGCACAACTAAATAAAGCTCCTGGCCCACGGGGAGCTATGAGGTGGGGTTGCCAGAGCAACCTTGGGGCTTTCCTCTCATTCCTGAGGGTTAGGAGCCTCGAGGCCACTCAGAGGCCTCGCCAGACTCCTTCTCATGCCCGCAGCCTAGAACCTGTCTGACTCGGGTCTCTGGCGTCCGTGATTGTTGGGCTGGGGATCCTGCCCCTGGCCATTGGAGGTAGGATGATTTTAGGACCCCTCACCTTATCCCATCAGCTAGAAGGATCTGCCAGCATGTATCATTTGGGGCCACTGTGAGGTAGAAGGAGCTGAAGTGGAAATATGAAAACCAACACAAAACCTGATTAAACCCTGGACCTCTGGAGGAAGGAAGAAAAGGGAGCTGGAGGAATCGCTCAGGGCCTTGGTTTTCTCACTGGGGAATGGGGCTGTTGGGAGAATAACACATGAATGAAATATGGAAAGTGCTGGAATGGGGTGCTGGTTTCGTGTTCTGGTTTTGCTGACATTGGGGGCGACAGAGGCCAACGGTATGGCTGGCTCCTCACTGCCTGTCCATATCCCGGTGCCCCTCTGGACTCCCAACGGCCCGCACAGAGCACGGAGTGGGAGACATTTTTGTGCCCCAAACCTGATTTCTGCATCGACAAAGCCCAGGGGATCATGTGACGGATATCTATCTGCTTGTGATTCACAAATGGATTTTGTATTGCCAGCCCGGATCTTAAAATCACTTCCCCCTCCCAACCACCCTCTCCCCGGCCCCGGACATGCAGGCTCCCACAGAGGAGTCATGTGAGGCCGGCTCAGATTGAGTGCAGGAATGAACCCGGTCCAGCTCTGCCCTGTGACACACATAGCCTCCAGCGATCACATGGCCTCCAGCTGCCACTGCCTGCCCTCTGTTCCCAGCCTGGTGCCCGCTCCCTGGCAGGCGCCCTGAGCTGACTCATCCCTCTAGGCTGTAAGCTTGGCAGACCACTGGACTGAGTGACAGAGGGGCAGGGCCAGCAGGCGTGGATAGTTTTGGTCCCAGCCGACCTCGAGGTGGAACCCCATCCAGGAGTCTCCCTGGCAGCACGTGGTGTTCACAGGTAGGCGCCCTGCTGGCCTGGCACAGAGAGCTGCTGCCAGCTGGCTGCCAGCTGGCTCCCCGCAGCAGCCCAGCCCGGGCCCCCCTGAGCAGGGAGCTTGCGCCACAGGTGCTGACACGGGCTGTGCAGGGAGCCAAGGGCATTGTCCAGCCGCGGAGCTCGTGGAAAGGCTGGAGGCCAGGTGTTGCCAGGCCTTAGAAGGAGGGAAAAGGGCAAATACAAGCAGCGCCACCTGTACACATACTCAAAACCAGCAAACAAAAAGGTAAACCTTTAGACCAGTAGTTCTTTTTTTTTTTAATATATTTTATTGATTTTTTTTTATAGAGAGGAAGGGAGAGGGATAGAAAGTTAGAAACATCGATGAGAGAGAGACATTGATCAGCCACCTCCTGCACTCCCCCTACTGGGGATGTGCCCGCAATCAGGGTACATGCCCCTGACCAGAATCAAACCTGGGACCTTTCAGTCCGCAGGCCAATGCTCTATCCACTGAGCCAAACCGGTTTCGGCTAGACTAGTAGTTCTTAACCAAGAGTGGTTTTGCCCGACCCTCTCGAGACAGTTGTGGTTGTCACCGCAAGAGCCAGGCTGCTGGCCCCCCAGTGCACAGAGGCCAGGAAAGCTGTTGCTTAGCATCCTACAGGGCACTGCACAGCCGCCCACAGCAAAGGAAGACCCAGCACCGTTCAGAAGCCCCGCTCTAGGAAGAAAGCAACTCTCCTAGAGAGAGTGTGATCAGGGCCCCAGGAATGAACCCTCCCCTGAACTGAGTGAGCTGTGACTGTCACTCCAGGCTTGGAACCCTCAACGCCTGCCCAGTGCCTCGGATTTGAACCCAACCTCTCAGCATGTGCACCACGCCTTCCTCCCAGGATCTGGCTCAGGCTTCCCCTCCAGTCTCACCTCCTGATGGCTTTGGTCCCACCGAACCATTCACAGTACCCAAGACCCCAAGGCCTTGGCCCTTAAGGGGATGCCATATCCTCTGCCAGAATGCTTTCTTCCCACTCCCATCTAGCAGCTGCTCACCCACCCTCCTGGGTCCAGCTGGGCCATTTCCTCATCCAAGAAGCCTCCCAGAGTCCCCTTGGCCCTGAAATGGGACATGGCACCTCTGCCATAGAACATCACACAGGGAAGTGCCGGGATGACAGAGCTGTGTGTCTGTCCACTGTGGGCTCCGTGGACATCGTGGACGTCGAGGACTATCCCCCTAGTGCCTGGGGAGACCTTGAACAATGGGCACTGCTCTCCTTGATTTCTCTCCGTAATCTTGGGGTGGGCGGGGCCATCTTGGAGACAACACAAAAACACATTTCAGCCATTTCCTACCTGCCCCCAACTTCCATTAGTCATTGGCTGAGAGCTGCTCCCGGGGGTGTTAACCTCTAGCACCCCACCCCAGAGACAGGAGGAGAGTCCCAGCGCAGGCAGTAGATGCCTGTGGCACATCTTGGAGTGGTGAATGCAGCGCCTGCTTCATCGGGGTCAGCACACTTTGCTTAAAGATCCGCAAAACAAATGTGTGGGCCGTGGGGCTTCTGTCACAACCAATCACCTCTGCCACAGAGGTAAGCCAGTGGGACTGGCTGTATCCCAAGATGACTTTATTTACGAAAACAGACAGCCAACGTGCAGGATGTAGTTTGCAGACTCCTGGGCTACATGTGTGATGCATCCCATTTTGCAGATTATGAAACTGAAGACCCAGTAGAGAAAAGTGACTGTCGTAAAGCCAGCTAGAGGCACATCTGACTTTCTGCCCAATATTTCCTCCACTAGACCCACTCCCTCTAGATTGGGGTCTTGGTGTGGTTTTCAGGGAACTTGCAGCCAGAAACCTTCGAGGCAGTGTCTGCGTAACCTATGATCCTTAAATGGCAGCAGTTATTTCCTCTTCGTGGCCAGTGAGGACTCAGGGACTGAAGCCTTTGGCCTGCGAGGATTGCTCAGGGCCACTCTGGGAGCGTCACTGAGTGAGGCGGCTTCGGGAGTGCCCCGGTGCCAGGCCCTCTTGCATCGACCTCTGCCTCAGCTACCTCGGCAGAGCCTCTCCCAACAGCGTCCACAGTGCGCAAAGTGAAAAAGCAGTGAGGACTTCGGAGCCTGTAAAAATCTAAAAATATCCAGGAATGTGTGCACATATGTGGCCCTTTTGTGATCAAAACATCTGGAGAGAAGATCAAATGTTCCTGCTGCAATTTGCCTACAATCCGGCGAAGACTTGGGAAGGAAATCTAAAGTCACTGACTTCACTGGGGAGGAGCACGTCACGAGAGTCATGTTTTCTTAAGACAAAATAAGTTATGCGCACAAAGAGTCCCAAACCCCCACCCCCAGGAAGTCCTTGGCATTCTGGAGATGGCTTCTCATAACAGGGGCGAAAAGTTCATTGGCTACAGGCTTGAATTCCTAATTTGATGCCTTTAAGACCGAAAAAAAAAAAAAGAAAATTAAAATACCAAGTTCTTTAAACAAAACATTAAGAGCTGTGATGATGTAGTGAATTATTAAATGTCAGACTGAAGCAGGCCTAGTGTGAGACATGCATTTGTCAGGTGGGGAAACTGAGACTCAAAGAGAGAGCTTTCCTGGTTTCCCATGAAAAGTGGCAGAGAGAGAGCTGGCCCTGGCCAGTGTGGCACCGTTGGTTGAAGCATTGTCCTTGCACTGGGGGTCATGGATTCCATTCCCAATCAGGACACATACCTAGGTTCAGGTTGCCCAATCTCGGCCGAGATTTGGAGCACACACTGGAGGCAACTGATCTCTCTCTCTCTCTCTCTCTCTCTCTCTCTCTCTCTCTCTCTCTTTCTTTCTCTCTCTTTCTTTTCTTTCTCTCAAATCAATAAAATAAAATGCTTGTGTCCTGACTCCCAGACCACAGGTTCATGGGGAAGGAGAGTTGGAAGGAAGGGTCAATCCTCATTCTGTTACTCCTAAACCATATGACCTGTACCTTAAAGATGCTAATGGTTACTTTTGCCTGTAAGAAGCCAGGATCAGGACTTCTGGATTAGAGCATCTGTTTTCTATAGACCTACAGGGTCCCTGAAGGATGAACAAAGGCAAGGCATTACTAATCAAGGCCCCAATCCCTAATAGAATGTCCTGGTAGTTTGGGCTGACTGATGTGTGAGCCTAGAATTTTATTTTTTACCTCAGCTTGAATCCTTGGCCAGAAGCAAGCAAAACTGGCCTATAAGATTCCCTTTCCTCAGGCTGAGCCCTAACTGTAGCTGAGAAAGCCGGCCACTCCCTAAAGCTTACGGCAGCCTGATAGGCTGCCCACCCCTGCCTTTTGTCAACTGCATGCCATGCTTTTGTTTCCACTGACCTTTGGGTGGTAGCATTGGCCACTTAGCCACTCCTTACTTTAGAGATTCGAGGAAACCTTAAGTCAGATACTCCGGAGTTGCAAAGGGAGGTGTGTCTGAGCAGAGCCCAGAACTTTTCAACCTGCCCCTCGTCTTGGAGAACTGTCATTCAAGCATGCCCTTGACTTGATCTCCACCAGAGGAGATGTAGTGCACCCTCCAGAGGTCAACCTTTTTGTTTATCTCCAGTTAGTCCAATGGGCTGCTCAATAAACAGACCCCCTCGCCCCAAGGCATAGATGTCCTCCATAGAGAAAATATCAGGAATCATCACAACAGTCTTAGTAGCATCTTGGCAATATTGTTTCTCTAACCCTTTTCACTGCTTCCTAGTCTCACTCTATCCCACCTGGGATTACTGAGATAGGAGGCTCACACTCCCAAGGTCTTTACAAATGCCTCATTTGTGCTGCCCACACTCTCTACACTAAGCTAAAATGTCATGTTCTCTCATAATGACCAAGTGGCTAGCAAGCTTGAAGACCACATAATGGACTTCCAAAAGCAACAAACTATAATTGCAACAGAAATACCCACATTTGCTACTACACTATCAACTTATCATAAATGTATTCCCTCCATTTTAAATAGTCTTCCTTTGCCACAGAGGAAAAGAAAAATACCATCATAAAAAGTCACCAACTTAGAAAGAGAAGAAGAAACTACAAAGTTAGAAAACTCAAAGCAAAATGGCAATAGTAATTCCATATCCATCAATGACATTAAACATAAATGGATTAAATTATCCAATCAAAAGACAGATACTGGCTGAATGATTGAAAAAACAAGATATAATGACATGCTGCCTACAAAATATTTACTTCACCTTTAAGAACATATATAGGATGAAAGTGAATGGAATGTAAAAAGAGATCCAATCAAATGGAAACCAAAATAGAGCAGGGTTGGCTATATTTATATCAGACAAAGAAGCTTTAACTCAAAAAATGGTCATGAGAGATGAAAACAAAGGTTATTATATAATGATAAAAGGATCAATTCATCATGAAGATACCATTATAAAATTTTATGCACCTCATATCTAAGCACCTAAATATATACTAGTAAAGCAAGTATTAAAAGAACTGAAAGGAGAAATAAAGATCAACGCAATAATAGTAGGTGTGTTTACTATTTCACTTCCAACAGTGGATAGATCATCCAGACAGAAAATCAATAAAGAAAAATCATATTTTGAACAGCACTATAAACCAAAAAGTCCATCCAATAGCAGCAGAATGTACCTTCTTCTCAAGCACATGGGGAACATTCTCCAGGATAAATCATATGTTGGGCCACAAAACAAGTCTTAATACATTCAAGGTTACAATCACGTAACAACAATGCTATGAAACTGGTAGAAATCAGTAACAGGAGGAAAATTGGAAAATTAACAAACACATGGAAATTACATAACACACTCCTGAACAACCAATGGGTCAAAGAGGAAATCAAAATATAAACCAACAAATATCTTGAGACAAATGAAATTAGGGATACAGTGTATCAAAACTTATGGGGTGAAGCAAAAGCAATTCTAAGAGGAAAAGCTATAACTATAAACACATTAAGAAAAAAAATAAAGATCTCAAATAAATAACCTAACTTTATACCTCAAGAAACTAGAGAAAAAGAAGACTCACTTTAAGCCCAAAGTTAGTAGAAGGAAGGAAATAATAAAGTTAGCAAAAGACAGCCCAAAGTTGGTAAAAGTTAGCCCAAAGGGCTCAACATCACTAATTATCAGGGAAATGCAAATCAAAACTACAATGAGATATCACCTTACAGCTGCTATAATGGCTACTATAAAAAAGACAAGCGATAACAAGTGTTGGCAAGGATGTGGGGGCAAGGGCACCCTTGTGTACTGCTGGTAGAAATATAAATTGCTACAGTCATTATGGAAAACAGGGCGGAGGTTCCTAAACATGTAAAAATAGAATTACCAGACAACCCAGCAATCCCAGTTCAGGTATATACTGGTATCCAAACGAAAAGAAGTCACTATCTCAAAGAGATATCTGCACCCCATGTTCATTGCAGCATTATTCCCAATAGCCATAACATGCAGACAAACAACCTAAATGCTTGTCAATGGATAAATAGATAAAGAAAACTTGGTATACACAATGTTTAATCATTTAAAGAAATAAAATCTTCCCATTTGTGACAACATGGAGGAAACTTGAGAGCATTGTATAAGTCAAATGTCATATACAGAAAGACAATTTTTTTATGATCTCAGTTATGTATGGAACCTAAAAATGTTGAACTCATAGAAACAGAGTAGAATGGTGGTTGCCAGGGACTAGAGAAAAAAGAAGGAATAAAGCCATGATGGTCAAAGGGTACAAATTTTCAGTTATCTATACCAATAAAAGGGTAATATGCTAATTAGACTAGACATCTCCCGGACATCCTTCTAGACAAAGCCATAGTGGCAGGGGCTGAGGCAGAGGTGGTTAGGGGAGATCAGGCCAGCAGGGGAGAACACTTAGGGGCGATCAGGTTGGCAGGCAGAGGTGGTTAGGAGCAACCAGGCAGGCAGGCAGGCGAGTGATTAGGAGTCAGTGGTCCCAGATTGTGAGGGGGATATCTGACTGCCACAGGGATCAGGCCTAAACTGGCAGTCGGACATCCTCCAAGGGGTCCTGGATTGGAGAGGGTGCAGGCCTAGCTGAGGGGACCCTCCTCCCCCAGTTCCTATGCACAAATTTCATGCACTGGGCCTCTAGTAAGATAAATAAATCTTGAGGATCTATCTATAATAATAAAAGCATAATGTGTAAATTGACTGAATGGCAATCCAAACATCCTTCTGGATAACCTTCCAGACAAAGCCAGGGCTGTAGCTGCAGCTGCGAAGGAGGGATTGAGGCAGCCACTATGGTTGTGAAGGCCTACTCTTGCATGAATTTCGTGCATCAGGCCTCTAGTAGGTTATACTATATTACACAGTTGAAGTTTGCTGAGTATATTTTAAATGTTCTTACTAACCAAAAAATGGTAACTACCTGGGGTGATGGATGTGTTAATTAACCTTATTGTGGTAATCATGTCACAATATATATGCACATAAAAAATTTTTAAACATGACACATTTCCTATTAGTGCTTATATTCCACTTTAAGGAAAACCACTGGCTTGGACTGGTGAGCAGAAATTACAGGAGAAAATAAAATAGTACACTTGCATTGTTAGTATTAAAGATAAATATGAAGTGATCAATATTTTAAAGAATAAACATGTGTATGTGCATTTACTACTCATTTTGCCTTATGTTCTGTCAGTTCATGCTTTTCCCTTCAGAAATTGTGTGCTTTCACCTGGTATATAATCTAGTTTTCCAACCAGCTTTAGGAGGTGCCAAATATTTAATGACACCCCACCTAGAAACAATAAATACATTTGAGTGAGTCTTAGACTCCTGGGGAAAGGGCTGCTGAAAATTTGATGAAAGGGATTAATAAATTATAACCAGGCTATTAAGATGTGAATCACTAAAGACTCCTGACACTCTTCCTTTTGCTAATTATAATTAGGAAACAAATAAACAGACTCACCTCACTGTGCTCAGAATTCCACCCCGCTCCGTTCTGAGGTCCCTTGGCTGGTCTACTTCATGGACTTTCATTTAGACTGAAGATGGCTGTCACTGAGGAGCAAATAAGGTTCTGACAGTTGAGGGGCAGGGCACTGATTCTCTCAACCAGAAGCTATGACTGTATTGGTGAGATGCCAATCACACAGCTGGGAAGAGGAAAGACCCAATTTGTAGGCCATGGGGTATCTTCCCAATCGAAGTGCTCCTGCTGATGGATTTCAGGGCCTGCGTCAAGCTGTCCTAGATCCAAGCTTTCTGGAAGGAACCTTGGACATGATCTCATCCCACTCTTTTTTTGTGTGAGCAGAAATTTATAACAGCTTGACATCTCTCTCAAAGGAGAGGCGGCAAGTTGCCTAAAGTTGTGCAACCTTTCAAAGCAAAACTCCTGACCCCTAGACCTCACCTGCTCTTTCTATGTTATTTTACACCTGCTAAGTGGCCAGAATCCAACAGCTCTGGACTTTCCTATCCAACTCTTTATAATGCAGGCATCAGAGGGCAGGCCACAAGCCTCAGGTGTCAGGGGGCAGTCCCAGCACCCCAGTGTGAGTGAACCAGCCGTAACTACATCCCTGGGTATCTGATGTGAAGCTCTGCCGGCATAGTCATTCAGCATGCGTACAGAAACAGACTCTCTTACTCACCTTTGTATCCCAGAGCCTGGAACAATGCCAGACAGAGGAGTCGTCCCAAAATTTGTTTCAATGAATGAATCATGAGAGTATATCTAATTTCAGAGCCCCTCTCTCTCTCTCTCTCTCTCTCTCTCTCTCTCTCTCTCTCTCTCTCTTAGCTAAATGAGTCAATGCCAAGAGTGGTTAAAAATGCATTTTCTTCCAATATTTCATGGATTCTGCATGTAGACAATCTTCAACAAACATATGTTCAGGTTTACAACATACTAGGTGGTAGGTAAAGAGAACTAAAGCACCACCCTTGTCCCTAGGGGCTCACAGTCTATGGAGAGAGACAGATGTCCAGATGGTTATAATCTGGGACGAAGGTACACCAAGAAAAAGGTACCATAGGAGTGACATACAGATAGGAGGTCGGTGCAAAGGTGACAGCTGAGCTGAGTGTTAAAGGATAAGTCAATTGGGGAATTAACAAGGAAGAGTATTTTAGACAGAGGAAACAACATGGACAAAACCATGGAATGAGATTGCATGAGAAAGCACAGCCAAAGACATTGAAAGAATGAAATTGGCAAATTGTATGATGTTGTACAATAAAATTTAATTTATTATTTACTTATTTATTTGTTTGTTTGTTTTGCTTCTCTGCTTGTTTGCTTTTCCAGAAGAGGTCATTGTTGAATAGAAGAAGAAGCATTGGATTTGAAATAGGAATAGCTCAAAAAAAAATAATGATTCCATTTATACTTGCTATACATGCCAGGCTCAGGTACATAGTCACCACATGATGGAGAATTTATTACATCCCATTTACAGATGGATGCTCAGTGAGTACTAGCCAGCCACTAGCGTTGTTCTTTTGTTTCTAGGACCTATTTGTTGAGACTCAGGGATGTGGAATAATTGGATCCACCACCTTATATACCCTACAAGTCCACACTGCTCCTCTTTTGGCTGGGAGTTTCCTTCTGCCATAAAAGCAGCAATCCCACCTCTTCCCTCAACTGGTAATTCCTGCCAGAGCACACGGAACTATCCCCAAACCTTCCAAAGCATCCGGTACACTGTCCTGCCCACTCTTCCTGCTCAGGCACCTCAGGCACCTCTCAACAGAGGCCTGGAAGTGTGCCCCTAGGGGTGTACATGGGTGTGGGTATACTGCCCAGTCTCTCCCATTTCCCCAAGTATTTATGCCTCTTGTTCCATGCACTCTTGTCTTCCCCCATACACTGCTATTCATTCAGAACTTCCCTCCCCTTAAATTAACAGTTTCTTCCTCAGACTAATGTCTAGCGCAGTGTCACCTTTTTTCAGGAGGCCCTCTCTTCTTCACACACACTCATTCCCTCCTCTGCGCTTTCCCTGCCATTTGTCATAGCTCAGTATTTCTGCATTCCACCAAAGATCGGGACTCGTGGAAGGTAAGGACTCTTTTGGATTCATCTCCAGTGCCCCCTGCACAATTAGGCCTTCCAGGCACAAATGGGATGAATCCCAGAGAGCATTGAACCATGACTCTGCCACTTCTCAGGGCCAGTCACGGCCTGAATTAGAAGCTGGTGAAAAATAGGGCCCTTGTTTCACCTGGTCACCATGAAGGTTGACATGCAGCAAGTAGGTGTACCTGAGTAGCCTTCATGCTCTAATAAGCTTCTGAAGGTTCCATAGCCCACCTTCATGTCCAGCCCAGCACTAAGTGGGGATATTATGGAATGTGACCAGATGATCTTGATCAGCTCCTTACTCCCCTCTGCTCAGTCCAGGCATGTATGTCTCCACTGTGTCCCCCAGAAAGCATGTATTGTTTCTAGAGTGGGAAACACCCTTCCCTTTTTTTTCCTGCATATTTATTTCTTCTCCTTTTATATTCCTTTGGCCCTTTTTAATGATATTTTGCACAAGAGAAGAGTAAAATGCATATATTTATATTTCCATCTTTGGACCCCACCCAAGTTTTCAAGTAGGCATATTTCTTTTAAGAAACATTTCTGACTGAGGAATGCTCAATACTATAACCCTTTCAATGTAAATTGGCTCATTCTCTCATCATTGGGTTTAAATCTCAGCTCCTCCAATTACTTGTCTGTGGGAACTAATTACTTAACCTCTCTGAGTCAGTTTTCTCATCTGTAAAATGGGAATAATGACCCTATTTTTCAAACGAGTGGTTGTAAACCAGAGAAATAATGACAAATGGCTTGTAATAGGCACTCAATAAATCACTGCCCTCCTGTGTTTAGAAGAAGTTTAATATGTTCTCTACCTATATCTTTCTATACTTCTTTCCTACTCTTCTGGAGCAGAAAAGGGTGGTCAAAATCCCACATATTCCAGAAATAAGCCTAGTAAACTAGTATCAAAAGTGTCTGTTGGGTTGGAAATGACTGTTTTTCAAACCTTAGTAAGATCGGTTTTACTGAAAAGGTCGGGCAACAAATTGCCACGAGTTGTGATGTGAACTTGTCACAACTCACACTTCCCCTCTGTCCTCCACATTAAGGTGACCATATCAAATTGTCAAACTCAAGTATCAGCCAGTGGTTTCCAGACAAAGATATTAGGCAGAGCTCAGACCTCCCAACCACCAGTAGGCCAGAAATGATAATCACTTGAGAATGTTAATTGAATGCTATAATTATAGTTGATGCCTAATAGGCATTTTGTACTGAGGTTGTGCACTGCCAAGAAAATATTTACTTGGAGAATTCAAGTCCACGACCAAGTCTATTTTTTTTTTCACAATAGAAATAATGCTTTAATTTGGCACCACCAGACACACCAGAGTGAAGCATCTTGGATATTTCAAACCTAATCAAGATGTCTCTTCTGCTTTTGCTTCTTTTATAGGCATATGGCTCCTTTCCCTTTGGGATCTATGCCGAAGTCTTGGGTGGGTTCTTTTGTGTTCCTTACTGAACTTTTAATGAGATCGCTAAGTTTCATTTATCAAAGTTTCATTTGAAGAGAGGAGGGGGGCAGAAGGAAAAGTGAGATGGGGAGACAGTCTGGAACTTTGGATCAATTTCTTGTCTCAAACACCCTTTTGTCAAATCCGTTATTTCCTTTGCAGTTGGTTGCTTATTTCCCTTCGGATTTTTGGCCCATGCTGTTCATAGCAAAACCTTTACATCGCAGGCTCTCTGGCAAATGCAAACACTGCCACCTCAGCATCCTTCCACCCACCACACCTTGGGCAGCTACCCTTGCCCAGGAGTTGGTCTCAGACCATGGAAATGGTGGGTCCTTGTGGTTTTGCCATTAGCACCAGCTTCCCAGTTGTATTCCTGTCCATAGGATGACCCACCCTGCTCAGGCTGTATTATGCTAATCAGGATGAGTATCCTCACATTTGGGGAAATCTCTTTCTTGTTCAAGCCTTCAGGTAGTCTCTATTTCTCTCTCATTTTCCTCCAGATTTCACAGTAGGTGGTAGGTATGCTTCATAGTTTGTGGCTTCGGGTTGCAGCCTTTCCTTGTGTTATTGAAGATGAAGGGCATTTTTCTTCTCTGTTTTTTATTTGTTGTTGTTTTGAATGGGTTTCTAGGGATGGATGAGAACTAAAAATACCTGTGTGCTGCCATATTTAACTGGAGGTCCCAAAGGCCTTTTTCACCCCAAACCTTTTACTTATTTTGTATCTGTTTGTATTTTGTGTTATTTCTGCAAATTGCTCCAAAGCATGCTCTGAAATAAGGTGAGGGCATATGTATACAAATGCTAAAAGCCACATTCTTCCATTTGCCCCTTTCTAAACTGCAATTTCTATGTATCTCTTTGGAAGTCTTTTCATTATTTTACTTTTCTGGCATTTCTCTTATACAGTCTGGAAACCCTTCGAGTCTCTAAAAGAACTCAGAGAGATATTCTTTGGGGTCACTCCTCTTCTCCTCTAACCAGAAGGGCAAACTGTACTTGTGGGTGCTGTTGGTAGTTCTCTCCCTTTTAGGCTAAGCCATATCCCTGAATCTCTAAGCCACCAGAGGAATGTGTTCCTCTTGTGACTCCCGCAAGCACTGCCATGGAAACTGTCTCTTTCTGGTCTTGACTGAAAGGGTTCCTGGGAGAACTGCTTGTAGGCACCACACCCGATCCCCGTTTTCTGCAGAACTGCTGTGTGTATATTATAGAGATGAGCCCCCCTATGCAGCTGAAAGGCCTCCTCATTCCTTTCACCCACACCCCGGTGGGGCTGTTGAGTGGTATAAGTATGGCACAGCAGCATCCTGCTCACCAGAGTCCCCACCTGCTTCCTGCACCTGTTTTCTTGGGTTCCTGATCCAAGGGGAAGGAGAAGATGATTCAACTTTGAATATATGTTTATCCTGCTGGTGGAATGTCATTAAATATGGAAAATCATGCAAGTAAAGTTCCAAAGAAATGGGTCACCGGTTTGGCAATCCCGCTGGATTTATCATTCACAGTAGGGAAATCTGGTCCCTCAAAAAAGATTCTTGCGGAAACTGGTTTGGCTCAGTGGCTAGAGCGTTGGCCTGTGGACTGAAGGGTCCCAGGTTCGATTCCGGTCAAGGGGAGGTATCTTGGTTGCAGACACATCGCCAGTAGGGGGCGTGCAGGAGGCAGCTGATCAATGTCTCTCTCATCGATGTTTCTGACTCTCTAACCCTCTCCCTTCCTTTCTGTAAAAAATCAATAAAATATATTTTTAAAAAATTGTTTTGCAGGATCCAGAAGTATAGGAGGGAGGAGAAAGCCATGACCTGTCACTGGCATGAATGCAACAGCAGGCGAGAGAGCCCATATCTCACGACAATAACCTCTACTAAGGCTGATGTTTACTCAGAGCCTCCTCTTCACAGCTCCAGGAGAGGCACCTCTTCCCATCCTGTCCTCCCAACAATCAGTCAAGCTATTTCCTCCATTTTAAGCATAAAGATATTGATGATTCTGGTAGAGAGTGGAAGGGACAATAGGAGTATTTTTAAAGAATGATTACACTGTTGATGACGCCTTGTTTAAGCAAAAATGTTTTAATGTTTGGCTTTAAAGGAATCTCCCAAGAACCTGCAAATTGAGGGCCTTCAAAGGATGGTCATAATTGTTTAGCACCCCGTCCTTTCACATCCCTCCAAAGCCCCCTCGGCTCAAAGGTGCAAAGCCAAAGCTGGTTCAGGCAGCCACCCACTGTGAAATCGACAGCTACTTTCCCAGGAAGCCACCAGGGGTCAGGCTGCTTACCTCTTCAGCCCCACTAAACCTTGGTTGGACACAGTCTACTCTTCTCCCACATGTTCGTTTGCGATCCTTCAAAGAAGGCCCAGAGCTCAGAAAAACAAAGCCCAGCCCAGGTGAAATTGTTTCCTTTTATCAGTTTGTCTGTTTCGTGGATCAACATGTATGGGGTGCCTGGTAGATGCCGGGCATTATTCAGGTGCTATTCAATCTTCACAATGCTTTTCGGTGGATACAGAACCTAAGCAGCTTATCCACGGTACTCAGCTAGAGCTGAGCTTCAAATTCAAGTGTCCAGGGTCTGAAATACCACGTTCTGGCTTCACTGTTAATTGAATTTTGTGAAGCACGGAATCAAGTTGAAAATCCAGGCTTCACGTAGACCAGTTCTCCTAATATTTTGATGTCTCTCAGTAAAGCAGAGAAGTGGGAGCTGCTTTCATTGGGCGAGGGAGGGGGAAGAAGGGGCAGGGGGAAGGGGGAGGATCTTCTCCAGATATTGAAATCTATCTCCCTTCAGTTTCTCCCAAATATCCTAGCTCTGGCCTCCAGCCCACATGCAACCCACCCAACCCTTTCTCTCCCTTGAGAGCATTTCAGAGTTGGAATGAAAGCTCTCTTGTCTTCTTTCTGTCTCTCTTTTGCAGCCCAGGCATCCTCAGATTCCTCTACCCTTCTGCCTTCTGTCTATGGCTAGTTCCAACTCTGCCTTCCATTTTTGGTGTGAAGCTGGGTCATGAGGGAGATCAAAAGCATCAACTATTTTCATAATATCATTGGGTATTTGTGTGAGTAAATCCTCACCTTGCTCTTCGGTTGACTCTACCAGGTGCCAGAAACATTTGAATATGACTTGTAGGTGATTTAGGAACAACCTTGAAAAACCTGCCTAGTGGGTAACAAGATGTTTACCTGTAATTACCTCAGAGCAAAGGTTAAGCACTTTGGAATATTGAAGGCATTTTAAAAGATTATTTTCAAAATTTACACAAGGGGAAAATTTGAGAACATCTGTTCTTTAAAATCACTGTAAAATATTCATCTATAAATAACTTAAAAATACTGAGTAGGGAGTCTCTTTGGAGTTATTTGGCTATGTGAGTTCAGAAAGTCTCAGCTAGAAAGAGACTTTTCCCCAAGAGTTCCTTCCTGCATCTTTTTACAATACAATTTTCTTTATAATACACTACACCTTTCCTCAGGGATTATTGCCATGATATTTAAATAGGGTGGTTTTTTGTTTTTTGTAATAAGGGTTTTTAAAAATAGATCTTTTCTGGCAAGTGAGAGACGTTCTTTTGGAACTGTTGTAGTCTCTGAGATAAACACTATGTAAAGGAGTGTTGATACCATGAACCCAGTGTTGATACCTGAAACACCAGCATGCCCTCTACAGAGCAGTTTCATATTTTGAATTTCATTCTAGGATCAAATATAGAAAGGCCTGGTCCCTGGACATTTTGCATCCTTCCTAATGCCTGCGTTACTGTTTATTTAAAGGGATCTGATCATCTTCACTGATAATCTTGGTGACTTTTTGGTAAAGTCAGGAAGGAATTCTCTTTGGTACTTAAGGATCTCCAGACCTCTTTTTTTTTTTTTTTTGTAATCCTTCCCTGAGGACATGTTTATTGATCTTTCAGAGAAGAGACAGGGAGGGAGAGAGAGAAAGGGGGAGAGAGAGAGAGAGAGAGAGAGAAAGAGAAAGAAAGAAAGAAAGAAAGAAAGAAAGAAAGAAAGAAAGAAAGAAAGAAAGGGAGAACATTGATCAGTTGCCTCCCTATGTTCCCTGACTAGAACAGAACTGGAACCCAGACAGGTGCCCCGACTGGGACTCAAACCGACAACTCTTTGATTCGTGGGATGATGCCCAATAAAGTGAACCACGCAGCTGAGGTTCCAGACCACTTTTATACACTATCCTGGCTGGCACTGGCTTCTACTGAACAGAGGACCTGACCCACTTTGTAAAATTTGTGAGATCCGAATAAGATTGCCAGATTTAGGGGAGGGACACTTAATGCCCAGATAAATTTGAATTTCAGATGAACAACAATTATTTTAGTAAGTTTATCCCAAACACTTGATTATAATTGGCAATCCTATGCTGAAACTTAGTGTCACTGCCTTATGTTAATTTTCACCAATGAACTTTAGAAATATCTCTATTGTGTGGTAGAATAAAAACTGCATCTGTTTTTTAAATCTTTATTAAAGACATAACAAACACTTTCTTGACTCTATACACACACACACACACACACACACACACACACACACACTAGAGGCCTGCTGCACAAAATTCATGCATAGGGGGCTAGGTATGTGTCCCTCAGCCCAGCCTGCACCCTCTCTAATCTGGGACCCCTCAAGGGCAGTTGGACATCCTCTCACAATCCAGGACTGCTGGCTCCCAACCTCTTGGCTGCCTGATTGCCCTAACCACTTCTGCCTACCAGCCTGATCACTCCCTAACCACTCCCCTGCCAGCCTGATTGAAGCCTAACTGCTCCGCTGCCGGCGAAATTACCCCTAACTGCTCTCCCCTGCCAGCCTAGTCATCCCTAACTGCCCTCCCCTGCAGACCTAGTCCCCCTCCAACTGCCCTTTCCTAAAGGCCTGGTTGCCCCTATCTGCCCTCCCCTGCTGACCTGATTGCCCACAACTGCCCTCCCCTGCAGGCTATCTTGTGGCAGCCATCTTGTGTCCACATGGGGACAGCCATCTTTGACCACATGGGGGCAGCCATCTTGTGTGTCGGAGTGATCATCAATTTGCATATTACTCTTCTATTAGGTAGGCTATTCCAATTGAGACATATGGCTAGTCTCATCCAATGTATGTGCCTTGCACAGAATTGAATGTGGGCCTCCATTCATTTCTTAAGAGCTGATAATTGGGGGAAACTGAAAATGAGCTCCAAAGAAAGATGAATGGGGAAGAACATAGTCTTAGTACCTGAAGCATTGTAAAGAGGTCAGGAATTTTGTGTCTTGCTGTTGTTTTCTCTTGAGTGCATTACTGTGTGCAATATATAATAACTACTGGTATATTGACAGATAGTTAGATAAAGGAATGAATATCATACTCAAAGCCTCTTTCTCAAGCCACCACCACAATATATCTAGACAAGAGGCCCAGTGCACAAAATTGATGCATGGGGGGAGAGGGATATCAGCCTGCCCCCTCTCCAACCTGGGACCCCTCTCACAATCCTGGACCACTGGCTTGTAATCACTCGCCTACTTGCCTGCCTGGTCACCCCTAACTGCCTCCCCACCCCACCCCAACCCTGCTAACCTGTTTGCCTCTTACTGTCCCCCCATTAGCCTGGTCACCCCCAACTATCCCCCTCTGCCAGCCTGGTTGCCCATAACTGCCCCCCTGCCAGCCTGGTTGCCCCTCATGGCTCCCCCAGCAGATTGGTCACCCCACACAGCCGGCTTGTTCAGTCGTTTGGTCATCCCTCACTAACTCCCTTGCTGGCCTGGTCATAGGCAGCCATCTTGTGAGAGTGTGACAGTCAATTTGCATATTATCTCTTTATTATATAAGATGCCTTTAGATCTCAATGCTGTGTTAGGCTCTAAAATAAGAAATTGATAGTCTTTAAAATGTGTGGCTGTGTGAGGGATGGGATGGAATGGGATGGGATGGGATGGGATGGAGTGAAGTGTGATGGAACAGAAGGAATGGAACTGGAATACCTAAAGTATATAATGATAAAAATGTCAAATGCCAAGATTTTATGAATGCTCAGATAACATGTAAAAGTCACTGTGTCTTTTATGTCTCTGAAACAGGAATTTTGCAGTAGATAGTTACAAGTATTTGTAAGAGATCTATTAAAATACTGATCAGAAAGTTTCCTCTAAGTCATTGAGCATTAGGATGGATGTTATTTAATTGCCTAAGTGGGGATTCATTTAATATTCTCATGCAAAGCCTGTGAAATCAAAGATATTTAAAGTTTTAATCACTTCAACTAAGCATGCATGAACCTTGTTCCCTCTCCTACTATGCTTTACTCCTTGAATTTGTAATCATTTGGAGAATTTTATTTATATCTGATCAATTTTATTAGATAAAATACTAGCCAAAAAATGCAAGTAACTGATTCATATTTATTTCCCTAAAAGGAATTATTTCTATATAAAAGAACCATAATCCCTATTTTACACAATTTAATAGACTTGTTTTATCATGCAAATGCATATTTTAATGGGTTTTTATTATTGTTTTGTTTATCACAATTCACTTTGCAGATTCATTTAAAAAAAATTCAATGTGGAAATTTTATTTTCCAAAGTCGATTCAAGCAAATATGGACAGTGTATGGTCTCCAATTCTATGTACTAAATTTTAGGAATGTATTGTTTTGCTCTGCTGAGCAGAAAATAACCATCTACTACATAAAGTCATTCAAAGAAGCAAACAAACTTTTGTAGTCTATTCTTCAGCCAGAACTTCTTGAGAAACACATACATAATCGCTTTAATAAAATAAGCCTCTTTACTGGAAATTGTGTTTGAAAATGAAAAACCCAAATATTTTATTTATAGGACTATGTTGAACAGATCGATCTAACCAATATACAGAATTGAATTGTATTGTATTTGTTTGGAAATGTATTACCTATTCTTTCTTACCCAAAAATGGACATGAGCTGATATAACCTAAAACACAGGTGTGAGTATTATTTAAGATAATAAGGGACAACCTTTTAGAGAGATATTTGATGTCAACTGATATATTCTCCTGAGGTTTTTGGGTTTTGTTTTCTTTCAGGTTAAAATATACAGCTTCTTCAATCATTCCATATATGTTGTAGTGTCAACACCTATGACTCTCCCACCTCCACCAAATTCATATATTCATATCGTAACCTCCAATGTGATGGTATTTGGAGGTAGGGCCTTTGGGATAAGTGGGTCATGAGAGTGAAGCCTTCATAAGTGGGATTAGTGCCCTCATAAAAGAGAACCCAAAGAGCTCACTTCTTTCTTCCACCATGTAAGGATGCAGCAAGAAGATGGCAGTCACCAGACACCAAATCTGCCAGTGTCTTGACCTCGAACTTTCCAGCCTACAGAACTATGAAAAACAAATATTTGTTGTTTCAGCCACCCAATCTATAGTATTTTTTAAAATCCTCACCCAAGGACATGCTTAAAGAGAGGAAGGCAGAAAAGAAAGAGAGAAACATTGGTATGAAAGAGAAACATCGATTGGTTGCCTTCCACCTGTGTCCCAACTGGGGATGGAACCACAGCCTATGTATATGCCCTGATCGGGAATTGAACAGGCAGCCTATCGGTGCACAGGATGATAACCAACTGAGCCACTCTACCCACAGTGTTATTTTTGTTATAACGGCCTGCAGAAACTACTGTAATACCCCTCTATCCTTTGTCTGTACCTGAACAAGCTGAGGGTTATAAATGACCCACTTGTAGTGTGAAACCAACATCTGGCCATAGAACAGTGGAAAGCTGGCAGGTGGCCTTCCTTGTTCTGGGCACCATACTACTTAAGTATCGCCTGTGTATTGCCTGTTTGGCATCCCAAAACAGCTGTATGAAGATCTATTTTATTGAGTTAACATAAGAACTAATGTGGTAAGGTAGCATTCGGAAGTATTTTAATGTGCTTTCCTTTCTGCCACTCTTTTGTACATCAAGTTTGCCCTTTTCATCCAGCGGGTCATTACTCTTGAAGAGAGTAAGATTGTCAAAGCCAGAATGCAAAGAGAAAAAGTGTCAGTTCAACCTTTAACTTCCAATTTTAGAATCTTAGAACTGTACAAATCAAGAATCTTATTTTTAAAAGCAATGTTTTGGGGGTAAAAAAAGATGTATGGGCTCCAAAGAGCCAAAATCTGAAAGAGCTCAGTTTATAGTGGTTACCATACACCAAGGAATGAATAAAAACAGGAAATAAAATTCTTATGATGGAGGAGAGTACAGGTAGAGGGGAGAAGAGAACAGGAGAGTTGAGACTCCATTATGGTCCTTCTCTCCCCCTCACACAAGTGCTCCCTCCCTTCCCCCACCTTGGCCTGGAGTAGGCTGTTCTCACGGAGCATCCTGGGGTCAGAGGGGAGTGCCTGGTTTGTGTTTCCTCCAGATCGTCACCAGCCTTTATGGGGATGTCTCATCTGTTGCTCTTCATATGCCAGCTCTATCTCCACTGCATGTTCAATGATGAGCACTGTCTATGCCATGGTCTCCAGTTGTAAGATCAGCTTTCTCAGAGAACTCTCCAATCTAATTCTAGGCCTGTTATAGTCTATGGGTCTTTTTGGCAGCTCTGCTTCCCCCCTGAGCTGGGGGACATTTGGATTTTCTCCCATATACATGCAGGCATGGAGAGCTAGATGGTATAGTGTTTTCCTTCAGTCTTTGCTTGCACACACCATCCTTCCACATCTTCTCTACCGTAGTAGGTCCATGGGACTCAAAATACCTACAAGGCCATTTTCTTCAGAGTTCTTGATGATTACTACCCTCCCCTGCAGGCATGGTCAAACCCAACTACCCTCTCCTGTTGACCCAGTCACCCCTACCTGTCCTCCCCTGCTGTCCCTGTCACCCCTAATTGCTCTCCACTGCTGGCCTGGTCATCCCCAACTGTCTTCCCCTGCAGGCCTGGTTCCCCCCAACTGCCCTCCCATGCTGGCTTGGACCCCCAACTGCCCTCCCCTACAGGCATGGTTCCCCCCAACTGCCCTCCCCTATAGCCATGGTCCCCACCAACTGCCCTTCCCTGCTGGCCTGATTGTCCACAACTGCTGTCCCCTGCTGGCCATCTTGTGGTGGCCATTTTGTGTCCACATTGGGTGGCCATCTTTGACCACATGGGGGCAGCCATCTTGTGTGTTGGAGTGATGGTCAATTTGCATATTACCCTTTTATTAGCTAGGATTTAAATATATTTATATTTTAGAAGTTCACAAAGCATGACTGTACAGTTGGATGGATTTTCACATCCAGACAGATCAGGAAATAGACCACTGATAGCACCCTAGAATTCCTTCTTGTGCCCCTCCCAATTATTAATACCCCTTCCCAAAGGTAACCACTATTTTGTCCATTTTCACTATACTTAGTTTTGGTGTATGTGTGTGTGCGTGTGTGTTTAACTTTATACAATGTACATTCTTTTGTGTTGGGTTTCTTTCATTCAATGTTATGTGTGGGTTACTCATGTACATTGTCACCTATAGCTATAGTTTATTCATTTTCATTGTTGAAGAGTATTCTGTTGAAAAAATAGGTCACAGTTTATTTTTCCATCAGATGTTGATATTTGAATAGATTACGTTTGGGGCTATTACAATTAATGTTGCTATGAACATTGCTGATCATGTTTTATGTTGCCCATATGTACACATTTATATTTATATACCTAAGAGTGAAATTGCGACTGGATCATAAGTTTTTATGTGTATGTTCAGCTTTAGTAATTGCTGACAGTTTCCCAAAATGGTCATGTTAGTTTAAACCTTAGGAAATTATAGTTTTTGCAGTCAAAATAGTTGAGTATTAGTAATTCTGATGATTTAACCCAATTTACGCTTATATCAGCAATGTGTGAGAGTTCCAATAGTTCCACATCCTCCCCAACCTATATACTATCAGTGTTCTAGATTTAACCGTTTCAGTGAGTGTGGTGTTATATCTTTGTGATTTTAATTCCCATTCTACTGACTAATGACCCTTAATGCTTTTCATATCCTTATGACCATGTGGATGTCTCTTTTCTGAAGTTCTGTTCAAGGTTTCTTGCATTTTTAAAACATTAGATTACCTATCTTTTTCTGATTGATCGTATATGTCCTTTTATATTCTGGACACAAGTTCATTGTCAAATACATGTTTGTAAATATCTTCCCCCACTTAGTGATTTACTTTCCCTTTTCTTAACAGTATATTTGCTGAACAGAAGTTCTTCATTCTTATGTAGTCCAATTTTTTAATATTTGCCTTTTTGTCTAATGCTACTTCCCCCTAATGTTTAAGAACTCTTGTGCTACTCCAAAGTCACTAACATATTCTCCAATGGTATCTCCTAGAAGCTTCATAATTTTAACTATAGCCATCTTCCACTTGGAGTTGATTTTTGCATAAAGTATGAAGTAGGTGATAAGACTTATTTTTTCCCATATGGATATCCTGTTGACCCAGAACCATTTTTACCTAAAAGACAAATGTTTTCTCACTGTACTGCAATGTCCTCTTTGTCATAAACCAGTAACTGTACAGCTATTGGTATATATCTGGATTTTCTATTATATTCCACTGGTTTATATTGATCTCTTACCAACACTATACTCTTATAATTACTATAGCTTCTCCTGGTAGTGTGAATCTTCCCATTTTATTCTTCAAGATTGCCTTAGGTATTATTGGTGTCCATATAAATTTTAGAAGCAGGTTATTAATTTTTATACACACATCTGCTGACATTTTGATTAGGCTCAGAATAAACTATAAACCAATTTGGGAGAAGTGATAATATTGAGTCTTCTAATCCATGAATGTGGAATAGTTTTCTACTTGCTTAGTTCCTCTTCTGAAACAGCAAATGCTTCCAGAGAAAAAGTAATGCAGAATGGCAGGCTCATCTCAATGAGTTTTCTTCTTTCAAGGATCCGACACTTCAGGAACTGGCTGCTTGGTAGCTCATCAACACCTTCAAACATATTTTTCCCTAGTTTTTCTTGGAAGGAGATTCCTTATTCTACATTCATGGAGAGCTTTCAGATTTCCTTAAGACTAAAATGATACATGACTTAGGAAGATCACTCTGGTCATGTTTAAAGAATGAAATCTCTCCACATAATTGTTATATTTAGATTTCTATGTTGTCCTGTATTGTTTAAACAAAGTAAAACCAACCAACCAACCAAAAACTCCTGCGATATATTAAGTTATGTATCTAAAAAGACCACCACCCAACTTGTTGCAAATGTTATCCATTTTCTTGGTTTAATATTTTCAGTCTTGAATTTCTGGATTCATAATTCCTACCAAACAAAGCTACTTCTTGAGAAATGAATATGTGTGAAGTATTATGTCTTCTATATATATTTGTCTTCCTTTCTGACCTATTTTCACATGTTTGAGATTGCTATTCTTATTAGCTATATTGTTTTCAAGTTTATTATTATTAATTTTTAATTACTTAAAAAATCTCTCAATAGCATAATCTCATCAACGATTCTGTGCATATCTTCTACTGGCATGGGGGGTTTTAGATGCTATAGATTATTTTTAATAAGTTATTTAAATTTCTCTGGTTGTGAAAATAGTGTGCCTATTTAGCTTACTTTTATGTGAAATCGTGTTTCTTTTGTGTGATTGATTCTTAATCTATTATTAGCTTTTTCTCTTTGCTTGTTGTCATTTTATCCCATTTGTTCTTTTCATTAAAAGCTCATCGTTGTCTGCCTTTTGGCATAGACATTTTAGCTTTGCATATTCTAAGTAGGTGATGTTATCTAGTATTATTCCTCACACTTAAATACTGCATAAATTTATCACCTCTAAGCAACCGGGCCAATATCATTGTCTTCTTGTTTTTTAGACTCCTATTGTCTCAGTCTCTCCATCAGTTCAGACTGCTATAACAAATTATCATAGACTGGGGTAGCTTCAACAACCAGCATTCATTGCTCACAGTGCTGGAGGCTGGGGAGTCCAAGATCAAGGTGCCTGCCGACCTGGCGCCTGGTGAGAGGCCGCTTCCTGGTTTGCAGATGGCTTTCTTGTTGGATTCTCATATGGCAGAGAGCAGAGGGAGGAAGCCAGCTCTGTCCTGGCTCTTCTTAATAAGGGCACTAATCCTATTCATGAAGCGAGAGACCTCTCTAATGACCTCCCAATACCATCACATTGGGGGGCTAGGATTTCAACATATGAATGGCAGGAGGACACAAACACACATTCCGGCCACAGCACTCAGGCCTGAGGTTGAAATCCTCTCTTTGCCTTCCAGCGAGACGATTTCACTGGATGCTGCTTCATTTGCTGGCTTCTCCGGATACTTACTAGGTCTGAGAAAAGGAATGGATTAGCTGTCTCTTGAGTCTCTTATGAAAGTGATTTTTTTTAAATCAGTTAATAGTGAGGATTCTCAACGTGATTTCGCGTGTCCTGCCATGCTAACAATCACAGGAATAACCATAATAGCAATGATCATAAATTTGATCATACATATCCATTACACTCCTCGCCCTGTGCTAAATGGTCTGCATACATCATCTCATTAATCCTCCCAAAATAAGTATCACTAACCGGTTTATCACCAGACAACCGCTAACCCTGACACTCTGTGCCAGAGTGCAATTTAAAGCCGGGGCTTCTGACTCCTAGCCTGTGCTCTGCTATATTTAACCCTCGCCCCATGTGACGCAGTGGCTTGTCAATAACACTCCCAGTTGGGCTGATCTCATCCTCTCGGGTCTCTGACTTCATTCCTGAGATTTCTGTGTACTCAGTTTTGCCACGTAAAAACCTCCCGACGTCTCTTTGAAGCATTGAAAACAAGTAACCGAGTGGGAATTTTATGGCAGGAGCTGAAATCAACATTCCTACTTCCGGGCCACACCGTCACTGGAACTGTATTTTAGAATCCACACCATCTGTTGACTTCCTCAGTTTTGAAATCCTTTCTGAAGTGGTTAGGTATGGGTACTCGGCCCTCCTCTCAATGATTCCCTGTGCGGTTAGGCAGGAAGAAGGTGCCCGGAGATTTGGTTGTCATTCTTTTGTGCAAGTTTGCCTTCCACCTTCTGGAAGCCAAGGAGAACGGGACAAGAAGCTGGCCGGTGCCCCCAGGGAGCACACAGCAGCCCCGGATAAAGAGCAGGTGCCAGAGGACTGCATGGAGATGGCCACCCTGCCTCCTGGGCTGCGATCTCTGAGGAGAGGCCAGGCCCTGTCTGTGTCCGCACACTCACTGCCCCTTGGGTCCCCTGCACCCCACAGCTAGCCGGGCCATGCTCTTGAACAGAAAAGCCCATTCCAGCTCTACATCAGCACCAGGCTCCTCACATTGCTCGATTCCATCCTCTTGTTCGAAATCAATCAGCCACGTGACCGTGCCTTTCTGTAATCCAATATTTCCATCCACCCCAACGCCCGCTTTTGTTTCACCTTCCAGCTGTAGAGCACATCTCCAACATCTTCACATAGATTTTACTTATATTTAATAGGTCCTAGGATGGAGTTTAGAAGCATGGAGAAATTTTCCCTGCAGGTTTAGCCTGAGTAATTAACAGGTTATGGATTCACGTGTGCAGAAAAAAGAAAAGGAAAAAAAAAAAAAAACCTCAGCAAGAATATGTTGCTTTCCTGCACCAGAAGCTTTCAGGTGTATCTCTTTGAGGGACTCCTTAAGGTGACTGTTAAACAATATGAGGGCATCTCTGGCTCTTCTGAGCGTGAGACCATCCAGGAGCACAGAAATTCTCCCTTTACCTCGCTTATTCTTCTAGCACTTGGTGGAGCTAGAAGCAGCCTTTACAGTATTCCCCTTTGTTTTTGCAAATCTCTGATTCAGTGGTGTTTTATCGTCCACAACACATTCTCCTAAATCTCTGTAATCTTCTTGTTTTCAGCTTTATTTTCTGGGCTGGTTTTGTTTGTTTTTCGTTTGCTTGGTTTTTTTTTTTTTTTTGTTAGTTTTTTTCCGGAGTTTCTGCCTCCATCTGTGTTCCAATGCCTTTTATAACGTGTCTTTCTCAGAGAGACCTCAGGGCAGCTATATTGATTTCTTTTGATACAATAAGAAGAGTTCAGGCAAATAGGATCACTATTCACTACTAACCTTTAACCTTTGTTTGCTCTCTCTCCCTCTCTCTCTCTCTCTCTCTCTCTCTCTCTCTCTCTCTCTCTCCTCTGCTTGGACCACTATTGCCACCATCACTCCTGGCTTTCTAGCTGAAGGGTAAAGCCATTTCTCTTTCCCTTAATTTAAGGAGATCTTAATTCAAGACAGATATTGGCTTTCTCTCAACTCCTTTAATTTGCCAAGCTCCCTCTTGCCTCAGGGCCTTTGCATATGCTGCCCTCTATCTGAAACTGCAGACTGACTCTTCATCTGATTCCTCTCTCCTCTCACTCTCAGGTTTCTGCTTTCTTGTCACTTCCTCAGAGGGAATGTTCTGGCCAGAACTCCCCTCTTCTCCACACCCCCACCCCCTGAGTCAAAATTACATCTTCTATGTCACTCTCAGTCCTACTATCATCCTATTCTTTTCCTTCATACCACCTATCACATTTCCAATGATTTGCCCATTTGTGTTTGTTTCATACCCTGTCCTCCCATTTCATACCTCTGAGTCCCATGAAGGCTGGGGAGTATTTGCTATTGTTACTACACATCCAGCCCAAAGGCCTAAAAAGGCCTGCAATCGATATTTAACTAGATGAGTACATGACTGATTAAAGGCTGGATATTTTAGAACCAATTTTCTGGAAGACAGAATAAAACAGCACACTTGGAAAAGTACCTGCAGAGGTTAGAGAATTCACTAATCTTAATTTTACTGACCATTAAGCCTAGTAGCTTGCCTGGGTTTTTACGTGGAAGAAACTAGTGCTAGAATGAACGACCATCCCAATTTGCTGAAGGCTGTCTTGGCTTTAGCACTGAAGGTCCTACCCCCTAGGAAAACCTTTGATCCAAACCAGACCGGATGGCTGGTCACCTCACGCAGCACAATCCTTGGCTTAACCCACCTGGAATACAAGAATAACACATTTTTCTGCCCTCAATGTTTTTTTCTCAGCATTAAGATTGATTCATTTTTGTAGACATTCTGGCTTTGCAAAAATGTTCTCTTCCCCTTCAATGCAAAGATGTGTTTTGGCTGGAAACCAAACCAGGGGCTGGGCTCTTATTTGGGTTGGTGTATTAAACTTAGGGACCATACATTTTGCTTTTTTCTAGAGTGGCTGATGCTAAATATGGTACTATTGTTAGTATATTGAGTTGTACAGGAAAACATTTCTCTTCTTCCATACATTGCTAAGATCTTTTTTTTGCGCATGGACTTCAAGAATTTTTTGACCACTAATTATTAGGGTACACCTATATCTTTTTGTGTGTGTGTGTGTGTGTGTGTGTGTGTTGTTGTTGTTGTTGTTGTTTGTTTGTTTTTTTGTGGGTGTTCTTGAGATGTTTCTATGATAGTTCTTTGGGAACCATATTGTTGAAAGAATTTTTCTTTATTTTCTTCCTTTTTCCCTGGTGTGTTTTTTCCCCCACTTCCTTCAGATTTACCTGTACTTTGGGGAACATTGCTCCTCTGCCAATCCTCAAGGCCCTCTCTTGTTTGATAGCCCAATGTATGGAATTACTTGGCTCCAGCTATCTTTACCCTCTCATCTGTGAGCCTATTTTCTATTTCTTCCCATCGGCTGGTAGTGATTTCCAGTTTGCTGGTCATTGTTTCTGGTGTCCTTTTTATAATTCCTTGAAGCTTGTGACTATTTAAAAAAAAAAAAGTATATTCAAAAATCTTCCTGTTTCTAAATTTCTGAGAAATGCTTTGTGAACCATTTCTTTTCTCTGTCCTTCCTGCTTGCTTCCATTTTATTTCATCTTACAATAGTAATTACTAACAATACCGCTCAAAGGTATCTTGTTTCA
Source organism: Lasiurus cinereus (assembly GCA_011751065.1). Lineage (NCBI taxonomy): Eukaryota > Metazoa > Chordata > Mammalia > Chiroptera > Vespertilionidae > Lasiurus > Lasiurus cinereus. The sequence continues at coordinate 9,354,393 of JAAGEH010000226.1, forward strand.
TTTGGACACCTTTTTTTTTCTTTCCTGAATTAATTTACTAACTGGTCTATTTTCTTTCTTGAGGGGTTTGCCTGCCTTGTAACTCAGCAGCCCTCATGACTCCTCCTCTGCTTTGAGTTTTAATAGAGATCTATTTTTATAAGCGACAAAAAAAAAAACACCCATTTGAATGCAAAAGCTTGTAATTCGTTTTAACCCCATCTTTCCACTTTTGCCATTGGAAGTTAGTTCTTAAGACAGAGCCCACGGCCACACCATCTACCAGGTACTATCTTTTCTGGATTGTAGACATAGGGGTTCAGAAGCATCCTCACTCTTGTGAATCCAGACCAATAATGTAATACGATGTGATATAATATGGAATCGATCCAAGACTTAGGAGAAAAAATATCCCAAGGGTAGTTATTGGAAAATAAGTAAATAGGAGTAGTGTGTGATACGGTGCAAAAGGGAAGCACTTGACTACCAGAGGGACTGTTGCCAGTTCATGAATAATCAAATCAATATGAAAACCTTAATAACCAAAGTAACCTCCAGGCAAATGGATTCAAGGTTTGGTGCCAAATGCCGTTTTCATTGACTTCAAGATATGCTTGGGAAACCTTCAAAAACTGGAGTTTATTGAAAGGATGTAATGGCAGCTCTTGGTCAATGCTTGCTTCTCTCTCTCTCTCTCTCTCTCTCTCTCTCTCTCTCTCTCTCTCTCTCTCTTTCTCTGTCTTTCCCTGGAGTTTCTGCTTTCTCTTGGTTTTCTGTTCAAGTGCCCTAAACAGATACAATTGTATAGGGCCAGATGATGGGCACCCAGTAGGAATTTCTTTATTAGGCAGCCTTTAGCTCCAGCTGGTCCAATCAAAACAGGAGATTTGTCCTACTCAAAGCATAAGGCTTTATAAGCCATAAAATAATAGTTAAGAAGCAACATTTTCTCAGAAGGGAACTGAGTAACTGGCACCTGGGAGGCTGTGTGAGAAGAAAAGTAAGAATATAAACAGTGGCTAAAACAAATGAACCAGATGTTCTGGCCAAGCTAGAAAGGAGCTGCAAGAGACTTCCTGAATTTCTCCTGTGACAATTTTTGCTGTCTTTGCCTTCATACCTTTTGCTTTGATGCATGAGGGTAAATAAAAACATCAATATGTTACCATATCCTCTTACAAGAAAATGGTGATTTTGCTAGCTTTGGTTAATACCTATTACTTGAAATACCATTGGCTTCCTCTGCCGTCATTTTGGATCTAACTTCTACTTATCCTTTAAGATGCAGTCCAAATGCCAGTCCACCATGAACCTCCTTTGAGTCTCCTAGCTAAAAGGAACCATGGTCCCATCCCAAGTCCCCACATATTAATTTATCATGACCCTAATCACTGTCCACATAGGATTGAAGGTATGCTCCTGCATGGCTGATCTCAGCTTCTAAGCATGAACTTCGTGGGGTTTTTTAAAATATACTTTATTGATTTTTTACAAAGAGGAGGGAGAGGAATAGAGAGTCAGAAACATCTGTGAGAGAGAGACATCGATCAGCCCCCCTGGGGACATGCCAGAAAACAAGTACATGTTCTGGACTGGAATCGAACCCGGGACCCTTCAGTCCGCAGGCCCACACTCTATCCACTGAACCAAACCGGTTTCGGCATGAACCCACCTGGCCCCTTCCCCAGCTTCTCCTGGTGTCACATATAACACCAAGTAGGAGCTCCTGGCAGGCAGAATAATGATCCATAGGTTACCTCACCTCGCAAAAGGGAATTGAGGTTTCAGATGCAATTAAGGTGGCCAATCAACTGGCCTCAAGAAGGAGCTGGTCCAGGTGAGTCCAGTCGAATCACTTGAGTCCTTAGTCGCGGAAGAAGAGGCAGAAGAGAGAGTCAGGGTGATGTCATGTGAGAGGACTCAACCTACCATGCTGGCTTTGAAAGTGGAGGAAGGGGACACAAGCCAAGAAATACAAGTGGCCTCTAGAAACTGGAGAAGACCAGGAATCAGATTCTTCCCTTGAGAGTCCAGAAAGAACACAACACTGCCGACACTTTGATCACAGCCCTGTGAGACCTGTCTGACCTCTGACCTACAGAACCATAAGATCATAAATGTGTTAAGCTACTCCATTTGTGGTAATTTCTTACAGTTTCCATAGGAAACAAATATGAAGTTGAGTAAATATTTAATCAATTGTAATGATTTATATTCTTTTTTAAAAATTTCTTTAATTAAACCAACCCAAATTTCATAGTCTCATATTTAAAAGATTTGTACCTATGAAGATGAGTAGAAATATAAATGTCCTTTTCATTAAAACTCTTTAGAAAAAGTGACTCTTAACTTTGTATCAAATTTATAAACATAGGTTTTGTCATCTAGTTTATTTTTTAATTTTAGCTAAAGAGAGTTGGATTTTTTTGTTTGAATATTTTTTTTTTTAGGAAAACTAAACCAAACCAAAACATCAGCAACAAAATGAAACAACTTCCATGTTATCTAAACTCTATGAAGTAGACTAGGCAATTCACAATAAATCAAAATGTTTTTGACTCTTTCTTTTTGATGGCAAACTTCCTGCAGCTCATTTAATTTTCTTTTTCCTCTCAACAAGCTATAATTTGAAAATGAGCAAAAAATTAAATCAGTTCAAGAAAAATCTCTACTTCTTTCTTATGATTTTTATTATAAAAATAGTGTGTTTATTTATACTTAAAGGTGGAAGGATTTTTTTTTAATCCTTACCAAAGGATATGCTTTTATTGATTTTAGAGAGAGAAGAAGGGAAAAAGAGAAACATCGATGTGAGAGTGAAACATCTATCACTTGCCTCCTGCACACACCCATCTAGAGATAGAACCCACAACCGGGGTATGTGTCCTGACTGGAAATTGAACTGGAGACCTTTCTGTGTACTGATGGATGCTCCAACCAACAGAGCCACATTGGCCTCTGTGGTGTTTGCTTGCTTTACAGAAATTAAAAAATAGTGCCTTAGCTGGTTTTACTCAGTGAATAGAGCATCGGCCTGTGGACTCCACGGTTCCAGGTTTGATTCCTGTCAAGGGCATATGCCTTGGTTGCGGGCACATACCCAGTAGGGAGTGTGCAGGAGGCAGCTGATAGATGTTTCTCTCTCATCTGTGTTTCTAACTCTCTATTCCTCTCTCTTCCTCTCTTTAAAAAAAAAATCAATAAAATATATTTTTTTAAATAGGAGAAAATTTTTTAAATAAATTTCAACTTAGATATCATCTAGAAATAACTCCTACTACAATGAAGTGTATTCTCTTTTAATCTTCTTGCCAAGTATGTGTGTGACTATATAAAATTGTAATAAATTTTTATTATCCTATTTTGTATCATATTATTTTATCACCTGATATTTTTAGGTGAGCATTTATTTTATTTCATTAAATACTTTTGAACCAACTGTATAATTGAATAACAATCTACATGGGCTAATTAAGCTCTCCCTCGCAAGCAGATGACACTCCTTGAGGAGAGTCTTCTCATTTCTTAGTGGAAAGATGAGTCCAATTTTTCTGGCCCTGGTTCTGAGATCAAGTGTGTGAAGCCTCCCAGGGGCAGTGGATAACAGAAAGAGACGCCTTTTGTGGAGACTCAAAGCTGTCCCTGAGGCCACTCCATGTCATGCGGACTCATCCATCTCCTAACAGTCCACACACATTGTGTTCCAAGGTGCCACCTATTTTTAGGAGATGTTTTCCTCTTGTTTCTGAAGCTGTTTTTAATCACAAGCTTTGGGCACTGCATCCCCAAGAAACCCTGGCAGAGACAAAGGTGTGAAAAAGGAAGGGACAAGGCCTTGTCATCTTGGACACCTTACTCACGGAAAGGGACTTATCCACATAGAACTTCACATTTACTCCTGTGCTGTGACAAAAAGGCAGAGAAATAAGGCCAGAAAAAATCTGGTTTGAGCCCCACACTGCCTTTAATTGCCTGATGCCTGACCTGGGGGAAATCCCTAAGTGAATCTCAGTCTCCTTCTCTGTGTAATAATAAATGCAACATAAATTATAAAGGTTAAATGAACATGTAAAACTGCTTGTAAATGATAATGACCATTTCTGTTCCTTGAATAGAAAGGGAGAAAGAGCGTCTAGGGCATTTTTTATGCCCCTAATTTTTATGTAGTGTACTTTTAGAAGTTATCAACAACAAAGTGAATCAACATATATATAGGAGTGGGCAAAAAAATGAGTTTTTCTTGAATTATTATCTATTAACTGTTGTATTATTTATTTATACTACAACCGTAAGCCTACTTTTACCCAACCCTGTATATATCTAAAACTCTACAAGGAGATTTGATAATCCAGAAGCAATCAAAATTTTTAATGAAGTGTTGCTATGAGCTGTAACAAATCCCCAAATTTCAGTGACCCAATACAACAAAAGTTTAGTTGCTCATGTGCAATATCCAACACAGGTGTTGCTGGTTGGTGGACAGTCTTCCAAGGGACCCAGACTCCCTTCTATATTGTGCCTCCATCCATGTCCTCGAGGGCTTCAGGATCCTCTGCATTCAGCCAGCAGATGAGGAAAATAAAAGGAGAGACAACATACATACTTACTTCTTAACCCCCATAGCCAGAAAGTGACACTCATCAATTCCACTCACATTCCACTGGCAAGAATCTGTTTCATAAAACACCTCCCTGGTAAAGAAGCTGAGAAAAGCAATCCAGATTTGGTGAGCAGCTAGCCAGCCTGTCACATATATTAATAGAAAGAAACATATACCAAGAATCAATGCTGAAATTGAGCATTACGTATATAGTTCTGGGCTAAAAGTGAATGAATGATATGGTTTCCTTTGTGGTCTCTTAGAGTTGTTTACAGAACACTCTTATAGTCTTATCCAATATAATAAAAGCCTCATTTGCTAAGTTACTGGTCGTCCAGTCATCCATTCAACTAATCAAAGCACAATATGCTAATGATATGCCAAGGCCGCTCAACCGCTTGCTATGACATGCACTGACCACCAGGGGACAGATGCTCTGATGGATAGGTTAGCTTGCTGCTGGGGTCTAGCTGATTGAGCCTGAGCGAGACAGGCTGGACATGCCCTGGAGCCCTCCCACAGGCCCTCCCTCCAGCTAGCCCCGCCCCTGATGGGCCCCAATCAGGGCAGGCCAGCTGAACCCCACCCATGCACAAATTAGTGCACTGGGCCTCTAGTAAGCAAATAATGTACAACATACTCTTATGGTCATGTTTTCAGAAGTCTTCAAAGGAAGACTACATTTGCTTATGAAAATATTTGTTGACTCTTCATTCAAAAAGTAGTAGTCAAGCACACACTTTGAGCAAGTAACTGTCCCCATGAGAAGTCACACTTTGGAGGCCTGGGCTCTCCCTTTGTTCTGCAAGCTTTGGGAAGAGAGCTGCCTTGCTCAGATGCCTCAGTTCCATCTCAATACAGAGCAAAGATTCCAAGGACCAGGCTGCTAAGATCTGGCCTCTGCCTCTGATAGCTGTGTGGCCTGGGGCAAGACTTTCTTATCTGTAAAATGAGGAGGATTGAGGGAGTTCCTGCAAAGCCTCAGCACAGTACCTGAAACGGCAGCAAGTTGCACCCACATATTAGCTCTGTGACCATCATCACCACACCTTCCTCAATCCACCCACACTGTAAGCCTATAGCAACCCCTGCTTGAATGCGCAGTTTGGGGAACTGAGCAAAGATTTTGTTATTCAAATAACTTTTCTTGAATGCACTAGCTGTGAAATTTGCCAGTGAGAATGTGTGAAATGTGATCCTTTTGATGATGGGAAGTTGGAAAGAGAATATTCTAAATCATGGCTTGCCAATCCTTTTTATCGACAAATATTAATAGATACCATTTATTAAATACCCCCTTCTGTGAAAAATATTAAACTGGGTTTTTTATACTTTCACTTTTCTCTAATTGCCACAAAAATCCCATGAAGGAGGTGTTATCGCCTATTTTACAGCAATAACATGAAGATAAGCATTAGAGCGGCTTATAATTTGCCCAAAGTCGGACGGCTGGTAAGTAGCAGAGGATTGGAAGCCAGGTCTGTCCAGCTATTCTCTGCCCACAGGCACACCGCTTCCCAGGTTCACTTAATGGGGTTCTTTCTTAGACATGGCAGGAAAGAATCACAATATTCACATGACACTTAATCATTTTCAAATTCCATGCTCTGGTTTGGTCCTCATATCACTCTGTGAAATAAGCAGGGCAGGGAGGACCCTCATGATGTGTGAGGAAGTCAGGAATGATAATAATAAAATAATAATAATAATAATAATAATAATAATAATAATGGCAAGCATTTCCTGGACACCAGCTACCTAACTGCCCTACCTTTGAAAAGTACTTGATACATTTCTCATCGAATGCCCTTACAAACTCCAGGAGATGAGTGCCTTTATTATCCCCACTTAGCACATGCAGGGACTGGCACTTAAATATTAGAATCCTGTGCCAACCAACCAGCATGCTATGAAGAAGACACAATTGAAAAGTGTTCCAAACCTAGAGACACTGAAAATTGTTTCCCATGCCCCTCATCTGGAAAAAAAAAAAAGGCTACTTACCCATCAACAGGTATTTCCTGAGGATCTACTCTGTGGCAGGCAGCAGCATCTAGGCAGAAACTGGCCTTGCTCTCCTGAGTGGCAGCTTAGGAAAAGACAGATAATAAACAAGGGAACAAATCGGAAAGTAATATATTCTGGTAAAAATGGTGCTGTGGTGGACATAAAACAGGCTAAAGGGTGCAGAGTGGCTAGTTCAGGTAAGACGGGAATATATGGCCTTGTGTCTGAGTCTTAATGAGCACCCAGCCTCCAGCCACTCAGATCCCTAGAGGAAGCCATCCTAGTGTTCATCTGAGGTGTGATGAAACCTGATGTGTTTGAAGATGGGTAAGAAAGCTGGACTGGCTGCAGACTATAGCTAACAGTAGGATAACCCTAGAGATGTGATCACAGAGAATATCGATCATAGGAAGATATGCTCAACTATTACTTGGGAATGTAGGTGCAAACATTCTACATAATAAACAGTAACGAATCAAATCCAAGAGTATATTAAATAGTATACTTTGTCCAAGGAGAGCTTATTTAAGGGATAAAGGACAATTTAACATTAGAGAAATTCATCCTGTAATTCGCCTCAAAAATGAGGTAATATTACCTGCCTCAATAATAATAATTCAATAAAATTCAACATTCATAATTAATGTTTTTAAATCTCAGAAACTCAGAATGGAATGTAAGTTTCTCAACAGAAAAAATATCAGAAATTTTTAGCAATTAAATACTTAATGGTGAGACCTTAGATTCTAAGGTTTAGAAGGTCCCACAAAAGATTAGAGCAAGACAGAATTAATTGCCATCATTGATATTAGTCATTTTTGCCCTTATTGACTTTATTGACCAAAAGATAAGGAAAATAAGGACATAAAACTGTGAAAGGAGAAAAAACACCTTTTTTTGTAAATAATATGATTGCCCATCTAAAAAAAATTTCAAGGAATCAATAGAAAACTATTAGAACTAAGAAGTTCAAAACTATGAATAGGTACATCCATTTACTCAACCCAACAGCTTTCCTATATACTAGTATCAAGTAAATGATAATTTTAAAAGGATTCAATTTATAATGAAACATAAAAATCCTAGAAAACAAATATAATTTTTAAATTTACCTTCAAAATCTAGTTGATGGTAAAATAACATGAAAACCTAAATAAATGAAGTGACAATCCTGCTTGGGAAGACTTAGTATTAAAAATACGCCAAAACCGGTTTGGCTCAGTGGATAGAGTGTCGGCCTACAGACTGAAAGGTCCCAGGTTCGATTCCGGTCAAGGGCATGTATCTTGGTTGTGGGCACATCCCCAGTAGGGGGCATGCAGGAGGCAGCTGATCAATGTCTCTCTCTCATCGATGTTTCTAACTCTCTATCCTTCTCTCTTCCTCTCTGTAAAAAAAATCAATAAAATATATTTTTTAAAAAAATACACTGGTTTCCCCCACATTTAGTCATCAATGCAGTTCCAGTTAAAATTCAATAGCATTTTTTATTCAGGTCTCAACCTACCTGATGTCAAAACACTGTGTAAGCTATAGTGATTAAAACGGTCTAGTGTTGGTACAGATATTGACATATAGATAGATCAATGAAACAGAATCGTAAATCTAGAAACAAACCCGAGAACATATGAAAATTAAGTAGACAATAATGGTGGTAGTTCAAAAAGAAACAGAATTAAACATGAGTGAATCAGACCAACTAGCTATTTATTTGGGGAAAACATTAAATTAGGTTTCTAATTCTCACCATCTATCCACAGAAAATAATTTTCAGATGAATTAAAGAGCAAAAGAATAAAAATATTAGAAAAAATACAGGTGAATAGTTTGTGCGTTTAGAATAGTAAGGCCTTCATAAGCAAAAGTCAAAATCTGCAAACCATAAAAATTTCCTTGATTCAAGCTCATAAAAGTTATACAACTCTCCAAGTCAAACATACACACTAAGCCAAGTTAAAAGGCAAGCTGAGTTAAAAAAGACTGGGAGCAAACATACACAATCCACTAACAAGTAAGTGGTTAATATCCAGAATATGTGGAGTTTCTAACCAAGCAAAAAGAAAAAGGCAATTCAATTGTAAAAAATCTGCAAAGGAAAAAAGTGACAATTCACAGAAAATTAATAATTCACACACAATTAATAATTATGCAAAGCTGCATTAGTCATAGAAAGTAGAATTATTGAACAAAAAGTAAAAATAGACCAAGTATTGGCAAAAATGTGGAAAGCAGAAATCTGCATTGTGTGGGTAAACTGGTGAAGTCAATTGATGAGCATCATTTGACATCAAAATTTCAATTGACCCAGCTATCCCACTCCCATGACTCTTTCTATATATTTTTTTAAAATATATTTTACAATATATTTTATAAAAAATATTTTATTTATAAAAAATATTTTAAAATATATTTTTACAAAGAGGAAGGGAGAGGGATAGAGAGTTAGAAACATCAAGCTGCCTCCTGCACACCCCCTACTGGGGATGTGCCCGCAACCAAGATACATGCCCTTGACCAGAATCGAACTTGGGACCTTTGAGTCCGCAGGCTGACGCACTATCCACTGAGCCAAACCGGTTAGGGACCAGGACTCTTTCTAAAAGAAATATTGTTTGTGTGCTCCACACAACTCATTGTACACGTTTGTGTACATGAATCCAAGAATACTGCCACAATATTATGTACAGAGCAGAAAAAAATTAAATAAAACCTGACTTACTATCAATAGGAAGGGAAATAGTTAAGTAAATTGCTGTTCCTCAGAAAACAGTGCATTAGAGAAATGGCAATAGGAAGGTCCGCAACATACATGACTTAGTGAAAAAAAGCAAGCAGTAAAATGGCCTGTGATTAACTTGAACGTACATTACGTATCATCACTCTAACTGTGTAGCTGGAGGGTAGGATATAAGGGAAAGAGGGAGCAATGAGGTGCAACTTGGCATCTCCCAGAGTTTCAGGTCCATGGCCTTGAGGTGCAGACCTGGAGAAGGGAAAAAAGGAGGAATCAGCACAAATAGTCTTGAGAGGCTCAGAAGGAAGGTGTCCCACTCTCTTGACCACCACATTCTCCAGGTCAATGAGCAGTCCCCATCTGAGTCATCTCAGACACCTCCAAGTCATCCTTCTCGCAAAAGACTTCTGGATGTCTTCCTGTCCTTTATGATATCGGCCCACATACTCCCTCCATAGAGAGGCAGAGTAGTACAAGACAGGGATTCTTTTCCAATTTTATAAGTAGGGAAACCGAGGCCCAGAACAGGGGTGTGATTGCAGAAAAATCCCATCATTAGTAAGAGGCAGAGCCAAGCCTGAACATGGGCTTTCTGACTCTTCAGCAGGTGCTTGTTTTACATAATTAAAGCTCATTCCAAAATAATCAGCAATCTTACATTTATTCAAGTTCTAACCCGGTCAACGTTAATACTCAGGAGCACTGTCCTTCATCCAGAAATGAGGACACCTACGGTCTCTGAGCCAGGCCCCAGACAAGCGGCCTTCGAGTCCTTGCCCAGGGCCCATTCTTTACTCCAGAGACTCTCACCGCATTGTCCCTGCTCTGACTCAGTGGGCTTCTCTGCCCCAGCAGCTTAGAAATAGAAATTCGGAGTGGGTGGTAGTGCGGGCAGGAGGAACCTTTGAGACACAAGCTGTGTGCTCTCATTGTATTTACTCAAACAGGAATCTTTGTTCTATGATGCAAATTTTGAGAAGTTGGTGCCAATCTGTTTTGAACAAAAGAATTTTGGTCTGAAGAAAACAAGATTGGAGTTGGGAAGTCTGGCTTTCTGGCTTTCCTAGTTGCACTTTTGAGCATCTGCCTCTAACACAGCCACCCCCAACTGGATCCTTCCCAAAGGTAGACACAAACTTTGAGGAAAACTTCTCAGCCTGTTTACCAGTTACAAAAGTCAAGGAGAGTGCAGAGCGTTCTTCATCGAAGTCACTAAAACAAATCCTTACAATGCAGAGGAGGTTGAACCAGCTGAAACTAAGGGTCCTCCTTCAACACCTCAAAGACCTTCAGGGTTCTGTGAAAGGGGAAGGCCTTGGTTTCAATGGATGGTTCAAGGATCTGACCCTCTGCTTTTTCTAGATGGATTTTTCCATTGGTTTCATTGTCACATTGTATTAATGACACTATTTTCAATACATATATTTATTAAGCAAATCATTGTTTAACAAACGTGAACTTTTTCCATGTTCTCATCTAATTCTCAGCCATATACCCCAAAAAGTATAAAAGGATCAAATTTTTATTCTGATACCCTGGACACTCCAGAGCACGTCACAAAAGCTCTGGCCCCTTTGAACTTGGCACTTTCTCACCACAGCTCCGGATCTATACAGCATCTATGAGCAGGTGGGACTTGCAGCCTTTACGTGTCCTTTCCACCTAGCACTGCTTGATTCTGCAATTTTGAATAATAATCAACTAAGTTCACAAATGTGGCTTCAATATTTTCCTATTCATCTTCCCAAGAAGACATAATACTGACTATTTATTTGTAGTGGAAATGGAAGGCTAGTTGAGGCTCATTATAACTAGGATAGCTTAGGTCTTAGCCACCTCCTCCTCTGATGTTCAAATCCCCTTTACAAAACTCCCAAGAAGCTGCAACCAGCCTCCAGTGAGGATCTAACCCCATGACAACCCGTCCACAGGATCAGGACAGTGATCATCTTTATAGCAGTTTATACCAGCCCCTATCGATTACATGGAGGAAAACTGAGCCACTGCCATAGCTGTGTTACTTTTATCTAAGTCCTTTCCCCTGCAATTCAACGTGTTAAGTCAGCTTGGGTTTTAAAACTGGTAAATCTGTTCTCTAAAGAAGTAACTCCAAAGTACTTCCGTTAGCCCTTCTGTGGAGTCACTACACAACCCCCAAGGTAACATTATCCTAATCTTCAACACCAATAGATTGAATTTTATATAAATTCAAATATAGATACAATACTATATATGCGATATAAAATATAAAATATATTTTATATATTTGCTCATTGTATTGTATTTATATACTCATATACATATATACCTTATGTATATTTTTATATCTTAGAACATTTTAATATACATTACATATATGTCATCTATATATAAATTGTACATAGTTTCTTTTGCCTATTGTTTGTGAGATACATCCATATATTTTGCTTGTAGCAATAGTTCATTCATTTCCACTTATAGAATGAATATACACAACTTTTCTTTTGTATTTTGGTCAATAGTTCTTAACAGGATCATTCATTAAACTGTTTACTCCATCATACCAGAAGCAGAAGTCCACTTATTTCTTTTTATTAAATTCCAATAAGTAGAATCCCTAGGCAAAGAGAAATATTTTTAATCTGTTGATGTGTACTGCTAATTATGCATCAACAGCCCCCAAAAAATGTTTTAATCCATAAAAGCTGTGACAATTTACACTCAAAAAAATTATCAAATTATTTTGAGGAATGAGTATCAGGAGTCATCCTAATAATAACAATGATTTTTGTTCCTTGTTTTGTTTTGTTGTTTTGTTTTTTAATATATTTTATTGATTTTTTTACAGAGAGGAAGGGAGAGGGATAGAGAGTTAGAAACATGGATGAGAGAGAAACATCAATCAGCTGCCTCCTGCACACCCTTTACTGGAGATGTGCCAGAAACCAAGGCACATTCCCCTGACTAGAATTGAACCTGGGACCCTTGAGTCCACAGACCAATGCTCTATCCAGGGCATAACAACAAGTTTTGAATCCTAGTAATAATATTTCATAGTATATTCAACTATCTAAATTATAAATATTAAAATGTTATTATCACATGTGCTAATTTATTATTTAATTCTCACAAAACTCAGAGAGGTCAATTTTATTGCTGTTCTCTTTTAAAGATGAGAAAATTTTGGCTCAGAAAAAAAACTGAATTAGTAAACAGCAGAGCATGGAATTGGGCCCAGGTTCTCTGCCTCCACACAGTCCTCCTTACTCAAACCAGCCTGTGCCTTTCCCGGAGTCCGTCCCAGACACTACAGGACCAAACTGGGCATGTCACCTGTTGGTACGGAAAGGAGCATCCTTCAGATGAAGTTCCCCTCAAGTGGCTCACCCCTATCCACCCAAGAGGAGCCATGCTCTTCTACCAGGAAGGGGCTCTTGCCGGCAGAATCTTGGAACATCACCGCTGGGATTGTCCGTAGGGAGCACACACTAGTAGTGTTCTCCACCCCAAGCCCATGCAGATGTAGCTCGTGTCAATCACACCCTACCACTCTGAGCCCATCTCCACCTCCTCTGTCGCACTGGCCTTGTCTCTGTTCCTTGGACATGCAGACTGCCACCCTACCTTGCAACCCGCACTTTGGCTACCACCAGATCCCCTCATGACTGGGCCATTGTTGTCCTTCAGGTCTAGGCTCAAATATCACCTCCGCAGAGAGGATTTTTCTGACAATCCCCCTCCCCAATCTGAAGTAGCATTATCTTCCCAGATTTCTCCTTTTACACTTACTTTAATTTATATTGAATTTCCTCTTTTAAACTTAATTCACTTAGGTCTCTGTTTTTGTTGCTGTTATCATAATTTCCTGAGAACAGAAGCCTCTTCTAGGCACTATCCCCAGTGCTTAGAAAAGTCCCTGATATTCAGTAGCTGCTCAGTTAGTAATTGCTGAAGGAGCCAGTTAACCAAGAGGCATTTTTTTCCTGCTGAGTCCAGGTATGGCATTACACTCCTTCCCATCACGATATTATAGCCATTAGCTACCAGTAATCAGAACTGAGACGTGGGATAACACCTTTTCGCTATGCCTAACTTCCTCAATCCCCCATTTTACAGATGGGAAAACAGAGGCCCAGAACAAGAGACATGCCTTTCACAAAGCCACAGAATGAATGAGAGGCAGAGCTGGGACTGGTACCAGCTCCTCCCAGCACCCCACTATCCTGCCCACCCCTCCCTACACCTTGCCCTGCCGGAAGGAGCTGTCCTGACTGTCAGCTACAAAGCAGAAGAGCAGAGCCCTTGTGCCGAAGCAGCTTGTGAATGACGCGCCTAATTACCAGCCGCCTTTTCCCCATTCTGTGGGAAAAGGTCTGATCACATGTAAGAATCTCCCTGTGTTTCCGTGGATACAAAACGATCCTGATTTCAAACTCCCTTGCAAGTGGCAAATGAGTGAACTTAATTTTCATAAAAACAAGGAAAATCATACGTGCGAGCTTCATAAAATCTAATTTGAGCAATTTGGAACTCATAAAATAAAGCCTTTATGTGAAAACTAGCAATTATCTGTATGAAACAATACAGTGCATCCTTGGCATGGGGGAGGGGGGGAGCGGGGTGCAGGGGAGGCAGAGGACTCCAGGAATAAGGAAATGTGGCGATAATGTAGAAAGGCTAATGAGGCCGGGGAGCGTGCTGCTTTGTGCCAACAGACTGGAGTGCAAGATCCCAAGCCACCACATAGCTCTAGGACCTTCAGCAAGTCACTTGCCCTCCCTCTCCAGATCCTATTGTCCTCATTTTGAAAATGAGGTCAATAAAGCCTACTTTACCTAGTAGAATGGTGGTACAGACCTATAAGAAAATGAATAGGTAAGAGCTTTGCAAAAGTGTCCGGTAATTATCATTTCACCAGCCCACCCATTTCCATCTTTCTCATCCAGGAGGGAAAAGGTTCGTGGACAGCGACCTGGGTTGGGGGAAACGAGGCCAAGTGGGGCTGGAAGGCCAGAGTGGACCCCTCCAGGTTCACCTTGCATGAAGGCCTGGAGGACCTGGGACAGGCTGCCCGAGGCGACTCCCAGCCGTGGTTCCTTGGAACCAGAAGCAAATCCACAAGTCGGACTAGGTGACCAGGTGACTCCATCAAACCCAAGCCAGGTTTTCTGATTCCACTCCCCAGCCAGCTCACCGTCTCCTCCCACGGCCACAAAAGCTCCTGACTCTGATCCTGAGCACCTGGCCTCTGTCGTGTCCCCTCTTCTTCCCCAAGGACACTTGTGGCCTACATCCGAGCTGCTGGGAGCACAGCCCCAAAGAGCGTGGTCTCCCGCACAGAGGCTCCAGCGAGCGGTGGCTTTTCCCGGCCCTTCTCCGGAGCACCCACTGCTCCCGGCAGAAAGCGATTTTTCTCCCTGGTGCCTTCCCAGAAGCAAAGCGGGTAATTAATTGCGCTGAATAACACATTAAATGCACTAATAATTGGGTAGTCACAGCAAAATGATTACTTGGAGAAATATTACCGATTCCCTATTGTACTTAACATCTCTCCTTATTTGTCATTACCATTTTAATCAATAATAGTCACGATACTAATAAATCCATCTTAATTATAATTGTGTTCAATTGGATGTACCAGTACTTGAGTGTTCTGAGCATACTTCATTATTTATATTAACTTAAGATCACTTAAAGGCAAATTACGTAGTTTGTACTTTCAAGGAGGCAGGTAATTATGACCACGTTTCTCTAGATTCAGCATTTTCAAGCACTGAGGACGATGAGGGGTCAGGCACCTGCCCTTTTCCGGGAGGATCCAGGGTCAGGGAGGGAGAAGATAAGGGAAGACTCTCAAAGCCGCCACGGGAATTAGCATATCCTGGCCTTTTCCAAAAGCCTTGGGTCTCTGAACATATGATTAATAGCTCAGTGAGTTTGCCTTTACCTACGCTGTCCAGTCATTAGTGCAACCTTCATCCATCCCTTTACCAGCACCAAGGGCCAGCTACGGAGCGAGGTACCAGGAGTCGGGGAGATAAAAGAGGGAGAGGAGGTGGAACCTGTCCAGAGCCTACAAACAGGCATAGTCAACAGGCAGAAGAGGACAATGGCATGTATCTGAAGCTCCTGGGAGGACTTCCAAAGCAGAGGCATTTCGCTGGGTCTTGAAGGATGGGTAAGATTTGGCAGGGGTGGGGCAGTGGATGCCAGCTTTGGCAGGGAGCCTATTAGGAGGCTCCCAGCAGAGTAAGGGTTTCCAGAGGTAATGGCAGAGGTGACAGCACAAAAGAACCAGAAGAAGAACCAGGGCAGGGGCAGCATTGACCCTGGGACCTGGCTCTGATTGGGTGATTGGAGGTCAGGGATGCCAGAGTGAAGGAAGCCAGGTTTAGGGATTCAGAAGACAGGTTTTCCTAGGGACACTCTGAAGGCTCATGCATGAAGCAGCCAGCTGAAGACACACCTTGCAGATAAAGTGGAGAAGCTGGCTACAGCCCAGAGGGGTGGCCAGCACTGGAGAGAGGGGTCTAGCGCCCTGGGGAAGAGAGTCCAATGGGAGGGAAGGGTGACAGAGCCCTTGCCTCTGTGGGCCTCACCTCACAGGCATGTATGTGTTCATGTCCACAGGCGCGCATCCTGCGACAGTTACCCATGATAACCGTTCAGCCTCAGCAGTTCCTTCTCCCCTTCTCTGCCCCTGGCCTAGCATGCAGCAGCTCTTTTGAATCGAGCCTTATTGAATTAAAACACCACTCTAGCTGTGTTGTCACTGCCCCATGTTGTGAGGACACCCTGAGGCCTGAGGGGTAGGTACAGGGGCTATATCCTTGGAGCTCTGGTTCCGGGAGCTGTGGGTCTGATCTTCATGGCCACTCTGCACAGCTGGGGTTCTGAGGTCCTGGCACCTGCCATAGTTTGCTAGGGTGGTTGCAACTGATGCTAATGATTTCTAGAAACCTAGACGTTGTAGAAGGAGCGCAATTCAATGGGAAAGAGGCTCCACCTCCTGGCAATATTCAAAACCAACATTTCTTCAGCACTTGACAGTTTATGAGCTTGTCAGCTTGTGGTGAGCCGGCATGGCCATGGCATACTCAGCCCCAGGGTGCCTTATGTGCCACACCAGCTCAGCCAGGTCCAGTGACCCTGAGAGGGGTGGTGAAGGATTGAGAAGAGACAGACAAGAGAATAAAAGCTGGGTCTGGGTGGGACTGCTCCCAGATGGAGGGACAGCACCACAGACTACAAGCCGTGTCTTTATTTTATAGCCAGATGCCATGAGGTAACATTAGGGTGTGGTCAAGATGTTTACAACATTCTGGTGAATTTTGATCCTACTCAACTACATGCACCTGAACTCTATCAAGCCCACATCACTCAGGCACATGGGGCCAGGTGTTCGGACCATAGGTTCCAGCTTACAGCTACAGCTGTTGGCTATAATTGTGCTGGGAGGGCTCTGTCCTCCAAGCTAGGACTTGCACATGGCCACAAGTGGACTGTGCCCTCTCAGTCCAAGGCTGGATCCCGTCAAACACTGTAGCCACTCTTCACATCAGCTTTTAGAGTCTCACTTAGCTCTGTATCTTGATCTGGGTAGTGGTGGCCGGAGTATGTGTGTGTGTGTAAAATAATTATCAAGCATACCTGTATGATTTGGGCATTTCATTCTATGTTAGTTATAGGCAGTAAGAAACTATAAATGCCTAGGTGGATACATAACATCTCATTCCATCCTGTGACCATCCTATGAAGTCAGCATCTTTGTTATCCTCAGTGGAAACACCTGAGGTTAGGTGACTCACCCTAGACCCAGGGCTGGTGAGTGGAATGACAGGGAAAACAGAATTGACTAGCACCAAATCCTCAGGCCCCACTTAGTTGTGGGATAATAATGACATGAGCCAGGCTTGACCCCATGAAGGTCTTTGGGGCTGAAATCTACTGTCGCCACCCAACCTTCCCTCTGCCTCTGACCCACGTTTGGCTGGGAAGATGATTTTTCTGGGTGCATATCTCTACTTGCACAGAATGTCAGCATGGACAAATCCCAGGAGCCTCGGCATCTCAGGATTCCTCCAAGCTGCTCCCCACTGGTCTCTCAAAGTCCCTTGGGGGTTTGTGTAGAATGAATAATACAAAGGCAAATAAATCAGCTTGAGGCTGCCAATTGTGGTCCTCACCTCACAGGCGTGTGCCATGCCTTACTATTCATTCAAAAGGGAGCAGCAACCAAGAACCAGAATCTACTGGGTCCTTGGACTCTGGAAGGAAAGAGGACTGGCAACTCGCTCCTCTGCTTGGTGTTGGAAACAGACCTGTAGAAGGAGAAGAATCTGCAAAGCACTGTGGGAAGCTCCAGCAGAAAGTAACCAACTCTGCCAGAGGGAGTCCAAGGGAATGTGGTGCCAGCTGCGCTTCTACGCATAAATAAAAGTTCAGTGGGCAAAAGAGAGGCATGGCCACTCCAGGCCTAGCACAATACCCGGAGGCGAAAGGCTTCCGGGTGAGGCTGGGGAGAGCGGAGTTGGGGGAGGCTGGAAGAGTAGAGCGGGGTAAATTAAGAGGGGCCCAGGAACCTGGTTCCTCTGCCTCCACCTGCAAGGACCCATTCAGGTTAGAGGAGGGCTGAAGAAGAAGTGCCTGTGGTCTCAGCGGACCTTTAAAGACGTTTGCTGTCCAGATGTGGCAGGGTTCTCTTCTCGTCCTCCTGCTCATGGGCTCTGCAGTTTCATGCCACGAAGTATTAGCAGTTGAGCTTCCTTGTGGTTAATGCACCTTGTACCTCACTCTATTACTCAGTGTAGCAAAGGTCTCTCCTGAGGGACTTGACTTCCTCTAGGTCCTGACGGATCCTCAACTTAAAAGGAAGCAAAGCATTTGTATGTAATTTTCCCCATCCCCAATAGCATAGTCAGTTCATGCTCGGAATACTCCTGTGTGACATGCATCTGAAGAATCTTCTAGAATCACATTCAGGCCCTGGTTTGACACACCCCAGGCAGAGCTCTCTAGCCATGTGCCTTATGGTGCTGCTTTAACACGTGGGAACTTTCCCCAGTGGAGCCTGAGAAAATTAGTCCACTCCATTTCTCTCCAAGTTTCCAGCCTCCAGACAGGATTGGATCTCTGTCAGGTTTCAGCTTTCAATGTGATGAAGGGGCCCTTGGTATCTGTCTGCATGTGTGGAAGGCCTAGATTCCCCCCTGGGGTGGCCGGTCCACCTGGGGAGATTGGCATTGAATAGACATGAGGGGCAGAGACTGACCCATAGCTGCCCAGGGTCCGAGTGGAGACAGAGAACGGATAACAAGAAAAAAAATGAATGTCATTTTACTCAAGCTAGACGCTCTTGAAATAATATTCTCTAAGCTCTCTAGACCAGGGATTTATTAAGATGTCGGAATCTGAGCCTGAAATAAATGACACTCAGAGACATTACATTCTAACTCACTCTTCCTCCTTCCCCCCTCTAGCCCAGCGACCCTCTTCCCCCTTAACCCGATGCACCCCAGGCTGGGAGTGCAGGGGTGACTGTAACTTGCCCCTACACTCAGGAAATCCAACCAGAGAGTGAATGCCCTGTTGCCCTGTGCCTTACACCAATGTGCATCTTAATGACCCACATTAGTCCAGTGGTTAGATGTGCAAAATGCTTGTGACGGGGAACCACCATCCTGTTTAATTGCTCCGCCTTTGTGATGAGATCCGGGCCACTTACCAGCTGGGTATCCAGCTCACTAGCCTCAGTATTTCTTCTATAAAATGGGAGCCATGACAGGTCTCTCCACAGAGCACTGTTGGAAGGAGTAAACGGAATCATGCGCCCAAAGCAGTTCGCAGAACTGGCTGGCACATAGTACGTGCTCAACAAATACAAGATGGTGATCCTGAGGAGCTGTGTTTTGAGAGCAGCTCTAGCACCGCAGCCCCAAACCAATTTCCTCTCCCGGAAGGAGATGACAGTCAGCGAGCCGAGCCGGAGCAGCGAGCACGAGCAGGGCGCCTCGGTGCCTCGCGGTGACATGGGTTTCTCTGTTTATCCCTCGAGGCATCCTTTCAGCATCTTCTTCCCCAGCAGCTGCTCTGTCAACAGTCCATATGCCGCCTCGTCGACGGAGCAGCTTTCGAGATGGGGCTGCCAGCCCTGGAGGAGAACTGGAGGAGAACTTGCAGAGGGGTTCAGGGGCACGCGTGCCCTGTCATCCACCACTCCTCCCGCCGCGGGCCTCCACTTCCTTCCCTGCCCCTGCAGCCTCCCCCACGCCCTCTGAGAAGCCAGGAGTGGGAAGGGGCGCAGAGAGGCAGGCGGCTGGGGGCTGCTTCCTGGGAGGGCGTGCCCTTGGCAAGGAGGCCAGCTGGAGGAACAGGAGGGGCAGCTGCCACAGGGGCCCAGATTTGGTCCTGCAGGAAGAATGCAAGGAGCTAATTGTCTCATTACCCAGGAGCGATTTCTCCAGGGCCCCGCCACGCCGCGTGGAAAGAGCCCTCCGCTGGAGCCTAACAGTGAGTGGGCAGCGCCGAGAAGAAAGGGGGAGGCTGCCCTGGCCCTGGGTTTGGTCTAAGCCTGTGCTGCAGAGAAAGTTCTGGCTCTGGGCCCCCCAGGCCTTGGAAATACTGCTCCCGAAAATTCACCCTGGGCTCTACACCCTTCAGCGTGCTTGATGGTTGGCGAAATCTCCACCTGGTGCCTCCCTGTGCCCCACGTCACCCTGGACATACACACACACACACACACACACACACACACACACACCTTACACCTTCGTACCGTTCACACTGAGCAGGGGCCTGGTTTCCAATCCGTTCTTTACCACGTGAAAGCACTTGGGGCCTGGCCTGGCCCTTTTTGGCACTGGTCCTCAGCTGGTTTGCAGCTGGTTCACAGGCTTTCCTGTTGCCCCGCCCTTGCCCGGCTGGGTGCCCCTACTCTGCACCCTGTGTAATCAGCCTTCTCTCTCCACCTCCATCAGCGCCCTCCTGCAGGGTCAGTTCGAAATTTACCTCTTCCATAGGCTCTCATTCTGTGCTCCTGTCTTGCTCCCTCTCATCTCACACTGCCGGGTATTAAAGAAAGAGGGCCCCCCTTCCATGCAGCACCTTAGTTTTACAGATACCCATCCCCACTCTCCCACTCCTCATATGTGACATTCCTCTGGAGCAGGCACGGTACCAGTGCCATCCGATAGTAGATGGGACAAGGATGTACAGCCCACGCTCACATGCAGTCTACATTGAAACACAGGAGACTGGACCTTCTTTGCTGGCCAGCCCTAGCAGACATAATTCAGAAGTCCTGGCCATTGACCACTTTTCCAAGCTTCTGTCACCCCTTTGAGAGAATCCTGGCCTCCTAATCTCACGCCCAAGATGCGAGGAGTGTATCAGTAGGGACTGTGTGTAAAACAGATGTAGTTACTACGTGTTCAACCAAATAGAAGGGGGTTGTTGTTTTTTATCACTTAACAAAGCTGCATGGCCACCTCATGGCTGCAAGATGTCTGCTCACTTCTAGCCTCACATTCACATTCCAGGAGAAAAGGGTGGGAAAGAGGCAATGAGATGGAAGGGATAACTCCAAGAAAACACGATCTCCCACTGGCCTTTGAGGATGTCAAGGGCCAGAATGTGTCATGTGACTGACTACCCTTGGCTTCAAGGAAACATGGGCAATGTCATTGGTCATTTGGGCATGCTGCCACCCCTCACAATATCATCAGGATTCAACTAAAAGGAAAAAAGGAGAATGACACAAATGTGGGATTGTGACTCACGATGTGTCTCCCTCACTGGAGAATAGGCTCCAGAGGTTAGAGAGCATGTGTGTCCCAGAATTAAAAACTAGCGCCTGGCACACAGTGAGTGCTCTATGAATATTTGCTCAATGGCAGAATGAATGAATGGGTGAATGAATGAAATGATCGATAAAGTCGCCATTCCTAAAGCCTTGTAAGGTTTAGATAGGCTCAACTGCCAGGCCCTGAACTCCTGTCAACCCAGAGTTCAGAGGTCTCTTCCCCTCCTGTTTCTGTTCTTCTCTGTGTTCTTTTTTTTTTAATATATATTTTATTGATTTTTTTACAGAGAGGAAAGGAGAGGGATAGAAAGTCAGAAACATCAATGAGAGAGAGAGACATCGATCAGCCGCCTCTTGCACGCCCCCTATTGGAGTTGTGCCCGCAAGCAAGGTACATGCCCCCGACCGGAATAGAACCTGGGACCTTTCAGTCCGCAGGCCAATGCTCTATCCACTGAGCCAAACCAGCCTCTACCCCTGTGTTCTTGGTGTGTAACTTGGATAACCTCTAATGCCCATTCTCAGATCACAGTAAATCCAATCTGTGGCAGCTCGCTCTGGGTTACCTGGGATTCAGGCTCCATGTTTTAGCTCATAAGTTAATAGCTGAATATGAAGCACAAGATAAAAAATACTCAACATTGGCACGTATCCTCTGTAATTACAAAGACAGGATCAGTGTGCCTGTGCATAACAATCGACTAGAACTCAAGTTTCTGATGCAAGTATTTATTGCTAGATACATATCATTTTGAAGAAAGGCAATTTTATCCCTCTTAATAGAAAAGACACCTGAATAGATAAGAAACACCATCATCATAAAATGCTGCAAATATGATAAATGTATAGAAGCATAAAATTTAACCAGAAGTACTCTTGGATGAATAGGTTTTTAAACAGTTAAGATGGTATTTTTATATAACAAGAAAGAATAGGGCACCCAAACCAAATGCAAAAACCATTTTAAAAGATTACCATTTAGATGAACTGTCTGATGGGGAAGGCGTCTGGCTTTAGTTTAATTAACCAGAACCTCCAGGAACTGGTTGTGTGTGAGTCCTGGGAGGCCTCGACAGCCCCGGCCCCAGGAGAAGTGACGGAGGGTTAAATGGCCTCCTTTTCCCCCCACTGACTGCAATGTCTCAGGGCACAGGGTCGGAGCTAGGGGTTCTCTTCCTTCCGAGTGATACCCAGCAATGTTGTTGACTGGGCCCATTAATAGCACTTCATTACAATGATTCCATTGATTCCTCATTCTCTTAATCCTTAAAGGTAATGGAAGTGCAGCCTTGTGAGCCCTCAGTTTCTTCGTCTGTACAGTAGGTGTGATTGTAAGGACCCCATAAGAAGAATAATGTGAAAACATGGTGGAGATGGAATAATGTGGAAACACACTGTATCCGTGAGGATTTGGGAGGTCAGTCATGAATTTCCTGGGGAGCATCTTGATGGGATTGTTTGGGTTGGGGATTTCATTCCTAACGCCGAACGTGGATCATCCAATAGACGTCCACGGCAAGCAGATTTATATTACGAATGAGGAAGGAGTGTTGTCTCACTAACAGAGGCTACATGATGCCCAGGAGTCTGGAAATCTGAGCTCTCATTCGGCATCTGCCACTCTCTCGCCCTGTGACTTGGAGCTGTCAATCTCAGTCTTCTCATCTGCAAAATGGAACAAACGGATCTCGGGGGACTCTTTTTGCTCTGACATAGTAATTCTGAGGCTGCAGAATCCAGAATTCCAGAATAGGGGGATTGGGACTGGTTCACCCTGAGACCCTCTGAGGCTCTTGTGGATGCCCATGCCCTACCAGTATCAATGTCTCTCCAATGATTGTCTCTAGGCTCTCAGGGATACTCCTCTGACTCAGAACCTTCGAGAGCCCCCGGGGGGGAGTAGTCACATTAAGGGTCTCGGGAAAGGGCTGAAATGTTGCCTCTGCCTCAAGCTGTGTGGAAAGGTTCTGCCCACCAAAAGCATGACTGAGGGATGCCCACGGATCTGCAAGCAGGTGCTGGCTCGGTAAGCGAAATAAGTTCTACACTTCCCCACTCAGACCACATTAGTCATTCAAGTGCGGAGGAGCCATATAAATTCCTGTCACCCTCGTTTATGTGACCACTAAGATTTATTCCAGGCGACGGGTCGTTAAGGTTTCTTCTCTTTATTTCTTTGTCTCAGATTCACTGAAAAGTCATATTTCTGCTCCAAGTTATGGACTGCTAACAGCTATGTTTTTGGTCAGGAAGGCAGTAATAAATCTGAATTTAATAAACTGACAAAAGATCACTATCCCAGAGACAGTCTGAGCCCCTATTCCTCGTCTTCTTTATACAAACACTTTTGTATTGAGATGTCTTTCATGTAAAAGCCACATTTGCCATCTAACTATGCACCTCTCCCAATTGATGTTTTGTGGTACCGAGGCTGACCTTAGAGTTACAGATGGTTGGATCAAGGCTAGTCCATAACCCTTGTGTGGGGGAACCTACAAACTCCCGAATCTGCCAGTCCCAATCGTGTGGCTTTGGCATGTCTTCAGACCTGAGCCTCCGTTTCTTCATCTGCAGCATGGAAACTTCAGCCTATGCACCTCTCAGGGGTCCTGGGAAGATTGGGTTCAGATGAGGGCAGGATGGGCACCATGAAGCCCTGTGCAGTTGGGGAGGGTGGTGGCAGCTCAGTTAGTTTTAAATTTTCAGCATGTTAGAGCTGGGGGCCCCTGAGATTCTTCAGGTTTCCGTAGAAAACGAACATCTACCCCCAGGGCAGCCCACTCCCTTTTCTGGGGCTTTTTGTTACACCTGCCTGCTCCCCATCCCACCTGCCTGCTCCGGGGGCAGGTTTAAGGGAAGAGTTCTCTGCAGTGCTGGGCAATCTGACCCACAGGAGACTGCCTGGCCACAGGGCCTCAAAGAGCTTCCTGGCTGGAACTGGAGTCTGCACCTACCTGTCTCTCCACCTCCTCTGCAGTCGTGAGGGGCTTCGAGGCAGTGTTTGCCTAGAGCAGAAGTTTAGGAATGACTATTTGACTGAATTCCAAATTAATCCAAATAGGCTGATGTTCTGGCTAAACTCCAGGGGGCATTCTGGTTGGCTGGGAGGCATTTATTCTATTATCCCATCATCCCTTCTGAAGGCAGCAAAACTGTCCCAGGCGATGAAGGCCCATCCCTTTCTTACTAGGGCTTTCAAATGCACCCTCAGAAATTGGACAACTCCACTCCCTAAAACTATGGAGCAGAAAAAGAAATTTTAAAAGATTAGCATGCAGCTGAAACCGGTTTTGCTCAGTGGATAGAGCGTTGGCCTGTGGACTGAAAGGTCCCAGGTTCGATTCCGGTCAAGGGCATGTACCTTGGTTGCGGGCACATCCCCAGTAGGGAGTGTGCAGGAGGCGGCTGATCGATGTTTCTCTCTCATCGATGTTTCTAACTCTCTGTCCCTCTCCCTTCCTCTCTGTAAAAATCAATAATATATATATATATATATATATATATATATATATATATAAAGAAGATAAGCATGCAAACAAATACATCAAGCTCTCTATAAACTTATGTCTTCAGGTTCCAGGGTTCTTGTCCAGCATCTAGAAGGGTTCAGGAATCTGGAGAAGGGCTGTGGTAAATTATTAAATTTTACCACAGTCTAGAGATGAAACATAAATTTGGAAGGCATTTTGGGGGGCCAGAGGAGACTTAGCTAAAGAGACCAAGTCCTTCTGTCTCTCTGGACCCCTTGCCTTTTTATTAACACAAACTGTCCTAAGGCAAGGTAGATATACATATCAAAGGCAAGGTTTACTATACAGAATCCACTGTCAGATTGGGGGAACTGCCTATGGCTGTTCAGGTGTTTGGCCAGCAGGAGGCAATAACATGTAGATTGAAATGCCCTCCGCTGTCTGGCAGCAAGCAATCATCTATGCATCCTTTTCAGGTTTGGGGAAATGCCCTCAGCTGTTTCCAATAGACAATAAATGTGATTTTCCAGCCCTTGCTGAAGGCTCAAGGTCCACCAACCTTTTGATGAACTTCTTGCATTTATGACCTGCTGGAATTAGCTTCTGGCATTCAGGCCCTCTAAAGCTTCAATCTTTGAGCCCCCTATAAGTTCATCTGGATTTGTGAATACCAACCATATAAGGACTTTTCCAGTAAACAGTGGAGATGGAAATGTGTAGATCTTTCTGAGAGCCTGTTTCTGACTAGTTGAGTGAAGCTTACAAAACTTTTCCTGTGTGTCCTGTCACCCTTTTTACTGCCATAAACCTAGGACAGTGCTTGGTTACAAGCTGCAGCATCCGACTAAAGCTTGATGCAAATGGTGGAAAAATGAATCCTGTTGACTAATATTATTAGTCCTAAAAATAGAGATGTTTTCAAAAATTGAATGGACTCCTCTGAGCAGTAGTGAGCCTCCCACCACTGGAGGCATGTAAGCAGAGGCTGAAAGAGTAGCCGCTGAATGGCCTAAAGAGAAAGTCCTGAAATTGAGTGAACCATTGGGTTAGACATCCTCCATGTCCCTGCAAATCAGAAATTCTGGACATTAAAAGCATCTGTTTCTGCAAAGTTCTTCTGAAGGGCTATTCCATGCCAGGCTTTGAGGAAGAGGGGTTGGGGGTCAGATGAAGTAAAGTCAGTTCCTGGCAATCCTCATTGAGATCCCAACTCCAGAGAAGGCAGACAAGCCAACAAGTAACTCAAGTTCAGGTGTGGGAGAAAGGTGAGCCACAGTCAGCTGTGAGTTGGCAGAGGAAGAACCACCTGGAACAGGAGATAATCCCCCATATCCTGCTTCCTTCCATTGGAAGTCTCTGTCATGGGGAACTTATCTAGATACTAGAGGCCTGGTGCACAGATTCGTACACCAGTGTTGTCCCTCAGACATCCCCTAAGGGGTCCCAGATTGTGAGAGGGCACAGGCCAGACTAAGGTGCATGATCAGGGCCGGGGAGGAACCGCTGAAGGGCTCCAGGGCATGTCCGTCCCATCTCACCCAGTCCTGATCAGCTGGACCCAGCAGCAAGCTAACCTACGCATTGGAGGGTCTGCCCCCTGGTGGTCAGTGCCCATCATAGCGACTGGTGGAACAGTCAAAGAAAAAGTTGGACACTGAGCATATTAGGCTTTTATTATATAGGATAATGATTTGATTGAGCACTTAGTTGGTGCCAGGCATCTAACAACTTTCAGTTCATCTGCATAGCAGTCCAATGAGGTAGGTTCCATTGTTTTCCCCATTTTGCATATGAGGAGATCAGGGTAGACAGGTTAGGTGTGTGCCTCTTCACACATGGTGTCAGCTTCCTAAAGCTGCTCCTGCATCTGGCACCGAGGAGGAGAGCCTCATCCAGGAGCCCAGATACCCCTGGGGATTTTCCACAAACTCCCTGGCTTCCAGCTCGATCAGGTCTGGTTTCTGAGAGCAACTCCATGACTCTGGATAGCAGAGCTCCACCGGCCCTGGGTGGGAGGGCTGAGCTGGGAGGCCTGGCACCTGTGTGGAAGAGGGTCTCATAAATGTGGGCATGCACGGGGCCAGGTGAGGAGCCACAGGTGAGCACTGAGGCCATCAGGCAGCCCATGATCCCAAGTCAGTGACTGCAGCCTCAAGGGCAGTGGGCACTTTGTCAGTTTTGCTGAGCTGGAATGTGTTTCCCAGAATTCCCTTCTCTGCCTAGTCCCAGGTTAGCTTTGGCTACAGGAACATCTTGCGTGAGATTTGGAAGGAGGAAAGGAAGCAGAGCACATTCTTCCTTATACACAGAAGGCCAGGGCGCAAGGCCTGATGCACCTTGCTGCTTGTCTGCTGCTCACCTGAGTGTCATGCAGCAGCCTCTGGGCTCCCAGCCCTCCAACTCCTGCTGGTTTCCCCCCACTTGTCTCCCCTTCCCCAACCCCCTCACACACACCCTTAGCTTCTCTGCCCCCTGGCTCAGTGTTTTGCTCCATGAGGAAAGACAAAACTTTTCCTGTAAGTCATCCCATCATCAAAGTTGGAGGAAGTGAGATACCAAGAGGGTTCCAGCCTATCCTTAGGGGCTCAGTGTATCCTTGTTGCCCACCATCCTGCCCTCCATCCTGCCCAACTCCCTGCCCTGCGGACTTCAAGCGCCAGCATCTGATTCAGAAGTAACAGGGAGGGGCCGACTGAGGCTACCAGCTCCCAGGTAGAGGATGGCTCGTGCACCTGTCAGAGCCCAGTCTGTGTGGTCCTGGGAGGGCCGGCTGGGACCTCCTGACTTCAGAGGACCTGCAGGGGAGTGGGATGACTGCTCCTGGTCCCTGAGGAGGAGGGTCTGCTCCGTGGACTTGGGCGAAATGTGGTCAGAAGCTGCCTCCCTCTGCTCAGGGGAAAAGTGAAGACTGGCTGTTTGTTTGCCGCTGCCCTGTAGGACCAGAACTGCCCCTGCCACGCCAGCACAACTGATTAAAGGAAGAAAAAGAGGCTTTGCCATCACTTGGTAAAAAAGAAAAATTCAGTAAATAAATGCTGAGTTCCAAATTCTCCACTGTATAACGACTGTTTTTTCCCCTTGCAAGTAACAGAAAGAAAAAAATAGATTTAGAACCAGCACCAGACCAGCGCTGAACTTTTCAATGGCAATATAACAAGCTATAGAATCACACCTACAGGGTCAATAAAGATAAGTGCAGATATGCAAAGGTGCTGAGGATGTGTCACCCATACACCGCGAGAACCTATCAACCTTGAAATTTCATTGAGCACTACTTCTTACAGTTGTAGTTATTTTGAGTTTCCCAGGTGAAAAATGATGTGATAACTCTGAATATGCCTTTTCAACCTATATGCCCCTTAACCCATAGATTCTAATATTTTAGTATTGCCCTCTCCACAAGAAACATTCTCTACTCTTCTTACCCCTTGTTTTCTGAGAATTATACCAACTATTGCACAAATCTATAAAATGCAGACTCTGTAGGAGGGGATATGTTGCAGGTACCCTGAAGTGACCAACAGGGAAACCCCTCAGAGTGACATGTCCCAGAACAAAGGATTTCATAAATCTCCATAACTTTAGAAGGAAAAACACTCTATAAATGACGCTCTGTAAATGTGGGTAAAAAGGATGCAGAACATTAAATTCACACCTGCTCTGCCCACCACCTAAGGGTATTAGCATTGGAGACATGACTGTTTTACATGTTGTTACGAAGGAAATAAAATCAACGATGACTTTTAACATTGAAAATGGGAGGGGGGGTAGAGAGCAACCAAAGGACTTGTATGCATGCATATTAGCTTAACCAATGGACACAGACACTGGGGCCGTGGGGGCTTGGCCGGGGTGGGAATGGCTGTGGGCCCGGGAGCTCAATCAGGGGAAAAGGAGACATATGTAAAACTTTAGACAATAAATAAAAAGAAAGAAAGGAAGGAAGGAAGGAAGGAAGGAAGGAAGGAAGGAAGGAAGGAAGGAAGGAAGTTTCACCTTGAATCTGTATGGAATAAGTCAAAAATGCCATAGACATCTTTACTTCTCATATATTGTAAGTGTAATTTTACATCAGTGAGTACGCATTAATAACTGGTCAAGGGTCTTTTTAGACTCAGCAACAAACAGATTTTCACAGTTTTGCAAAACCCAACCTCTTTGTTGATGGAGGAGCCTCTGGATCCAGGTTAGTCTGGGAGAATTTTCTCCATTTTTCAACCAACTTGTGTTTTTATCTCTATGCTTTTTCTTATGACCTCTTACCATGAACGATTTTTTGCAAACACTACAGAAGAGATTAAAGGGATTTTGGAAAATTGATTGACAGGTGAAGCCCACAGCAAAGGCCTATCAGACCAATTCATTTGGCTTATACTTACTCTCTTCCTCTTCAACCAGACCTAACTATAAAGCTCTTAAAATCAAGTTATACAAATCAAAATCCCAGCTGGTGACAAACACGGAGAGATTTTTTTGATGGCGGTAGTGATTGCTTTGCTTTTGTTTCTGTTTAACTTTGCCTCTGACATTAAAAAAAAGCAGTTAGGGATGTGGTGTGATGGACCTCAGTAAGAGGGGGGGACAAAGAAGGCATCCACAGGGACCTTGTCCCATATTGTTACTCTGTCTCCAGTCTCCTTGTTTGTGTCTCACACAAATAGCTCTTGTCTTTTGACACCCAAACCCAGAGCAGCACTGAAGCATCTTCCTGCTTGAGAGGTGTAATTTATCATCTGACAGTGTCTGATGTAAATGATTACTCGCCAGCCCTAAATGAGGCCACGTGCAGTGATGAGGGGCAGCAGGGAGTAATGAAGAGCTAAAGCATCGGAAGGTAGAAGACTGGGTCCCAACCTCGCTCTGCCTCTAGCTCACTGTTTAACCTGGAGCATGTCCCTGCCTGCTCCCTGGGCCTCAGCTTTTCCATCTGACCTGGATGCTATCTGGGGAGTCTCGCAGCTCAGAGGAACTCAGGCCTTTCCTAAAAGGGACTTTGGTCAGAAGTTGGCCTCCAAGTCTCTAAGAGCGTTGCTGGCCTCAGGGAGTAATGCCTACACAAGCAGGAGGGAGGAGTGGTCCAAGAGAATGGAGGCTCAAGTTCACCCAGAAGACTGAAGAGAAGAAAGAATGCTTTGGCAAGAGCCCTTCCCTGACAGTGACTGGCTTACAGCAGAGGATGCTGGGAACTGGTGCTACCTCTCAGCTTTGCCAGCAGTCACAGCTCAGCCTCCATCAGCAGGACCCCCACCCACCCAAGCAGAGGAACACAGCTTGATGCAGTGGTCATGGTTTTATTGGCATAAATGGGATCAGACTTCACCTAGAGTCCTGCAACCTGCTATTTTAAATAGTGATTATGAACATTACTCACTTGTATTATGAACATAGAGACCCACCTCACTCAGTTTACAGGCTGAGTAGTATTCCATTAAGTGGATATACATAATTTATTTACATGAGCTGCTCTTACTGGACATCTGAGATATTTCCAAGTTTTTCCAAAACTACAGTGGCAATTCTTATGCATGCATTTGTGTCCTTTTTTGTTAGCATTTTCTACGTGTGAATACCTTTTCCTTCACTTTTCTCCTATAATAAACAATTAACACCTTTTTGCATATATCTCTGCATATGTGTAGCATTTCGAAGAATATATCCCTTGAAGGCGAATTGCTGAACCAAAGGGGATGAGTACTTTATAATTTACTGTTACATTGCCCTCCTTAAGACCTTATGGATTTATATACTCTTATCAGTGAGAATATGAGAGAATCTGTTTCCCGCTTTATTTTTAAGCTTCTTTCAAACTTTTCAATTTTTGCCAACTTTTCAGGTGGAAAGGGGACTTAACAAAAAAACAACAACTATGTTTTCCTGGTTATTGTTGAGGTTGAGCGTCTGTTTATATCTTTTTTGACATTTTTATTTCTTCAGTAATTTGCCTGTTCAGAGCCTTTGCTGTTTTTTCTGTGGTGTTATTTGTGTTTTTCATGTTGATTTGGAGGAGCGCTTTACACAATTAATGCTTTATCTGTTTATAGCCTCAAGCATTTTCTGCTGGTCTGTCACTATCCTTTAACTTTTCTTGTCTCTGCCCAATTTTCAAAATTTATTCAGATTAACCATTGATTTGTAAATCTTAATGATATCTACCTTGGTCATTATCTTGCAGGTGTGTTTGTGTTTTCCATTTTGTTGTGGACTTTTGTTGAGTCGGAGAAGATTTTATGTTTATTTAGACACATATACCTTTTTTGCATATTATTAAGTCTTTAGAATTTTTTTCCCCACTGTGAGATGAGACAATCACTTTTTTACTGCCATAAACAGTTAGCACCTGGCTGCTATTCTTTAACCCACAGGAAATTTATTGTGTTATGTGGCATGTCGTAGGCATTTCATTCTTTGTTTCCAAAATAATTGGTCAAATTTTCCAATATATTTCATTAAACCAGTCATCCTTTCCTCTCTGGTTTGCAATCCCAACTTACTCATATATTTTTTTATTTGGACTTAAAAGAGGTAGGAATGATTATTATCAGCAATCTTGACTTGATTTGCAGGGGTGAGATGAATTGTTATTTGTTTTGGATGGGAAAGGAGAGGGATGTGGGATAAAATCAGGGGGAGGCAGTTAAGACAGTCATGGAATTTGTTGTGAAAAAAGAAAGTCCGAGGAGGAAATGGCAAAAGAGAAAAGCACTGAGTCATAGAAGGAATGTGTTATCAGAAGAAATGATGGCCACAGGGAAAGAATACTTGGGAGGGCCTTAAAAAGAACATGATGCAAACAGAATTGTGTTGGTTCTCCTGGGCCCCAGCAGAAGGAAAAATGACCACCGTCAGTCCCCTTGTCCCATAGCTTCAATGCTGCCACAAAGCCTAGCACAGAATGCTGTTAGGTCACGGTTTATTAATTAATTAACAAATATAAAGAAGTAGCGTTGTGGCCATACATGTTCATTATTAAAAAGAGAGAGAATATAGAGAAGACTAAAGTGATGTTAGCTTTCCTCGACTGAGCATCTACTATGGTTCAGCACTTTATTAGCTGCTTCACATGTATCGTATTTTATAAAGAAAATTCCACTTCTTATCATCCTGCCACCTGAGATTAACCACAATTAACACTGCTGAATTCCTTCCAGTCTTACTCTTCTGATGTATTATGTAACAATAGGTAACATTTTTGAGCCCTTACTTCTATGCCCAGAATTAATAAAAATACTTTATTTAAATCTTTTTTAAATATGTTTAAACCTTGTAAGAATCCTAAGAGGTAGGCACTATTTTTTTTAATTTTTATTAAATTAATTGGATTGGCATTGGTTAATAAAATTATATAGGTTTTGCCCTAGCTGGTTTGGCTCAGTGAATAGAGCATTGGCCTACAGACTGAAAGGTCCTGTGTTTGACTCTAGTCAAGGGCACATGCCCAGGTTATGGGCTCTAGCCCTAGTGGGGAGCGTACAGGAGGCAGCCGATCAATGATTCTCTCTCTCATCATTGATGTTTCTTTCTCTCACTGCCTCTCCCTTCCTTTCTGAAATCAACAAAAAAAATATTTTTTAAAAATCATATAGGTGTTAAGTGTACAATTATATGATACATTATCTCTATATTGCATTGCGTTTACCACCCAAGGTCAAATCTCCTTCTGTCACCATATACTTGACCCCTTTTACCCTTTACCGCCCCTTCTTCCCCTCTGGCAATCACCATAATATTGTGTGAGGTACTACTGTTTTAATTTTACATATAAGGAAGTTGGGACTAGAGAGGTTTTTTTAATGTAACTATTCTGTATATCTAGTTTTATAGATTAGTCGTTATTACTTATATCAGGAATGTTTCCCCACAAAATTAACTATTCCACAGGAGAGCCCACTTAAAAGCTGCATAATATTCCATCACGCTGGGCATGTCATCATTTATTCAACCATTTCAGTATTTCAGTTCAGTGATTAGTGATTTTTTATAGAATAAGTATGGCTGTTAGGAACACCCTTGTACTTAAAACACTTCGTGTATATTTAAGCACTAGACTTTTTTAAAAGAATAACAGTGGAATTACCCTGTCAATTTGTATTCAGGCTCTTTCTACATACTGTCAAATTGCCTTCCGGAAAGCTCTACCATTTTACCCACCACCAGCAATAAATGACTTTGCCAACAAAACTATTAATTTTAAATCCAAAACAATATAAAGGGGTAAACAATTGTAAATCATCAGTTTAGTTCATTTTTATCATAAAGGAGAAACAAAACAAACTGCTTCTTCTAAAATATTTAATTCAGTGTCTCTCATATACCAGGCACTCTTGTGGGGGCCAATGATGGGACAGTGAACAAGACAAACTTGCCCTAACCAGTTTAGCTCAGTGGAAAGAGTGTCGGCTTGCAAAATGAAGGATCCCGGGTTTGATTCTAATCAAGGGCACGTACCTTAGTTGTAGGCTCCTCCCCGGTCCAGGCCCTGGTCAGGACTGGTGCAGGAGGCAACCGATTGATGTGTTTCTCTCACATCGATATTTCTCTCTGTCTTTCCTTCTCTCTTCCACTCTAAAATCAATGGGGAAAAAATATCCCCAGGTGAGGATAAAAAAAAAAAAGATAAATCCAATCCCAGCCTTCCTGGGACTTGCAACCTAATAGCAGGCCATTCCACACATCATGAATGAATCCAGTTGTAAATTCTATAATGAGCCCTCAGTGTTTATCAGTCCCTTTCAAAGCACTAAGAACTCATTTAATCCTCACAACTACCTTTCAGGAAAGAATTACCTCCATTCTACAGATGTGAAAACTCAGTCACCCCCAGGCAGCATAGGTAAACACCTGAACTGCTGCCTTGCACAACAATTTCAAAACTACAACTAAAAGACAAAACGGATATCATCCAGAACCACAGGAAGGCTGGCTGAGTGGAAATTCTACAACTAGAAGGAAAGAGAAAAGCATACTGAGATTCACAGGAGCTATGGAAGGCAAAAGTATGAAGGTGCACACACAGAGAGGGCTGGCAACTGAGTATGCCGCTGGCTTTCTCAATCAAGAGGGAGACAAAAGCTCCCAACTGCTCTGAACTACGGTTCTGGGCAAGACTCTGAGAACCCAGACTCATTCAGGACTGTCTGGCAGCAGGCAAAACTCGAGGGTGGCTTTATCTCAGAGATGCTTGCAGAGATTACTGTGGGACCAGGAGACCCAGGGGCCTCTTAGGGCAGGGCTGACAAGAAGCCATTGCTGTTTGCTCCACCCTGAGATGCTACCCCACAAAGCCATTGCTGTTTGCTCTGCCCTGAGACTCCACCCCATCCAAACTGAGTGCAGAGGCTTTTGCATATGAATGGCCTGGTCCTTTGGATTCTAAACTTACCTAACAAACTGCAGCTGAGTCAGTGAGACCCAGAACATCCAAAAGAAGGCCCAAGGCCCTGCAGCAGCTTGCATTGCTTCACAGCTGGGCCTCATCTGGGCACCTCCAAAGCCCAAACAAAGAAGAGGAATCTGCAGATCTCTCCATAGCTCCTGCTGGGTGGCTTTAGACAGAGGCGAAATTAGCACCTCCTTGGAGATCCAAGAGCCAGTGTACCTAGGGGTCAGAGTGGGACCATCAGATTACAACTCCTCAGATCCATAAGGGATACACTCAGGGGGCAGACTCAGTGAGCACCAAAGCCCCACTGAAGCAAGTCTTGTCTCATAAGCATGACTCCAGCACAGAGGTTCTTCCATCCTACAAACAGCTGATCCTCACAGCCAAATGGCCTGGAAGTCAATTCCTCTAAGTGATACCAACAACAATCAAGGCTTAACTACAACAAGACTGTGCACACAGCCCACAAAGGAGTGCACCAAGAGTGTCCACCTCAGGTAACTGGGAAGGCTGAGCCACTAGGCCCTATAAGATACCTACCACACAAAGCCACTCTATCAACTCAGGGAAGCAGCCAAAATGAGGAGACAAAGAAACAGGTCACAAATGAAAGAAATGGAGGAAAGCAAACAACTGGATATAGAGTTCAAAACCATGGTTATAAGGTTTTTCAAGAATTTTCTAGAAAAGGCCAATAAATTTAGGATATGAAAAAGGACCAACTATAAATTAAGCATAGACTGAATGAAATAAAAAATATTATACAGAGATCCAACAGCAGACTAGAGAATCACAAGAATCAAGTCAAATATTTGAAATAGGAAGAAGCAAAAAACACACAACCGGAAAAGCAAAAAGAAAAAAAAATCTAAAATATGAAGATAGTGTAAGGAGCCTCTGGGGCAACTTTAAACATACCAACATCAGAATTATGGAGGTGCCAGAAGAAGAGAGAGACCAAGATACTGAAAACCTATTTGAAGAAATAATAACTGAAAACTTCCCCCACCTGGTGAAAGAAATAGACTTGTAAGTCCAGGAAGCACACAAAACCCCAAACAAAAAGAATCCAAAGAGGACCACACCAAGACACATCATAATTAAAATACCAAGAGCAAAAGACAAAGAGAGAATATTAAAAGCAGCAAGAGAAAAACAGTTAGTTACCTACAAGGGAGCACCCATACAACTGTCAGCTGATTTCTCAACAGAAACTATGCAGGCCAGATGGGAGTGGCAAGAAATATTCAAAGTAATGAATAGCAAGAACCTATAACCAAGATTACTCTACCCAGCAAAGCTATCATTCAGAATTGAAGAGCAGATAGAGAGCTTCACAGATAAGAAAAAACTAAAGGAGTTCATCAGCACCAAACCAGTATTATATGAAATACTGAAAGGTATTCTTTAAGAAGAGGAAGAAGAAAAAGGAAAAGATAAAAATTATGAAAAACAAATACATATCTATCAACAAGTGAATCTAAAAATCAACTGAATTAAAAATCTGGTGAACAGAATAAATTGGTGAATATAATAGAATCAGGGGCATAGAAAGGGAATGGACTGATAATTCTCAGGGGGAAAGGGGTGAGGGGTGTGCAGGGAGAGACTGGATGAGGACAGTGGGGGCGGGGGTTAAGGGCAGAGGGTGGGGTGGAAACTGGGTGGAGGGGAGCCATGGGAGGACAAAAGAGGAACAATGTAATAATCTGAACAATAAATATTTATTTAAAAAATAATAAATAAAAAGAAAACTGAGTCACCAAAAGGTCAATGAAATTGCCCAAGATCTTACAACCAGTAGGTAGCAAAATCAAGATGCAAACCCCAGGCAATCCAGCTTACTGCCCTTAACCACAACCATGCTGCCCTCCCTTGGATGGAAGATAGAAAAGTCTGCCCTGAGACCAGAAATGAAAAAAAAGGTGAAAAGAAGATAAAGGAAAAGAGGAAAATATAAATAAAATGGACTCAAATAAGCAGTAAAAGAATCAGAAATGGAAGGAGTTCATTTGGGTCAGAGGCATTACCATGAAGTGCTGAGCTATATCTTTCCTCTCCTTTTTTTCTAAGAGCAGGTGAGCACGGCATGAGGAAAAATCAGCAGATCATACATACACTGAACAATAAACCTGGAACAGTCTAAAAGCAGAGGAATGGAATGGTTTAAATTCTCCTGCAATGAGGCAGCAGAGGAAGGGAGGAGGGAGAAGCCTCTGTCTTTCTAGACCTCAAGGAAAGAGAAATAAAAAGAAATAGCTTTATCCCAGCAGCATTCAACGGAGCAAATGAGGAAGAGGAAATGGAATATTGTACTTTTCCTGGTTTCTGGCCAAATGATCTTCCATCTTGGCCTGATGCTACCACCCCCACAGGCTGACCTGCACTTTTGCTGACCTGGGAGCAACATTCCTGTGGGCGGCAGCGCCATCTAGCAGAGGTGACGGAGAAATGGCACCGGAACCACTGGGGCCATCCTGGAGTCCTTCTAACAAGCACCCGTCCTGCTGAGTGCTGAGGTCACCAGGCACAGACAAATCCCTGTCCTCAAGAAGCTCACGATCCCTCAGGGGAGAAATCACAGGTTCTAGAGGTTTATGCAGGCTTTGGGGGCACAGGGAGGAGCGAGGCTACACAGAGGAAGCAATACTCAAGTCAGGTCTCAAAAGATGAGTCATTACTTGTCAAGCAGTAAAAGTTGGGAGAAATTTCCGGGAAATGGGACTGGAAGCTCAAAGGGCCAGCGTTGTGAAAGCGTTTTGTCCTTCAGGGAAGGCTGAAATGTTCAAACTGAAAGCCAATAGCAACTTCACAGATCAGCTACTTTAACTGCTGTGTTTTCAGGCAAGGAGGGGACCTCAATCAGTCACACCACACGCTAGGGGTGTCCATCCTTGAACCCATGACTCCTGACTCTTGGTCCAGTGTTCCTTCGTTGAGCACAGGAGGTCAAGGCCTGCAGCCAGCTCCCTGGAAAGGGTCACTGTTGCTGGGAAGGCCCAATGTTTAGGCTGTGCGCTTAGAGGTTAGACCTTAGACTCAAGAAGATGTGTTGGGTTCAAAACCTACCTCTAGCAATAGCCACGTGACTTTTTTCAAATCATTATGCTTTGTAAGTCTCAGTTTCTTTATCTGTCAGGCGGGAATCATAATTGTCCTTGCTTCATATGGTAGTTGTAAGATTGCAAAGAGTTCACCTATGTGAAGTAGGTCCGGTTTGGCACAAGGCTGGACATATGCTAAATGCTCAATTATAAGATATTAAAGACTATGATTGTAATCATACAATGATAAAAATGGCCACTTTTATTATCATATTATTGGTATTTCTTACTCAAAATCATTTACGTATTATTATTATTTATGATTTACTAGTCTTACTGTTCCCTAAGTACAGAGAACTTACCGAAGCCACCAGGGCTGTCTGTCTGGTCAGAACAAACACAGAGCCACAGTCCTGTTTTCAGACGTGCAGGAACAGAAGGAACGGGGGTGGGCTGAAGGCCCCGGGCGGCCGCGCCAGGCACAGGGGCTGAGAGCTGCAGGGTGGAGGGTTTCCTCCATAGAAAGCACTCCCCACCCTGCAGGCCGCCTTGGGGGGACGGTATCTGCTTGTTAGTGGAAATGTCCGCCCTGAGACCAGATGACCATTTGTCAGGGCTGTGCCTTACCTTGGTGAGGCAGGAAGTCATCGCGGGCATTTCACTATCTGATGCCTTAAACCGCCTAATTGAGCTCTGCTTTCCAGGGGAATATGATTTGGCCGGTCATCTGGGAAGCTGACTGTCTGTTCATAGATTTCAAAGTCATGAGCAATGCTCAAAGAAGTCGGGACCCAACAGGCATAACCTTGTTTTTCAGAGTCACTCATTCGATTTTAGCTGGAAATGTGAGGAAGAGGCTGAGGTGCCCGTGCCAGACTGGAGACAAGGATGGGCCAGCGGGACAGAAGGCGGCCCAGCCTTCCTCTCCGAGTGCCTCCTGGAAAACGCATCTTCATTCGGAGAAGAAGGGAAGGGCTTTGCGATCCCGACAGCCACGAAGGCCATAGAGATATCACCCTAAAACCATTAAATAACAGAGCGCATGGAACACTCACTACTCCGACATTTATTAGAGTCTTCCTGCCTCTTATTAGGACCAAATGTGGCAGGAAAATAGTTTGATACGTTAACAAGCACATTTTCATTCTCTTTTCTTTTTTCAATGCACAGCACTTGGAATATCAGTACATTCAAACTCCAGAGACTAGATGAGGCGAGGAGTAGTCTAGGAAGGTAAGGAGACGTGGGCAGAGAATACTGCAGCCCAAAGCCTGGTGGCAGGAGACGGGCAGGAAGAGCAGACTGGCTCTCCCAGCAGGAGGCAGCGTGGGAGGAAGGTGTGGAGAAAGCGACAGTGGAGATGGGCCTTAGTAACACACAAGATTTGGACCCAAAATGATAAGAGGAAAGAGCTTCTCAGGGAAACAGCAGTGTGGGCAGACGTGTGAGGGCCTGAAAGGATGAGTTGGGGCCAGCGGGAAGAGCCCCATCATGCCCTGACCGACTGGAGCATAGGGAGTGTGAAGGAGTGGTGTGGGATATAAGGCCAGAGGAGTAATCATGCAGCCATTCCATCCCAGGGGTGCACCCAAGAGAGTGGAAAACATGCCTCCGGCCAAAGCCTGCACACCAATGCTCACAGCTGCATTACTCCTGAGAGCCCCAAGTGGAAACGCCACACATGTCCCTCAGCTGACGAATAGAATGTGGTCTATCTATAAATGACGTGTCACTTAGCATCTATAACAATAAAAGAGTAATATGCTAATTAGACCGGGTGTCCTTCCAGACAACTTTCCAGACAAAGCCGGGGTTTGCGAGGGAAGCCGGGGTCCCAAGTGCCAGAGGGAAGCCAGTGTCGGCAGCTGGAGGAAGGAGGGCCTACACTTGCATGATTTCATTAATCGGGCCTCTAGTTTGACAATAAAAAGGAATGAAGTACATGCTACAACATGGGTTAACCTTAGAAACATGCTAAATGAAAGAAGCCAGAAACAAAAATCTGCATATTATATGATTCCATTTATATGAAAGGCCCAGAATAGGCAAGTATACAGAAGAAGGAAGACTGGTAGACTGGTGCTAAAGGGGATGTGTGTGTGTGGTTCGTGGCAAGGTTGGGGTGAGGGATGAGGGGTGGGAATAAGGAGTGATGACTAAAGGGTATAAGTTTTCTTTGAAGGAGGATGAAAACGTTCTGAAAGTGATTACGGGGATGATGGCACTCCATTGATATACTAAAAGCCTTTGGATTGTACACTTTAAATGAGTGAATGGTGAGGTGTGTGAACTGCGTCTCAATAAGCCTATAATTTTAAAGATGGCCCTTTCCCAGAGTCAGTGTGAGGAGCAGTGGAACAGACCACGGAAAACGCCTGGTCTGGCAGCTGCGGTGCAGGAGGGGACATCGGGGAAAATAGAAGGATTTGTCCAGGGTCCCTCACAAGGTCAACAATAGAGCTGGGCAGAGGACGCAAGGCTCTGCCCATGGGCTCGGGGTCCCTCCCTCATATGGTGCTATTCCCATTGCTTCTACACTCCTGGAAACTGGTCCCTCAAGGAGACTTCCTAGCCACCCTGCTGAGAGTCTAGCTGGAGACACGGGGGAAGAGACATGGAATCAGAAGACTTGTTTTCAGATCGCAGGGTTGGAGGAAAGGCCACAGTGAGGGCTGCATCCCCGTTGTAGCGTTCCCACCAGCTGGTCACCCGGCAACATATCTGAGCATCCTGATGACCGGGCACGTGGTACCTCCTAAATGTCCCCTTCCATCTTGGAGCAGTTGAGTAGTAACCAATACCATCTCCCTTCAGCTTTGTCTTTACAAAGGGAGACCTCAGGGCGGTACTTCAGCCAGACCTCTGGGAGGCCTGACAAGGAACTGCAATTGTGTCTGCATCTCTCCCTCCGCTACCTTCACCCCTATCTTCTGCCCCATGAATGATAGCATTTTTGAACATTAAACTTCAGGTTTTCTGGCTCTTCCCACTCTTTGAGAGTTCCTCTACTCGCAGCTTACTCCAGGACTCTCCAGGCAGACGCGCCCCTCACCACTCGGTGAACTCGAGTGGCAATTCCGAGTGTCCCCGGACGTTTCAATTGAACATCCCCCTATCACTGCAGCTGTTGGGAAGTGACCCATCAGGCATTTACCAGAAGCAGCGGCCTCCTCAGACTTCCCTGCCTCTTATTAGGACCAAATGTGGCAGGAAAATATTTTGATACGTTAACAAGCACATTTTCATTCTCTTTTCTTTTTTCAATGCGCAGCCTTTCTCCCATTGAAACAAAATCAGGAGGCTAAGACATCCAGGACTCACTGCCTTTGAGCAAAGCTGGCATGGTTGAAATGTAACAGGGAAGCAAAGAATCAAAATTCTTGGCTTTGGAAGTGGGCTTTTGAAATTCATAGCAAAAAGAATCCTGAGAGCCAAGATTTTGCTTCGGGAGGGCCAGGCTTCTGCAGATAGAACAAGGCTGTGAGTTCTAGAAGCTCGGTTGGGGGCATGAAAAGCAGAGTCTAAGGAATCGGGGCTTTAATTGCAGCCATTCCATGAAACACATCCTTACCCCTCCCACATCTCCATTCCCTGCCACCTGCCCTGCTCCCTACTGAGTCCTCCCCACTCCAGGCCTGGGACATCAGAGCAAAGCCTTACCTGAGCACTGGCTCTAACTCACTCTCCCCCACACCCCACTTGTCCATCTTACACAGCCCACCAGTGATCTTTCTGAAACCCTACCTCAGACCCCTCCAATGT
Organism: Lasiurus cinereus; assembly: GCA_011751065.1. NCBI lineage: Eukaryota > Metazoa > Chordata > Mammalia > Chiroptera > Vespertilionidae > Lasiurus > Lasiurus cinereus. Next base: position 9,395,147 of record JAAGEH010000226.1, read on the forward strand.
CTCCTCTTAGCCCTCTAGAAATAACTATAACAACTCAATTAATACTTATTTGCTGGATATCAGGCATTGTGTTAGACCGGGGTCAGCCAACTAAAGATCCCTGGGCCAAATCAGGCCCACTGCTTGTCTTTGTAAATAAAGTTTTATTGGCATACGCAACTGCTCACCCATTTGCACATTGTCTATGGCAGCTTCTGGCCTAGAAGGCAGAGGCAAGTAGTTGTGAAAGAGGCAGTACAGCCCCCAAAGCCTCAAATCGTTACTATCGAGTCCTTAATAGAAAGGAAGAAAAAACAAAAACTTTAATGACCCATGAGCTAGATGCTGTGAAGACCACAGTGAGCAAAACAGACTTGGCCCTTGCTGTGAGAGACCAAGGCCTCCAACCTCCCTCTCTTGCCTACCACTTCCGCTCTTCTCCAGCTACTCTCTGTCCATGAGCCCTGTGAGAGGACACAGATTCCCAGGTGTTTGGAATTCATCTATCAGTAAAATAATGTCTTTAATGACAGAGGATTGTCACAGGGTTGTCAAGTACATTTAAAAATCCAACTACTATCTAAATCACTTCTATTTTATATGGGGGGGGGACATTTTATGCTTCAAAAGGATAGCTCTAAAAATAAATTTTAAAATCCTCAAACTACATTAACTTTATGAAATTCACTCTATTGGCCTGACTTTCCCCCACTTTGCTGTGAATGATGAACATTCTTCACAAATCATCACAGACTTGTGGTCAGACAATTAGGAACTGTTAAGTTGGTCTAGGCCCGTGGTCGGCAAACTGCAGCTCGAGAGCCACA